>JARHVA010005546.1:0-550000 GCA_037957365.1 Torreya grandis
AGAGAGAGAGTAGATTTTACATGGAAACCCAAAGTGGGAAAAACCACAGAGAATAATATCAAATATATAAATGAGCACCAACTCAAGTTTACAAAGTTTGCAAGCACAAACTTGTAGGATCACAAACCCCTTTGCTAAACACTAACATAGTAATGATTTTTGAGCTCCAACCCATAGGAGCACCAACCCATCTATGTAGATAACACCACTATCTCTCGATGTTGCTTTCTCAATAAATGATATCACTCTACAATATCTCTTATCTTTTCTCTAATTTCCTCTACTCTTCTTAGATAGATAAAATCATTCACTTCCATGATATAAAATGGATTCCCAAGCCTCATTTTATATCCTTCCAAATGACCTTCAGCATTCACCCTTTGAGATCTTTCAATTCACATAAAAAAATGGTGCCAAACTTACATGACCATTCAAATCCTTTCTTTATCTTTACCTAGTGACTCTTTAAATTCCTTAAGGTGGCCTTTCATGGGAAAATGCATCCTTTGCCTCTTTTGTATTTAGTGATGATTCTTCATATTCCTCAAGGTGACCCTTCATGAAGAAATGTATCCTTTCCCTCTTTTGTCTTTAGTGATGACTCTTTGACTTCTTCATGGGCCCTCTTTTGTCTTTATGCAACTAAAAATATATTAATTGATATTTAATTGATATTAAAACAATTTATCCAAGATATAAACATTAAAAACACCTTTAGACATTAAATGCTAATTTGACATCAATGAAAATATTTCCAACACATCCCTCGATCTTTCCATTAAATCCCCCACACCTTCCAATTGGGGCCAAAAAATTACATCATTTATACTTTCTCCCATCTCCATCCATGACATGAAAAAAATATTTATTTGATACCCTAATTGATAGATTACTCATGGAAAATAGGGATGTACTCCTTTCTTGCCTTCTTGAGATGAGCACACTATGTCCTATAGATTTTGACCCCATCTACCCAACATTACCTCCAATCCACACCCATTCCAATCAATCAAATTTTAGTATTTGTACTACCTAGGCCTACTCAAATACTCCATCCACTATTCATATCCAATAATCAACCCCTTCCTCTATTATCAAAGGGAATACAATCTTGGCCACCTCACATACTACTAGTTTTCCCACCTAATTATGACAATAACCACCTAATCTAAATTTAACTACTTCATCACCTAAGTTAATAAGTGAAGAGAGGCCTATACTCCTCTTTATATCTACTTAGAATCCCTCTTCCACCAAATTTTTACCATTAAGATGATGGTTTATCCACCCATACAACATCTTGATCCTCCCAAGCCTAAGCCCTCTTAGTATAAAACCAACAACTATTGTATATATCACCAAACCTAAGGGCATACCATTAATTAATTTTATACCTTCCAAAACTATGTCTAAGACCTCATCAATCATGGTGACCTTAAAATTTAGGATGAATCAAATGAATCTACACCTAAGGGGTGAATAAGAAGAGTTATGCTAAGATTTCATTCATGATCACAATCAATCAATTCCCTTTTAGAGCCAAAGCCAAGACACTAAGTCCATCTACTATTGTCCACCCATATTTGAAAAACTCTCCATTGATGATGAGTCCATTTCTCATAAACATAGTCCTTCCTTCTCTCATGAGTCCTTCCATGGACCTATCTTTGTCTAATCCATTGCATCCCCATTATCAAATCAAATACCCCATTAAGAGAGGTCATTTATGGATAAACAATCATATATTAGTATCATTGCCTCATCAATGTCACCTATACCCTCATCAGAGTTAGCATTGGAGTTAACACAAGTCTTATTGTCATCAAGATCATGTCCTACACTAGTATCTAAGTCATAGACCATGTCATAAACATCATCCCTCATAGATATTACAACCCATGATGCCCAACCTATTTATGGATACCTATAATCTAGATGTCAACCAATCACAAGGCATACATTTGATCCCAACCAAGATGATGAGGTCATAAAAAAGTTTTTACAATATTTATCAGTCGATGATTCTAATATTACCTTAGATGTGTGTCCTAAAAATACTCTTAGTGATCATTTTATTGAGCTTGAGGACTTTTTATCTAATTCCAAAATTGGGTCTCCTAGGAACCTATATTTGGATTATGTTACCACATCACCACTCATTGACATCATCATACCGTCTCTACCTTTAAATATTATATACCCCTTTCTTCTTGTTAATGATCATTTAATCACCTCCATCCATAGGGATGAACAAGAACATACATTTTTGGAACCTTCCTTGAGAAACATAATATATGTTATAAATATAAAGGTCCAAGACCATATTTGAACATTCATACATGATGATCAAATCACCATTGATCCAACAAGTCAAATCAACAAAATTTAAATCATCAGCCTAATCAAAAACTATCTTACCCTAGTAAAACCCTCTTTGAGGCATTATGGTACCATCAAAGTCAAATAATCATCATATATCAAGTCAAAGATCAATATCCTCTAGTGAATCCCAATGAGTCCCAATATTAGGGACTAGGGGACATTCAAAATATAATCAAGTCAAAAAATCAAATCCTTGTCAAAAGCACTATCATTATGGTTGATTATTCCTTAAATAATAAGATCAAAGATAAATCACAAATTCAAAGTGTCTTAGATATCTTAAAGTCTTTTGTCATATGTCACCTATAAAATATGGAATACCTGACATCTCGAATGCTTTATGTGACTACTGGTCCCACTTCCCAATCACCCATCACACCTCCCTATCATGATCTTATCTTCCACTCAAATTCCATTCATCACCATCAAATCCAACCCCTAAACCCATCCATTATATACCTCACAAACCTGAGCAACAATATATCTTATAGGGGTGACAAAGACACTTGGTCTAGATATATGGATGGATCTATTTTAAGAGTTAACAATAGTCATAAGGACATCAATACATCCAACATTAACAACATGGTCCTAACATCACACATCACTAGAATAGTTGTTGGTTAAATATCAAGAAAGTGTCTGAATTCTTGCATCTCACATCTATATCTAATAAATCAAGATGCCAAAAAGTCAAAAAAATAAAATAAAAAATAATCATCCAATGGTGAAAACTAGTTTATCTAGTGCCTTGGGTAAATGCCATGGTGAAAACTAGTTTGTAAAGTCATGATAAATAATCTATTATCTATATTGCACATCAAAAATTATAGGGAAATCCATTTCATCCACATAATATCACTTATAAATCCCTTCCATGTCATCCTTATCTATCTTATACCTCTGTGAATTATTTATACCCATCATATGCCACCATGTCACACATCTTGTTGTGTCCATAATTTCCTCCAACCTTGAATTTTTATGGTAGTGGAAGATGTCTTGAGACATATTTTAGAATCATCTTAATATATCCTCCAATGTACACTCAGGTGACTACATATATAGTTCCTTCATGATGTTGTTGTTGGCAATCCCTAATCTATTATCTTTTGGTCCTTTTCCCCTTTTTAGCATCACGCTCATCCTTTTGATGTACCATTCATTATTTCATCTATCCTTATCCTAGTTGATATGATTGGTATTCCCTTTGATATTAACCCCATTTTTATAGTGTACATACATATTCTCAAAAGACCTAGAAATCAAAATATTCTAAAAAATACTAAAAATGATAAAATCCACAAAATCCCAAAACATTTCAATCATCTTACCATATGTCATTTTGTCTTTTGTCCAAAATACCCCAATCATCCTATCTAATGTCTTAACTATCTTATCACCTTGTCAACCAAGTCCTTATCCATAACCTTATCCTAATCTAAGTCACTAGTCTACTCCAAATACATACCCTTGTCCAAGTCTATAACCTTAATCCAAATTCACATCATCATGATGAACTAAGTCCAACTCATTGCCTAATCAATAATGTCATTGAATCTCATTAGGATAACTGATAAGACACTAATCATAACACATCTCTATGTCAATACTTATGTATGTTACTTGTATGTTCTATGTTGTTTGACTTGTTTGTATGCCTTTTATCATGTATATCTACATATGTTTTTTTATTGTCTATATTTATATTATTTTATTATTCTTTCAATTAGTCTTGTATCGTGTGTTTTTTGACAAGGGTGTAATTAACAAGGATTCTATGGTGGAGCCAAAAAATCTAGAATAATGCTTTTGGGTGCCCAATGTAGAGTTCATCATTTGCCCCTTTTATAATCATGCACTTAGGCACATTTTCCTCTTGGTCATACTTATATCATAGGGCATACTTCCTAGTGATATATTTACATTAGATTACTTAGACTATGATGAGACATGTTATAGTAATGATGGATTGATAATGGACTACATATTGAGCTCCTTTCCTTTAAACTAGCATGTATTTTCCCTAGTTACACACCTAAGTAAATAAGATTTTCAATGTGCTAGTGCACTAGAATTTCATGCAAGAATAAGTTCTCATGCACTCACCCAAAACACATAGCTTTAGACTAGTTCTTGTTAGTTTTTTCATGTTAGAGTCTATTCATCTACGTTATTAGACTAAGGAGATTGAATAATTACTTATTACTAAACTCATCCTTAGTCTTGTATCTAATTCAATCTACTTGTTCACCACTTAATTTATAGAATTAAAAAATTTGGCATAAAATTATAATAGAAAATATCAACTCCATTATAACTATAAATAAATAAACACAAGTATAACATCAACACAAGGTTCTACTATATTCATAAATGATATCAAAGAGTACAGTGATTCCAAATTTATAATGATAACCAAGTCATCAACAACTCATCAACATAATATAAAGTAAATCAATGGGGTATTTATAATTTTTTTACCCCAACCAATTTTTTATATAATTAATTACAAATAATATGAATTTCCAATGATCATCAACAAAATTAAGTCTTGGAAAACCCATTTATAATCACTTCCTATAGACCTAGGCCTAACTTCCCCTATATATTCTCTCGATGTTGGATCCTTATCATTAAATTCCTATCTTCCCATAGGTCAGTGTTGGATTCGTGCTTGACTTATTATTTTCCAATGTTCTTATGAATTGATCCATAACTATCTCCACTTTCCATGTTTTCCCCAAGTCTTCCACTAATATCTGAGTCCTACATTCTCAAGTTCTCCATGTGTCATGCTATTTTAATCCATGGTACTTTATTCTTCCACATCATGGAATCTCATGCCAATGTATTCCATGCCATGGTCTTCTATGTTATGTCTCTCTATTTTACTTGTTACCAAAAAGTACTTAGCCAAAAAATTCTTCAAATTAGGGGCCCAACATCACTTCACACTAGGTCAATAGTTCATCCTATACTATGCATATATTTTAGGTCCTTTCAAAAATTCATCTCCCATCTATTCAATATACTTATTCACACCCTCTCAATGGTTTAAAACATTATGATCTGGGATGTGATTTCTTTAACCACCTCATTAAGTTTCTTTGTCTCCTCAGGCTACATAAGATAATCACTTGATTGAATGACCAAAAGCTCAAGGGATGTAGAGGAATCCTTATAAATGTCTTCAAGTAAGGTGATATTTATTTCAACCTATCCTCAAAGTTATAAAAAATTGGCATTAATTTTTTGGTGGTGAGAATTTATTTTATTCCCCATAGCCTCCACATATTTAAATACTTTGGTGCACTTAGTGCGATCTTTTACTACTAAGGCATTATCAACCAATTACTAGTGTTGAAGATCTTATACCTATTGTGGATTCAATTTTAACCCTTTGAGAGTATTATTTAGGATTTCTATGATTGACCTAAACTATTGGAAAAACCCTAGGTTGTGGGTCACCTATGTTGGGGTTGAACCTCTGGAGAAGGTTGACTTCCTCTTGATGGATCACCTATACTAATGTTTACACTAATAAAAAGGTTAGAGAAGGGGTAAAGGGATACCAATAAGGTTAAAATGGTTATGAAAAAAATTAAATGAGAACTCACACAAGCATGAAACATACAATAAAGAATCATAAGATAACACTAGCTCACACAATCTCAAAATCTAGCTAATTACATAAGTATTTCATACACTAGGTTCAAGAAGCAATGAATGAGTCTAAGAGGATTTCAAATAATCACACCAAGATTACATTAATGGTATAAATAACACAAATTTATACTTATAATCAACTATAAAACACCCTAAAATAGTCAAAGAAGAAGGACAATGGGCATGGAAGATTCTCCTTCACAATAACATCATGCACAAGCTTACTAAAATAGTTCAAAAGTAAGAGATAGGTAATGGAAATTTTACTAACTTCAAGAGGTATTTCATAAAAGTTTTAAGAGGGTCTATCCATATCAAATTATATTCTTTTCTCTTATATATTTGAGAGGGAGTATTTTCTTTTAAAATTTGAGAGAGAGTCCAAAAATGTGAAATAACGGGAGATATAGGAGAAAGGGGAGGGAGAGAGTGAGCACACCATCCCAGATCATTAAATAAGATACCACATTTAGTGAACTCTCTACCTTATTTTGGGTCCAATTAAGACTAATACATCATAGGAAAGATAATCTTCATTTATTCCAATATCCTCCAAATCATCTCATTGCTTGAGTAACACAATAGAAGACAAGAGTTTGCCAAAGGTGGTGAGTCATGACTAAGTCTATTTAGAAAATATATTTATGGTTTTAAACAACATTAAATGCTCTAAATAATTCTCCAATCCCCAAATATTATCCACAAATTCCTATGTTATCTCCACTTGTTTCATCATGAGGGCAAGGTTTTTATATCTATGTACTTGCCAGATCCATGCCCAAGTCTACTCTTAGTAGTTGTTTGTCAAAGTTAGGACCATATTGGAATGTGAGACACTTCTCATTAGCCATTCATATCTTCCCCTACTCAATATCCAATAATATTTTTATATTGTATATTGAAAACCAATCTCCTTCATTGGTTTTCATATAGTTACTACATATCAATAAAGAACCTACAGGCTGTATAGCCTCGTTCTTGATCGCCATTAGGTCTAAATAGACATATCTTGTCCTTAGGTATTTATGTAAATGGATAACTCACCATATACATAGGTATTATTTAAAGAGTAAATACCATAGTCATGAAACCATACTGCAACCTAAAAGGATGGACCTTGTATGTTCCAAATCATTAAACTAGAGGCTTATGGCATCAAAACCTTATGTTGATAAACCTTGATTGTAAAATTATGTCTACTTGTGATATTTAATCGAGGTCTAATGGTGATAACTTTATCTTTACAATATTTACCTCTATTTTTACCAAGGTTAAAATTATCATCCACTTGAAATATATTATCTTTTGACATTTAATATTGATTGTCAATCTACTTCTTGGTGTTTGAATGAGAAATTTTAATACTGACCATCGATCTTGATATGGACTCATCAAATTATGCCAACTATTAAATCCTCATCTTATCCATAATATCCTACTAACTTTTTGACCTCTTTCATATCCTAGATCTAATTTTGTATGATTAAATGTGAGCCCTAGATGTTTTGACAATCTAACATGCTTATGACACTTGGTAGCTTCTTATTCACCCCAAAGATACTTTGACTCATTACTTTCCATTGATCTAATCTATATAATTGAATATATTCCATTAGATTTTTAGGACCCACTAATACCCATTAGAATGATGTGTATCATTGGATCTCTATTATGACATGACATAATGCTCACCATTGATCTCTTTGGTATAATTAAACATGTACCATTATATTTTTGGGACCCAATAACACTATTTTCACTCACTCACCATTAGATTTTTAGTATGATTTAATGCCAACCATTGATCTTTCTCATTTGAAATCAAATGGATACTTTATGTAGCTTAATCTTGATGTTTGTGCACTTATTTTGTTTTGTAGGTCTAATTTTGAAGCTTTATAAATTGAGATATACAACTCATCAAGTTATGAAATTTGTAGAGGATGATCTGGGTATGAAAAGGTTCATGTCCATGCATTTATTTTGGCTTGAGAAGATTTCTAAGTGCATCTATAAAATGCATAAATGGGCTAACTAGTCCATTTCTACATGGCATCCTAATGATGGTCTAGCTCTTTTGCACTTGTGCTTGAATTGTTGTCTCTTTTATAATGATCTAATGGACTTCTAAGACTTTGTTTAACTTGATCCATGCTCCTAAATTATTTAAACAATATAAAAACCTATTGGTCTTCTTTATTTTACAATCTTAAACCTATTTCAATACTTGCTTCTCAAAGATCGACAAAGCACATTTTAATCTTGCTTAAAGTATTTCAAAAGCTATGTAAGTGACATTTGATCTTTGGAGCACTCATTCCATCTAGAATTATGTTACTCTATTCAAACCATTTTTGGTCAAAAGATCCTTATGTGGGAAAAATTTGGTGACATCTTGGGGTTGTATGCCTTTTATATAAAGACTTAGTGGCCTTAAACTGATCCATTGGGTATAGAGAATCTCAAGATCTCTTCCCAGCTAAAATTATTGTGAGATTGACTAGAGGGTTGACCCTTTCTAAAGATTCCTCTTGAAGCAAAAAAGGAAGAAAATAAAAAAAAATAAACAACTGTGCCACAAATACTTATTGAAAAGGAAAAACATAATTGAAAGGAAAAGTGCTCAAGGCCCTTAGAAGAAAGCATATAAAACTATTCTAATATGTTACAATATCATACAATATATAAAAATTATTTTAATAAAAAGGATTTAAATTAATTCCATTGATTGGGATAGGTAATACCTTTCCATCTAGTTAGACAAATTGAAAAGCATTATGCTTCTTACATCTATGGATCAAATAAGGCCCATGCCACAAGATGTCAAACTTAGTATGATTACCTAGATTTGACTTATTTGAGTTCCATTTGAGGATGAAGTCTCCTTCTTTAAAGGTCCTTGCTATGGCTCTCTTTTCAAAGGCTTTCTTGACTTGAGCTTGATGTGACTCTAATGTCATCATTATAAGGTCCCTAGTTTCTTCATGATCCATGAGCTCTACCATCCTCATGTTCATAGGTTCGCTTTCCATCAACTCAAGCTGATGGGCTAACTCTAATGCAGGTAGCTCAAGAGAGAGGGGTAATTTGTATTCCCTTCCATATATAAGTATATATAGAATATTTATAATGATAGATTTAGGATTCACTCTATCATCCCAGAAGGCTATCCTTAGATTTGTATGCCACACTCTTTGATTTTCCTCCATGGTCCTCTTGATAATCCTTATAAAGTTCTTGTTTGTGGAATCGGCTAGTCTATTGCCTTGGGGGTAGTAGTTGGATGATGTGCTAAGGTAGATGCCCAACTTGAATTCCCATTCACTTATCTTCATACCAATAAATGCTAATGTATTATCTAAAATTATAGTAGTTAGGACACCAAACATAGTCACTATGCTATCATATAAGTCCAATACTATTGTTTCATTAACTTCTTTCAAATCAATTTCTTCTACCCACCTAATAAAGTAGTCAATTCTAGTGAGCACCCATCTATGTCCTATACTAGAAGGTGGATTAATCATCACTATGAAGTCCAACTCCCATTATATGAAGGGTTGATCCACATAAATTAGGTTGAGTGAAAGAGATGCTAACCTTTGATTTCCTACAAATAGAGTACATTTTTGGCATTTTATGACCCATACATAGGCATATTTGAAAAGGATAGGCCAATAATAACCATCTTTTATTACCTTTACTACTATTGTTCTTAGGATAAAATGTCCTCCTATATGTCCATCATGAATTTTATCTAAGAGCTTTGTCACTTGATTGTCATCAATGCACCTAAGTAGTACCCCATTGAGTTCCATTCTAAATAGAATAGAATCAAATAATGCATAAGGTATGGATTGAAGCCTAAAATACCTTCATTTTACTCTATCCAAACCTTAAAATCATTCTCCTATCATCAAGAAATGGGTCATATCTGAGATCTAACTATTTTTAAGTGGAGGTACATCTGATTGTGAGTTATCTTGTGTCACCAAAACAATTTATTTATCTTATTGAAGATCATCCACCATATGCTCACACAAGCCTTTTCCTTTTACCAAATTGGTGAATTTATTGTCCACATCATAATCTATGGCCTTGGTAATCCATGATACTCTTTTCTCATTCAAATATTTGTTGAGGAGAAAGTCCCTCACTCTAAAATGAGACACCATAAGATGAACCTTACTATTGGAGAGCATTGGTTGAAAATTATTGAGGCTTCTCAAAGCTATAAGAACTTGATTTCTATGAAACTATATCTCACTTCATATCCCTCTAGCTCTTGAATAAAAAAGGAAATTGGATGCTCAATTGCTTCACCATTATTTTGCATCGACATAGTGGATATGTTGTCAACATTGGCAAAGGTGTATAATATGAAATCCTTTGAGAAATCAAGATTCATGAGTGAGGGTGCTTGGGTAATGCCCTTATTGATGGCCTCAAATGTTTCCTTACCTTTATTTAACCAATAAACCACTTGGAAATTCTTTAACATGGTGGTGATGGGTTTGACCAATTTTTCAAAACCAAGTATAAAACTACTCACAAAGTTTATTTTCCCAAGGAAGCTTTAGATTCCTTTGTTGTGTTTGGGTAGAGATAGTGCTAAGATAACACTTATCCTATCAAGGTCAATGGATAATAACTCCTTTGAGAAAATGTGACCCAAATTTTTCTTTCATAAATGATAAACACATGTTTCTTTGGATTTAAAGAGATCCCATACTCTCTGCATCTTTTAAAGATCAACCTTGGATGGTCCATGTGCTCACTAGCCTTCTTGGAGAAAAATTTGATGTCATCTAAGTAAAATAGCACCATCTGATTCATTAACTCCTATAAATCCATGTCCATGTCTCTTTGGAAAGTTTCTCCAACATTGGACAATACAAAAGGCATCTTTTGGTAAGCATATGTGCCCCAATTTGTAGTGAAGGCAATCTTATACTGATCTTCTCTCACCAGCACCTAGTTGTAACTTAAATATCCATTCAAAAGGGAGAAGCATTTTAAACCAAAAAATATTTGAATAAGTTGCACCATGGATGGTGAAGGATATTGATCCTTTAAATATATGCTATTTAGATCCCTAAAGTGAACACATAATCTGATCTCCCCACTCTTCTTCCTCATAAGTACCAAGTTGGCTACCCATGAGGAGTTCTTAATGGGAAAGATGATCTTGGATTCAATAAACTTGGTAAATTATTTCCTCATAAGCTCCTCTATTTTTGGGTTTATAGGCCTTTACTTCTGCTTGATAGGCTTAGAAATAGCCTCTAGCTTTATAGTGTGTTGGGCTAGCTTGGGATCAAATCCTCTCAGGTCACTGTTGACCATTTTTACCACAAGTAAAAATGGGCTAACCTCCATTAGCCAAAATATTTAATAGGGTGTTTTTTATTTCTATTTGATGTTATTTCATTTTTCATTCTATCTTTTGTCATAGTCTAATCTATTCCTTGTGTCATTTGATGACTTAGGAGTCATTTAAGAAGTCATATATGAAAGTGGTAGGTTTTCATATTGATCAGGTAGTCATAACATGAGATAGGTTTACACAAGTCTTAAAATTTAATTCAAAGCCTTAAAGATCAAGCAACCATTTATCAAATAGTTTAGAATAACCTGTATGCTCAAAGGTTTGTTTGGTACTTGGGAAATTTTCTAATTGGCTAAATATAGGATTCTTTCAGGGTATTTGTTTCAATTTTTAGATAAGTGTTGGAGACTTATTAGGAAAAATGTCCACTATAAAATTTCTAAAGATTAATTTCCTCTGGGAAAAGTTTATGCTACAAAGTTCATAAAATGCTATTTCTTTCAATAAAATTATTTGAGTAATTTTCTCGAAGATAGATTTCTTTCGAACATTTTATTCATTGTAAAAGTACCAAAGGGTATATCTTTTGACAAAGTGTCCTAAAGAAAAGTTCCAAAGGGTTATTTTTTAGGAAAGCATCCTATACAATTTTATCAAAGGGTTATTTCTTTTATAAAGTGGCCAATGCAAAAGTTTTTAAGGGTATTTTTCTTGGGAAAGTGTCCTATACAGAAGCTTTGAAGGGTCCTTTTTCAAGTAAAGTGGTCCAAACAAAAATCCCAATGGATCATTTCTTTGAAAGAGTGTCTTGATAATATTTTATTGAGGGGTCATTTATTAGGAAAGTGTCCTATATAAAATTTCCAAAACATAAGTTTTGACAAAGCAAAATTCTTTCAGAGAAAGTGTCCAAAGCAAATGGCCCATAATAAATAGTCCAATGTAAAAATTCCTAAAGGCCAAATTTTTTTGAGCAAAATGGATGAATAAAAAGACCAAAGGACATTATTTTGAAAAAATGCTTAACATAAATGTCTCAAATTAAATTAATCTCATAATAAAATCTTGCGTGCAAAAGTCCTGTAGACATAATTCCTTCAGAGAAATTATTTTTGTAAAGGAGCTCACCAAGTGGGTAGTTTGATGATATTATATCTCACAAATGTGGAAGCTTATATAAAAAATGATTAGATGGGCTTGTTTAATTTTATACCAACAACATATTTAATAATTTTTGGGTCATATGACAAAATGAAATAAAATTTATGCATAATTAAATTTTTCTCCTTAGACAAAATTTGTTAAATTTCCATATTTAACAATTTTAAACTAGACCATCATAAAAGTGTCATGCAAAATTACAAAGGTGAGCTCACTTGAACATTTTGTAAATGTACTTAGAAAGCTCTTAGATCAATAAAATCAAGTGGGCATAATGTTTTTGGTCTTAGGAACATCTACAACAAATTTTCCCCCTCTATGATTTATGCACTATAAGATAAAAATCCTCAAATTTGGTCAAATAATGTGATACGTTCACATAGATGTCAACTTTAAGCCACTAAAAAAATCCATATGAACCTAAATTTAATGGTTTAAGAGACATCAAATACATTCATGAGGATGTCAAATGATCATCATGCAAACATCAATTTTAAGACAAAGCAAAGCAAATCCATCATAGCTTAAATTTGATGGTCTATAAGACATCAATGATAGTCACATGAACATCAAATGATGGGATTGAGGATGTTGATCTTAGGATTGTGAGTTAGTAATTAGGGTTAAAATAATGGGCTTAGTTGATCTAATGATCCATGTTGTATCATATATATTGATAAAATAATGTCAAATGGTTTAAACAGTCAAGGTTCTCGATGGGTTGACACATGGTGTAGGTGCATGAGGCTATAGACTAACAACAAATATTGAGAACTAATACATGTTTAACATGTGGCATAAGCCTAGACAAAGTTGACAAGTCAAAGGGAAAGATAAATAGCTGGCACTTGATCTTAGAGATAAATATTGATGGTATGAGTAAAGGTCAATATGTCAACGAGCTATGTCAGATCTCAACAACAATCAAAGGTAGTCTTCGAATAATGTCATCAGTCCAAGTAAATTTTTGATGGACAAATGTTGAATCATAGGGCCATTTTCAACCAGAGAAATAATATATTATAAACATGTCTAAGGATGGAATGAGTAATATGAAAAGGGAATGCCACATGGATAAATATGTAGGATTAAGGATTTTGAAGGAGAGTGAACTCTTTAGACTCATGCACTGCCATGAGAGCTTAATCAAGGTTCAAGAAGAAAAATGACTACCAAATGTGAATAACGAGGTTTAGGAAAGCAATGAATGATTGTAGATGGTGAATATAGGTGTTTAGGATATAGCTAATAGTTAGGGGAACATGTTATGACTATTATATTATGTTTTAAACTCCCTCAAATAATGCATGTGTTGACTCTCTTGGATCAGTTTCAAATGCTCAAAAGATGGTTCATGATGAAAATAGTTTCACAAAGGCTAGCTGAAGAATCTCTACACCATTTTGGAAATTTTCATCATGAATTATAGGGAAATTTGTCTTAATAAGCATTCATGGTTTGTTTCACACTCAGTTTCACTACAACATAACTAGTTCTCATGCCTAGACATGTGTTCTAGTGACTCTTGAACTTCTTTATTTTATTCTCTCTCTAAAGTTATATAAGTAGTTAACATTTTAGATTTTGTAATATATACCACACCCATGTATGGAAAATCCCTATTGGTTTTGGCATTAAACTCTTCTTTAAAAAAATTAATGAAATCTATTTTGAGTTCATATTTCATCTTGTTATCTTGTGTAAAGAGATGCATAGTGAATAGCTAAGTGATATCAATATATCTTCACTTTATCTAAGTCATTACAAGCTCAATGCAAATGAATTTAGCCTAGTAGGTCATATGAAGTGTAGTCAAGTGTATGAATCTATCTCAAGCATATAATGAGCCTTAATATCTATAATTAATTTATGGTCTTATTTGCCTTGGATAGTCTTTGTGCATCTCACCTTTGTATCTAAATATTAATGCTAGTGCATTCTATAACTCTAAGGCTAGTGTTACAAGCATTGATTCTTTGTAAAAGAAGTGAAACAATCATGTGGAAAACCTTTTTATGCATTACCTCCTAGGATAGGTTTAATTTATACAATTTCTAATTTTTTTCTCCAAAAGTAAACACTAGTTTAGGTAATAATCATTACAAGATATATTTAGGGAGATAACCCTTTAAATATAGAGGCTCATTTCCATAATACGTACACCCACATACCTAAAAATGTTCCCATGTTTCCCAAATATGTAAGAGGCTTGAACACCCTCTTTTAGGGTGTGAGATTTGGTGGCAATAGTTCTGGCATGCCCAGTGGGACTATTGTCTTAAAGATAGTTTGTCAAGGTGAATGTTGGTCTTGAAAACATTAGTTGTAAACTAGTGGATTGCTTAGTATTTGGTAACTGTATCAGGGTAAATCTAGTTCAAGGCCATATGTCTTGTTATAAAATTAATTACATAATTCATGGTTCTCACTTGGTTAGCCTATAGAGGATTTCTCAATCCCATTGACCCACTCTTTCAGTTTGAACTTCCACTTGGAGTTTAGTGCCCTCCTAATCTATACTTTGGAGAACAACTAGATTTTCCTAGAGAGGAAGAGGTTGAATAAATTGAGTAAATTAAAGATATTAAATTTATTGAAGAGTGTTAAGAATAAATGACTAGACCTCATGATTTCCCTACATTTAATATAGAAAATACAATTCACCTTCAGGTATATGATGCCATTCCTCCCAATACCACAAAATGTGTGCCGTTATTCAATAATGAGATTCATGTTACACCAAGCGAGCACATTAGAGATGTATCTAATTTTTGTAGTTTTTGTAATATCACTCAATAAAATATTTCCATTAGACTTCTTACCATGTCCCTTAGAGGGAAGCCTCTTGATCGGTATCAAAATCTATAAGGTGTATGCATCATGACATGGGATGAATTTGGAGTACTATTGACCTCAAGATTCAAAAATGAGAGCGATCATGCATCTCTCATACACCAACTTAAATGTGATCAAAGGAGGACCCAAAGAGACAATGCATGATTTCAATGAGAGGTTCCAAAAGACTTAGAACAGACTACCTCCTCTGATGAGGCCACCTAGCTTTGTATTCCTAGCCTATTTGAGAGCTATTGGCACTAAAATTGCTATCATGATTAAATCCATGGGTGGTTCCACCCTCCCTAAAGTCTATGACCTTGCTATTAAAGCCAAAAATAATCTAATCCAAGCTAGAAGATTACCACCTAGAGTGTTTATGCCTCTATTGTCTCATATTTATGCTAATACTTTTGATGTATCCCAAGTTCCTAATGCTAATACAAAAACTAAGGTTTCTCCTAGATAGACAAAAAATAATGTTGATTAGAAAGCAAAGTTCCTGGCCTCAGAGGCTTAAAATAGGCAATAGGATATCCATAAAAATTCAAATCCTTATCAACAAAATTATGGTCATAAATATGGAAGAGGAAGAGTCCAATGGTAGCCTAATCCCAATAGTCCCACCAATGCATAAAACCCTAATTCTACTACCAACATAAGGGAAATGATACCTGTGTATAATAACTCAGTGCAAAGTGAGATTTGGTAGTAGGCCCAATTCATGGATGATAATGAAGGTAAAGAGTAGTATCTTATTTATCCAAGAGAATTTACTTCTCTATTATCTACTAAGGATGAGGTTATGATACAAACAAGTGAAGGTGGACAGCCTCAAGAAGAGATCTTCACCAACTTCCTAGTTGAAGACACCTTTATGCTTAATCAAGGAACTTCAATTGTAGACAAAACTAGAGCCAAAATAAATGCTTTAGGTAGATATAATAATGTTCCTATAATCTCATTCAATCATCCTCCAAATTAGAAAAGCATGGCTATAAGTGGGATAGTTCTAAGGTCTCCTACACTTCCATCATATCAGATTGATAGAAAGATTGTTCAAGGCACTCCAACTCCTTAGGATCCAAGTAATTCCTTTCCTCCAAGAATCCAAGATAAATCAAGTATGGATTATTTAAATATTTTATATTCATTTAAAATTAATAAAACATCCATTTCTCTCTAGGATGTTATACATATGCCTGGTTACAAAGAGCTCCAAAAAAGTAGTTATCTGTTATCCCTACTAGTGTCCCTCCTTCAAATTAAATTCAAAGTCATGTTATCTTTGAAAGTTTCCCTAATATAATTACTGAACCATCCACCAAAGCTAAGTAACCTCCTTCATTATATCTCACTCTCAGAGTGGGTGATAAGCTGGTCCATAATTACATAGTTGATAGTGAAGCTTCAACTTCTATCATGCCCAACATTGTGGCTAACAAACTAAGCTTATAATATGAGCCTCATAGTAAATGAGTTCTCCAATTATATGGTACACCTACCAATATTATATGAATAATTAAGAACTTGAAATTTTTCTTTCATGATTATCATAGTTTCTCCATATTGCAAGACATAGTTGTTGTTGATCTCCTAGCCCACTTTGTAATTTGCCTATCAAGGGAATTCATAGCCAAGATAGGTGGCCACCTCTCATCTGAATAGTCATTCTTGGATTTTATAATAAGGTATTGTCAAAGGTGAAAATTATGACACAACCTCTTGCAATGTTTCATAGTGAACCTTCCATTGAGACAAGTTCTAATTTGAATTGTGTTGTTCATAAAAAGAAGGATTTTATTGTAAATGATGGCACTTATTCCAAGATTGAAGGCATTGAATATTTGTTTATTAATTAATATGTTAATAAAAATTATGATCATAATATTTATGCTCTTATGGAGGAAACTGATCTAGGAGTATATTGCATACATGAAGAAGGAATACCAACACCTCTACTTGTTAAGGAATAAGGTGAAGAAGATGAGATGTGGAAAATGTTTTTGATGGTTCAAGAATTAAAATTGGTGTAAGACTTGGTATCATGTTATTATTCCTATATAAATATCAATACTATACTTCATATATATTTTTTTCAAATGTACTTGTAATGTGGCTGAGTATGAAGGTTTAATTCATGGCCTTCAACGGCCAAGGAGAAAAGGAATCAAGAACTTGCAGGTATATGGATATAGTGAATTGGTTGTTCATTAGGTTAGAATTATGGTTTATACCAATAACCATTTTATTAATTCATATAATCATAGGGTATGGGATTTGATTGAATATTTTAATGTATTCAACATACAGTTAGTTCTAAGGGAGCAAAATAATCATACTGATAGACTAGCTGCCATAGGAGCTCAATTTGATACTTCAGCTACCATAAAAGAGAAGGGGAAGAAATATCACATCAAGATCATTATCAAACTTTCTATAACTGATAATGAAGTTTATTTTCAAGTGTTTAATAATGACAAACACATTTCATGCTTCCTATAAAATGAGGCTAAGTTTTCGTTTAGGAGTCAAAAGAGACTCCAAGAAATTGGGTGATCAGATTATTTAACTAAAGACTAGTAAAATACCTAAGGGTCTAGTGAAATTAGAAAGTATCTTCAATGAGAATTATCAAAAGAAGAAATAAAAAGTGAGTATTTTTATAATAGAAGATAATTATGAAAAAGTCTTGATCTTCAAAGATAAACTCTTCAAACTAGGCAAGGTATGTTCTATATTAGAAAGACAAGTATTCATTGATTTGTGTAGAGAGTTTCATGGTATCATTTTTTGGGAGTATAAGGACCAAAAATAATTTGATAATTACCTATCACATCATACTATTGAGTTATAACCTAGAGTTAAATCGGTTAGATAGAAATAAAGACCCATAAATCTTAAGGTAGAATAAATCATGAGGTTAGAGCTCACTAAACTCCTTGAATTTGAAATAATTTTTCCTATCAAGCTTTCAAAATGGGTGGCTAAAATTTTACTTATTATAAATAAGAGTGGGGAGATAAGAATTTGTGTGGACTTAAGGAAACTTAATAGGGTGTCACTCAAAGATCATTATCCTTTACCCTCAATTGAGTAGATTTTACAAATTGTTTTAGGTTATTAATGTTTCTCTCTTCTAGATGGATACTCAATTCATAATTAAATTTGAGTCAATGGAGATGATCATTTTAAGAAAACATTTACCACTAAATGGGGAAATTTTTCTTATAATAAGATGCCATTTGGTTTGTCAAATGCTAGTGCTACCTTTCAAAGAGAAATGGGCATAGCCTTCAAAGGTTTGATTAATGGGATAGTGTTGGTTTATCTAGATGATATAATTTTTTTTTCCAAGGATTCTAATGATCATATGCATCACATGAGACAAGTGTTTCAAAGATGTAGGTAGTATGGAGTTTCTCTTAATCTAAAGAAATGTATCTTTTTTGTCCATGAAGGTAAGCTCTTTGGACACATTATCTCCAAAGATGGTTTGGATATTGATCTTGAAAGGAAAAAGGCTATTATTAGCCTATAATTTCCATTACATAATAAATTTCTCCAAAGTTTCTTAGGCAAGATAAATTTTGTAAGAAGGTGTGTACCTAGGTTTCCATCCTTGGTGAAACCTATCACAACCATGCTAAAAAAAATTAGATATTTTCTTGGACTAAGGAAGGTAGGAATAGTTTTGAAACCATTAGGAAATCAATTACACAATCTCATAATGTTATGAATCCTAACATCACTAAATACTTCATGTTGTATTCATTTTATAATATTGATACTATCTCATCCATGTTAATGTAAAAGAATGATGAGGGTGTGGAGTAGCCTATTGCATTCTTTAGTCAAGGTTTATAATATTGTGAAGTAAAGTACACCTTTGTGGAGAAACAAGTCTTTGCTGTTGTGAGAAGGATAAATAAGTTTAGGCATATGGTTTGAAATAATAAAATTCATGTTATGGTTTCTCATCCTAGTAACAAGGAATTTTTTTAAAGTAGAGACCTTAGTGAGAAGATAGCATGGTGGATCACTAAGGTAATGGAATACAATGTTGATATAAAAGTAACAAAGTTGGTAAGAGTTAAGGGCCTTTGTGAACACTGAGCTTCAGATCTTTATGAGTCAAAAAAAGAAGTTTTAGTCAATTATGATTGTTCATAACCAACTTGTTCCTTGCCTGTATAGAGTTAGACATAAGGTGTGATCATATTTATTTAGAATGGTGAGTATTCTAATGGCATGATTAAAGCACAAAGGAGGTATTTTAGATTGAAATCTATTCCCTTTTGTCATGTGGATGGTGTGATTTTTAGAAGAGACATTAATGGCATGCTATTGGTATGCATTGATAATGATCAGTTTGGGGTGTTTCTTGAGAAGTTTCATGATGGGATAGTAGGAGGTCATTTCTCTCCAAGAACCATAGTTAAAAATATCATGAGGGAAAGTTATTATTAGCCTATCCTCTTCATATATTTCCATGTTTGGGTGAAAAGGTGTGAAAAATGTGTTTTCTTTGTAAGAAAATAGAAGCTTACATCTCTTCCTTTGAATCCTATCCAAGTTGATCAACCTTTCATGCAATGGGGTCTTGATTTCATTGGCATGATAAATCCCCCATCAAGTGATGGTCATAAATGGATACTTACAACAATTGAATATTTTGTAAGATGGGTTGAAGCAGTAAAATTAAAGGAAACTAATGAGAATGTTATCTTAGATTTCTATGAGAGAATCATAACAAGGTTTAACACTCCTACTATTATTTTAGATAATGATCTTACTTGTATGGGTGCTAAGATAGTTGATTAGGAAAATAGTAATGGAATATTTTTGAGTACTTCATCTAACTATTATCCTCAAGGTAATGGGTTGGTTGAGTTAACTAACAAGAATCTGATCAAAATCATTAAGAGAACCTTGGAGCATAATCAGAGAGCTTGGCACACCAAACTAGAGATAACCTTATGGGTTGATAGGATAACTCCCAAGAGGTCAACAAGGAATTCACATTTTATGCTTCTCTATGGAAGAGAAGCTAGGTTGTTTATTTCTCAAGATTTTCCTACCTTAGAATTGTAACATCAGTTAAAACTACTAGAAAACACTCCTATGGAGGTAATATTGACAAAATTAATGGATTTGTATGAAACTAGAGAAAAGGCTCATCGATCTTTGGAGCATCACCAAATATTGATGAAGAGGGATTTTGATAAGAAGTCAAATCCAAGATAATTTTAAGAAGGTGACATAGTATTGAAATGGGATGAAGATAAATCAGAACTAGGGAGGCATACAAAATTTGATACTTTATGGATTGGACCATATGTCATCATCAAGTACAAGCAAAGTAATTATTTATAGCTAGCATGGATGAATGGAGAAGAGATGCCTATCCCCATGAATGGGATATATTTGAAACCTTGCTATTGAGTGGTAAAATTTAGTTATGTAAATAGTAGAGTAGGTGTTTATTATATTTCAATTGTGTATGTTGTGTTCCCTAAATGTTTTACTTGAACATACATTTGTTTTTACTTTTTGTTTTATCCTTGTTTTCTATTATTATGTGTTTTAAAAGGCATTTTTATGTCAATATACTATACATGTGACTCCATATCCCAATATATAGGATTAGTCAATTGGTCATGGCATATCAAGCATACCACCCTTAAGAAATCATTAAGAAGATTGACCATTTTTACCACAAGTAAAAATGGGTCAACCCCCATTAGTCAAAATCTTGTATAGGGTGTTGCTTAGTTCTATATGATGTTATTTCATATGCCATTATATCTTTGGTCATAGTCTAGTCTAGTCCATGTGCCATTTGATGACTTAGGAGTCATTTAAGAAGTCAGATATGTAAGTGGCAAGTTTTCATAGTGATCAAGTAATCAGAGCATGTGATAGGTTTACACTGGTCTTATAAGTTCATTCAAACCCTTGAATATCAAGAAAGAGTTTCTCAAATAGTCCAAAAGAACCTATGAGCTCAAGGATTTGTTTGGTACTTGGGAAATTTTCCAATTGGCTTAATACAATATTCTTTTGAGGCATTTGTTTCAATTTTTGGTTAAGTGTTGGATACTTGTCAGAAAAATTATCCACTATAAAAGTCCTAAAGATTCATTTATTTTGGGCAAAGTGTATGCTGCAAAGTTCTCAAAATGATATTTCTTTTGGGAAAATTATCTGAGCAACTTCCCCAAAGATATATTTCTTTCAAATATTTTTTCCGTGAAAAAGCTAAGTGTTAATATTTCCTTCAGGATAATTATTTCATTTTTTGAATAAGTGTAAGGAATTATTTTGGACATTTTGTTCAAAAAAAAAATCCCAAAGATCTCAATTCTCTAAAACATTTTATCCTCTATAAAATTCTTTAAGGGTATATCTTTTGACAAAGTGTCCTAAAGCAAAGTTCTGAAGGATCATTTTTTAGGAAAGTATCTTATACAATTTTCTCGAAGGTTTATTTATTTGACAAAGTGGCCAATGAAAAAGTCTCAAATAGTATTATTATTTGGAAAGTGTCCTATACAAAATTTCTAAAGGGTCCTTTTTTAAGAAAAGTGGTGCAAACAAAAATCTTGAAGGATCATTTCTTTGACAGAGTGTCCTGATACAATTTTCATGAGGGGTCATTTCTTGGGAAAGTGTCCTACACAAAATGTCCAAAACATAAGTTCTAATGAAGCAAATTTATTTCAACCAAAGTTTCCAAAGTAAATGGTTTGTAGTAAACAACCCAATATAAAAAGTCTCGAAGGTCGAATTCTTCTAGGGAAATTGGTTGAATCAAAAGATCGAAAGAAATTCTTTCAAATAAATTGTCTGACATAAATGTCCTGAAGGGCATTCATCATACAAAAAATCTCACATTTAAAAGTCCCACATACATAATTCCTTCAGAGAATTTATTTTTACAAAGGAGTTCAAACAAATCCAAGTGGGTAGTTTGATGATATTATATCTTGCATGTGTGACAACTTTTAGAGAAAATGATCATATGGGTTTATTCAATTTTATCCCAAGAATATACGCACTAAGTTTTGGGTCATGTGATGAAGTGAGAAAAAAGTTATGCATAATCAAAATTGGATCCTAAGTTAGAATCCTCTAAATTTCCATACTTAACCATTTTAAACTACACCATCATCAAAGTGTTATGCAAAACGACATAGGTGAGCTCACTTGAACATTTTGTAAATGCACTTAGAAAGCTCCCACAACCAAAAAATCAAGTGGGCATAATGTTTTTAGTCTTAGGAACATCTCCATAAAATTTTACCCCTCCATGATTTTTATGCTTGAAGATATAAATCCTAAAAGTTGGTCAAATGATGTGATACATTCATACAGATGTCAACTTTAAGCCACTACAAAAATCCATATGGGCCTAAATTTGATGGTTTATGAGACTTAAAATACTTCCACGAGGATGTCAAATGATAGTCACACAAACATCAAGTTTAATACATAGCAAAGGAAATCCATCGAAGCTTAAATTTTATGGTTTATAGGATATCAATGACAATTCCATGAATGTCAAATGATGAAAGTGAGGACATCAATCTTAGAATCATTAGTTAGCCATTGGGGTTCAAATAGTGGGTCCCAATTGATCTATTGGTCTGAATTACATCATACATATTAATATAATAGTGTGAGATGGATTAAAAATTCAAGGAACTCAAGGGTTTAACACATGGTGTAAGTGCATGAGGCTACAAATTGACAATGAATCCTAATAACTAACATGCATTTGAAATGTAGCATAAGCTTAGACAAATTTAATAAATCAAGGAGTAAGATTGATGGTTAGAACTTGATCATATAGATCAAGATCAATGGTGTGAGAAAAGGTAAATATGTCAAAAAGATGAGTCAAATCTCAATAACCAATAAAAGTAAAGGCAATTTTGGAACAATGTGATTTTCTAAGTTGATTTTTGATGAATAAATGTCGAATCAAAGGGCCATTTTTTACTAGAGTAAGTAAATATTATAGACATGGATGAGGACAAAATGAGTAATGTGTCAAGGTAATTCCACATGGATAAATATGTAAGATCAAGGATTCTAAAGTTTAATGAGCTCTTTAGACTCATGCACTACCATGAGATCTTAGTCAAGGTCTAAGATAAACAGTGATTGCCAAATGTGAAGAATAAGGTCCAAAAAGTAATGAATGACTGTATATGGTGAATATAGGTGTCTAAAATATATCTAGTAGTTAGGGTAACATGTTATGACTATTATAGTATATTTAAAACTCCCCCAAATAGTGCACATGTGTTGACTCTCCAATTTTAGTTTCAAATGCTTGAGAGATGGTTCATGACGAAAGTAGTTTCACAAAGGCTAGTCGAAGAATCTCTACACCATTTTGGAAAATTTCATCATGACTTATAGGGACATCTATCTTAAGAATCATTCATAGTCCATTTCTAACTTAGTTTTACTAAAACATAACTGGTTCTCATGCATAGATGTGTTCCAATGACTTTTGAACTTCTTTCTTTTCTTCTCTCTCTAAAGTTCTATAAGTAGTTGTCATTTTGGATTTTGTAATATATACCACACCCATGTATGGTGAAGCCCTGTTGGTTTTGACATTGCACTTTTCTTTAGAAAAATAAATTCAATCTATTTTGAGTTCATATTTCATCTTGTTATCTTGTGTGAAGAGATGTATAGTGAATAGCTAAGTGATATTAATTTTTCTTTGCTTTCTCTTAGTCCTTCCATACTCGATGCAAATGGATTTAACCTATTAGGTCATATGAAGTGTAGTTAAGTGTATGAATCTATCTTAAGAGTATAATGAGCCTTAGTATCTACAATTGATCTATGGTCTTACTTGCCTTGGATAGTCTTTGTGCATCTCACCTTCATATCAAAATACTGATGCTAGTGCATTCTATAACTCCTAGGCTAGTGTTGTAGGCATTAATTATTTATAAAATAAGTGCAACAATCATGTGGATAAATTTTTATTACATCACCTCCTAGGATAGGTTTAATTTATGCAATTTATAACTTTTTTCTCTACAAATAAATACTAGTTTAGGTTTTAAGTATTACAATATATATTTAGGGAGATAGCCCTTTAAATCTAGAGGCTCATTTCCATAATAAATACACCCACATACCTAAAAATGTTCCCATATTTCCCAAATATAGAAGAGGCTTGAGTACTATCTTCTAGGGTACAATATTTGGTGATAATAATCACTATATTCCCAAGCAAAGATGTCTATATATTCTTTACAAAGTTCTATGAAAGCATGCCTTTCAGCTTTAGTGCTTACCTTCCCAAGCTTGATGAGCCTATCCTTAAAGATAAGGACTCTTTCATAGTTCTCTTCATTGGTTGACATCACTGCCTTGTCTTTTCTCATTTGATCTCATTCATGGAAAAGACCTTCAAGGGCGACTAACCCTTTAGGAAGCTTATTGGATCTCAATTGAGTTATTTGCTCTTCATATTGATGTTGACACTTTTCTTGGTTCATTGAAGAAAATTTTGCTTCCTGGTAAAATAAAGAAGCAATTTGCTTGTCATTTTCAAAGACCTACCAATGAGCTTCATTATCTGGCACTGATGGTCTTACTATCACTTTGACATGTGGTTGTACCTTGGTCTTTTTTAAGTCATTAGGGATATCACATTGAGCTCCCATAGTTGCTAATCTATCAGCATGTTGATTCTAGTTTCTTGGTATTACTTAGATGTTAAAAGCCTCAAAATCCTCAATTAGGTCCCACAATATATGTTTGTAAGACTTCATTAAGGTATTCTTGGTGATATTCTAGCTTCTAACCTGGCACACTATTAGCTCACTATCCCCATAAACTTGAAACTACTTTATTCTTCTCTTATTATCCCATTGAAGGCCATGGATGAGACCCTCATATCGTATTGCATTGAAAGAGAAATTGAATTGGAACCTGTAAGAAGAGAAATATTTGTCATTAGAGGGTGATACTAGCATTACACCTACACCCACTCCATGTTTTCTCCTTTAACCATCAAATAATAGTTTCCATAAGCTACTAAGATATTCTTAAGGTCAAATGAGGTATGGAATGGACTGATTCTCTTCATGAAATTTGTATACACCCATGTCCCTCTCTTCAACTCCAAGTGATCAATTGACTGATGTTCATTCCATAAGTCATCTAATAACATGTCTAGTATCTCCTTAGGGTGAGTGTTTAATTCTTGACCAACCATATGTTCATCCTCATCAAGGATGGTGTAATTGGGGCTTATGTTATCTGGCCCATAAGGTTCTATATGGAATTGTGTAATGGGTTCAACCTTAATAGATACCTTGGTCCCATATCTTGTTTTGAATGCCATGTATGACCAGTCTCCTACAAGATAACCTCCAATATTTGTAGTGAATTATCTTGATAGGCATAGGGAAAATGAGGAGGTACATCTAAGATCAACACATCTTGAACCATTAAGACACTAAGACAAGCATGTAGGGTCAAGTTGAGGTCCTTCATGATAATATATAGCTTGGTGGAAGATCCATCTAGCTGCAACACTCCTAGACTAGGGCTCATACTTTAGACCAAGCTGGTCTACTATAGACTTTGGCATTATTGAGGTGCTAGCCCCAATGTATACCAAGTAACTCTACACTAAAGAGTCACTAATGATTACTAAAATGTATAATGGAGGAGGTTTTATCACCTTAATTGATTGCCCTTCACTTGGTCCTTTGGCTACATTGATTAAAACCACATTTTCTTTGATTGGTGGCTTCTTAGAGACATTGATTCTTGACAACCCTTCTTGGAGGATGTCTACCTGACCAAGCATGGAGAGAATATCCCAAATTGTCACACTTACATTAGAATTATTAATATATTCAACAATGTTGATGGGTGAACCACCAAACTTTAGTTGTGCTTTGGGAACCACAACTTTACTTTAAATTTTTGAGTGTTGGGGAACAAAGACATTCCCCTAATTTTGATTCCTTAGATCTATTGGAACATTTAGAATAGAAATAGTTCTAATTGTCTTTGATATTAAAGGAGTAATGGTAGGATTCTCTTTTATTGCTTCCTGGTTACCATCCATGTTCCTTCATTTGAACCTTGTATTTGTTGTCATTGGAATGTATGCCTGGCTAGAACTATCATACTAATTGAGTGCATAAAACTCTTTGTGATCATAATTTACCATTGTAGCACCCAAATATCTTGGTACTTGATTAAGAATTTAACTTTTTTGAGGCTCTTATAGTTTTATCATCATAAGTTATTCAATGTTCTGAGACATAAGATCTTGATTGCAGACATAATTGGTAGCCTGCTAATAATGATCATTGAAAGCTTAAGTGAAATCATTGTTTATGACAATGGATTTTCCAAAAGATTGATTTTAAGGAATGTTACCCTCAACTTCTTGAGTGAAATTATTCTGAGTAGGGATCAAAGTTTTTGAAGTGCTTGAAACATTTGGATTGTAATTGCTCTGTCTATTATAGCTAGGCTATCCTTATCCATGGTTTTGACCTTGGCCTTGGCCTTAGAGGTTTCCTTTATATGGTGGACTAGTTTCTTGATAAGATTTTTACTAAGGTTAATATGAGGATTGATAAGGCTTATTGAAATCTTTATTACTCTTAACTTCATCAAATCATTTCCTAAGGACTAAAACATGCTTTTAAGCTCTTGAAAGTTCTTATGTTCTTAGGAATCACTAGATTGACTAGTGGAGTCCTTTTCTTACTTTGGTGAGGGTATAGAATCAATTTTAGTCATAGGAGGGATGACATATATGGGAGGAATATAAATATGATATGGTCTAATCTTAGGGAACAAAGGTATCAATGGTCTAGGTGTAAGCTTACCAACCTACACCAGACAATTTTCTACCTTGACTGCCACCTCGTATAGATTTGGTAATGTGTTCCCTCCCATATACTAGATCATTACTAAAATGTTATTATTAAAGGCTTTTAAATAGTATAGGAATCCAAAGCTAGTTTTAAGCCTAACATAGATTGGGATTCTATCCCAAGTTTTTTGGAACCTTGTATTGAAGTCTTACATGACTTCATGAAAGGCTCTTTTTATTGTAGTTAATTGATTTGCAAGTGACAAATGGTCACTTTTATCTTCAAACATTTTACACAAAGGCTCTCTTAATTGGTTTGATGTGGTAATGGAATTAGAAGTAAGGCTTCTATACCACTCTAGGGATTTAACTTTGAAAGATATGGCTAATAACCTAATTTATACATTTTCCTCATTAATATCATGAATGTTGTAGAATTTACCTATATCCATGAGGTTTTTAGAATGGGTTATAGCTTGGTCTCTAGTAAAATAAGGGACACTTTTGAGTGATGCTACTGGAATATGATCATATTGAGGGAGGATTAGAGGAATTTGGCCATTAAATGCCATAAAAGCTCTAGGTATTACCATGGCTATGAAAGTATTTAACAAAGATCTCCTTGTAGGTGTAGGCCTTGAAAGTGATTTAGGAACAAAGTTACCTTTATATGTGCATGTATTAGCAAACCTTAACCTTTTGACTGAATTTAAAGGTAATTAAACAAATTCAAAGGGAATACCTATTGAATAATGAACTTGTAGTCACCTTTGTCATGGGATGTAATCAATGTTCTACTACCAAAATGTTGAATGTTCTTTTGGAGTTACCAAATCTTGTTTGAAATATATAACTTTTACAAACTGATTAAAGTAGCATCAAACTTTAACCAATATTATTTAAACTATATGTCCCATTGGGCATGCCAAAAAATATTTTGGTTTTAATTTTAACCCTTGGAGAGGGTTCTTTAGGATCTCTCCAATTGATCTACACTATTGGAACAACCCTAGGCTATGGGTCACCTATGGTGGGGTTGAACCTCCATAGAAGGCCAACTTCCTCTTGATGGATCACCTATACTAAAGTTTACACTAAGAAAAGGGTTGGAGAAGGGGTAAATGGATAATAAAAAGGATAAAAAATTTATGCACCAAATTAAATTATAACTCACATAATCATGAAACATACATTGAGGAATAATAAGATAACACTAGCTCATACAATATCAAAATCTAGTTAACTTCATAAGTATTTCATACACTACGTTTAGGAAGTAATGAATGAAGCTAAGAGGATTTATAATAATCAATCCAAGCTTACATTAATGGTATAAATAACACAAATTAAAACCTTCAATAAAATAGAAAACACCCTAAAATAGTCAAGGAAGAAGGACAATGGGCATGAAAGATTCTCCTTCACAATGCTATCATGCACTAGCTTACTAAAAATAGTTCAAAAATAAGAGATAGGTAAAGGAAATATTTATTAACTTTAAGAGGTATTTCATACAAGATTTTATATGGTTTATCCTTATCAAATGATATTCTTTGATCCTATAGAATTGAGAGGGAGTATTTTCTTCTAAAAACTAAGAGAGAGCCCAAAAATGTGAAATAATGGGAGATATAGGAAAAAGGAGAGGGAGATAATGAGCATTCCATCCCAAATAATTAAATGATATACCATATTTATTGAATGATCCACCATCTTTTGGGTCTAATTAGGACTAATACATCATAGGCAATATAGTCTTCATTTGTCCCACTAGCCTCTGAATCATCTCATTGCTTGAGTAACACACTAGAGGACAAGAGTTTTCCAAAGGTGGTGAGTCATGACTAATTTTACTGGGAAAATATATTTATGGTTTTTAAAAACATTGAATTATACAACTAATTATCCAATCTCCCAATATTATTCATGAAATCCTATGCTATCTCCACTTGCTTCATCATGAGGACAAGGTCTTTATATCCATGTGCTTGACAAATCCCTGCCCAAGTTTGCTCTTAGTGGCTATTTATTAGGGCCATGACCATATTGGAAGGTAAGACACTTCTCCATAACCATTCATATCTACCCCTACTCAATATATGATCATAGGTTTATGTTATAGATCAAAAACCAATCTCCTTCATTGGTTTTTATATAGTTATTACATATTTATAAATATCTTACAAGCTGCATAGCCTCATTTTTTTATCTCCATTAGGTTTGAATAGACCTATCTTGTCCTTAGGAATTTATGTAAATTGGGAACTCATATATTCTGAATCTTCTAACCAGAGGCTCATGGTGTTGAAACCTTATGTTGAAAACCCCTGATTATATAATTATGTCTTCTTGTGACATTCAATCGAGATCAAATGGTGAAAAGATGATATTTGTATTATTTGCCTCCATTTTTACCTAGGTCCTAATTATTATCCATTTGAAATCTCATCTTTCAACCTTTAATATTGACCATTAATCTGTAACCTAGTATTTGAACGAGCACCGTTGATCTTCCTAGACCCACGATCTTTGAATTTTAATATTGATCGTCGATCTTGGTCTAGATTCCTCATATTATGAAAAAATTTATCTCGTAATTTGATTTACAAGATCCTTCTAAATTTTTAACCTCTTGCACACTGTAGATCTACTTTTATATAATTAAATGTGAGCCGTAAATTTTTTGACAGTGTAATGTTCTTGTGACACTTGGAAGCTTCTTATTCACCATAGAGATATTTTAACCATTTGATTCATTGCTCACCATTTATCTAATATGTACAAGTGAATATGTAACATTATATATTTGTGACCCAATTAAAACTATCAGATCAATGCATACCATTTGACCTCTATTAGGAATCCCAAGATCTTGTCACTTGTTAACTTCTTGCTTATGATGACCTTTTGACTTAATGCTCACCGTTGATTTATTTTGTATAATTGAATGTATACCATTAGATATTTGGGACCTAATAACACTATCTTAACCCACTCTCCATTTTATATTTGGTACAATTGAACACCAACAATTGATATTTCTCTTTTGAAATCAAATGGCTACTTCACAAAGATTCTTGACATTTGCATGCATGTTTCATTCTGCAAGTCTATATTTGAAGCTTTATAACTTGAGATAGACATCTCATCAAGTTATGAAATTTGCAAAGGATGATCTAGGCATTAAAAAATTCATGTCTATGCATTTATTTTGGCTTGAAAGGCTTTTTAAGTGCATTTATAAAACTCATAAATAGGTTGACTAGTCTATTTCTACATGATGTCCTAATGATGGTCTAGCTCTTTTGGACTTAAGCTTGAATTTTTATCTCTCTTAGAAGGCTCTAATGGAATTCCAAGACTTTATACAACCTCATACATGATCTTGAATGCTTAAAACACTATGAAATCATATTGGTCTTCTTAATTTTGCAATCCTAAACCTGTTTCAAGATCTGCTTCTCAAAGATCGACAAAGCACACTTTAAGATTTATTAAAGTGTTTCAAAAGATTTTTAAGTGACATTTGATCTTTAGACCACTCATTCCATCCAAAAATATATTCCTTTATTCCAACCTTTTCTAGGCAAAATATCCTTATGTAGGCTAAATTTGGCCAACACTACCTAAAGCCTAACTTCCAAAATTTTATCGAGACATGTTAGTTTAAAAAAAATCCCATCGAAGATGGTAATTGTATCACCAACACAATTCAAAAAACATTTATAGACCTCCATGACTTTAATAAATTATTTTGTTTCCCATTTTTTTTATCATTATGGGGGATGGTCTAGTTCTTGTATTTCTTCAATAAAATTTCTAATAAGGTTCCCAATTTGTCAATTGCCTCTTTAGTAAGGGATATCCCATCTGTAAGAGCTAGATCTTGAGTCAAAATTATCTTATAGAGGGTTAGGTTCTTTACCTAAGCTATTATTTATGTCTCTAATTATCACTTAAGCTTATTCAACTCCTCTTCATGTTTTATTCTTATGTAACACTCATTAAAATATGGGGTAACCATTTATGAATGCTTTTTATGAAGTTACCTTACATCATATTTAGCTAAGGCATTCTACCTAGTCACCTCATGAGTCAATTTCAAGAGTTATTGATGCCTATTTGTGTATCACAAGTGTCTAAAGTGTTTAAGAACACTTCTCATTTTAGAATTCCTAAGAACTCAATGCATGAGTTAAAGGTTGTGATAATCTTGTTACTTTGATGGAATAGAGGTAGAACAAGTGACTATTTCATAATATTTATAATATTTGGTGGTTGGGAACCACCATGGCCAAATAGTAGATCTATGCAAAATATAAAGTATTTATGCTAAGAATAGTGAATTATAATCAAGAACTAAGTTAAAAGCTAATCTAATATGGATATTTACACTAGATCCAATCTAAGGTGACTTGGTCAAAAAAGAACAAAAGGAAGGGTAGGTTAGAAAAGAAGGATGTTGTTGGACTTCATTCCAAACATCATGACAAAGCTCAAACTTCATATAAACATGAATTTAACCATTTTATGAATTCAATTAGCTTAATCTTAAATCATAACATATATCAAACAAGCCTTTTGGGAAGGTATGAAATCATGCAAATAGGAACCAGGCTCACTTTAAAGATTCACTCCTACAAGCAAAAAATAATGACCCAAATGTAAAAAAAGTGAAGGAAGTGAAATAAGTCTAAGAACTTTCAAATAACCTAGCATTGAAACATGTTAATAACTCTAGATTTAAGATACACATTCAAAATCCATAATCATCATTCAAATCTATAAATTATACTAAGCAAGTGAGAGAGAAACCATGATAGCAAAAAAATAGAAAAATACTTGACAATATTTATAGAATTCCTTACTTGTATTTAATGCTCAAAGTTTACAAAAGTAATTTGACTCTAAGAACTACCTCCACTTTACAATCAATAATAATCCTTTTATATAATTCAATGAAGTATGTCGATCAGTCATATATAATTAGAAAAGTAAAAGTGTAAGGATAGCTATCCTTTCTACAAAAGTTCTAGAATACACTAAACTTTCCCAAGATGATTGACCTATAGGAAATGTGCTTACAAGTTGAACATGCCTTTACAAAAATAGTATTCTATTTTCAAATATTATAATGTTTTTTACAAAGAAAAGTATTCCTAATTAACTTTAAGGTCCTTGTGTTGATGTAATCCCCTATTGCTTTTACAATAGTTTCATTGTTTTCTAGTGTTGTTCATCAATCAAGTTTAAATTAACAATAGGTTCCATGAAGAGCTCATCCTCTTGATCATCTAGGTCTCCAAGGTCCCTATCATTTCTCACTAAGGCCTCTTTAATGCTCCTAGCTTCAATGATATTTTCCTCTGTTATTAAGATCATATACATGACCTTATTGTTATTTATTTTGGATTTGCCTTAGCCTTTTATCTTCACTTCATATATGACTAAAGTGGTTATATGTTTGAAATATTCATTTGTGATAAGGCTCATAGAGTTGAGTGTAGTTGTATTTGTGATCATGGTCCCAAGTAAGTGTTCTATCATGTTTAACAATTCCTTATCATCCCTAAAGAGATCTTCCAAATACTTTGACCATGTGTCCCCTAATCTTATCCATAATCAATCCCATGAAAATGTTTAGATGAGCTAGGCTAATGGTCTTGAAACTAGGGATTTTTTCTTCCATTAAGATGTTGATCAAATATTTCATCTTATCTCTTGAATGCTACCATTGGGTGATTAAGCCTTTTATTTATGTATCCTATTAGTTAAATATATTCTATCTAGACCTTATTATATTTAAAGAATTAAACATGTCATAAAATGATGCTTTAGACATTTTAATCATAGCATCTAGAACTGATTAAAGATCCTACCTCTCTAAATTTTCCTTCTACCTTTTTAGATTATCTTGTTGTTGTTGCATGTCTTTGAGGGTAGGCTATAGCTAGGCTCATTGTGCATGGGCCAATTCTAGCACATTTTCTTCAAAAATAGGATTCTATCCTGGTTTATATCCTCCTATTAGATTCAAACCAATAAATGGTTCCACCCTCTAAAAGGTAAACTCTTTTCCTCCAACCATAGCTTTCTTCTCACTCACCCATTGTAAACTAGCAATGGTTTGGTCAAACTTGAAACCAATAGAATATTATATTACCTTTAGAGCTGGTATCTCTATCTATGCTCCACTTTATTCCTTAGGGGTGGCTATCTTATTTTCTTCTTCTTTTTATAGAGCCACAATCCAAGGTTTGAGCTCATCATGCACATGGATATTGATAGATTTTTTAATGACCCAAAGATGGTACATGGTAGGAATTTTTTACAATATCCCATATATAAACCATTTAATAATGGTTGGACCATGGATTGGATTATCATCACTAAAAATGTTGACCTCACTTAAAGAATGAGTGAAGGTCAACTTGGGTTTCTTGCCCCCTATTTAGACTAGAGCTAGCTTAACTTTATTTTTTTGGATATTCAATGGAACTAAGTCCAAAACCAATGCCTTCCCCTTTTCCTTCTATAGCTTATTAGAAATTAATCCACTAGTAATTCTTCATCATAAAATTGATGAGCACTAGATAGTGCCTTCAGGACATCTTCCACTATATCTTTAGGATCTAATGTTATTATGTCTATTTCTTCAAAAGGTGAATCTAGTTCTTCAGGTTGGGATGAATATGATGTTATCTCACTAGGTCTCCTCTCCTCTATCCTTTTTTAAATATTTTCATCAAGTTTTTTTGCCTTTTTTTGGGACTATGCTGGAGGAGGCTTAAAAGGTATCCCTCCTAGAAAATGGTATTACCTAGGTCCTAGCTACCATATGTCATCACTTGGCTTTTATTCCCTTAGAAATTTATCCTTTAGCTTAATATTATGTTTATTTAATTTTTCTAAGACCTTGGTGAATGAATAAGACTTGGTATACATTGGATCATATGGTCCCTATTGGTGCTCATAGGTCATATTGATCATTTTGGCCTTTAAGCGCTTCTCAATCTTTCCAGATGGATCCCACTATCTTAGCTCATCAACCTGCATACTAAAGGAGGTTCTATGTTTGGAGTTTGCCTTGACATTATCCAATTATTTTAATATGGTCCTCATAATGGTTATTGGGAGGCTATGGAAGGGGCCTTTCCTCTTAGATCTAGATAGACCATATATTCCATGGAATAGTTGATATGATGCTTCTTATTTTGCCAATTTGTTGGGCACATGAATGGGCAATTTGAGATGTTGGTCCAAAGTTCCTTCTATCTTGATTATAGTGAAATTTAGATATAACTAAATTTATCCTATACATTCAACATATTTATTGATCAAGGAGCTAAAACTCATCATTGAGATCCTTATAATGGCCTCAACTAAGGCTGAGTAAACATAATCATAGATGAAATGAATATGGTCCTTGTATTTAAAAATATGAAACTTTAAATAATACTAAGAGATTATTTCCTTCCTATTAAATGACCATTATCTAAGGGTGGGGAGCTTGGTAGTGGCTAACAAGGCATCCAAAAGGTAAGACATCATATAAAAATTATTGCTGGTTTTCTTCTTGATTTTAAAGAATTGTCTCCTCAAGCAAGTGCTAATCATCTCTCTGAAAGGGGTGTAGACACTAGAAACCTACATAGTATGTTTATAGATATCTCATCAACCCCTAAACCACCTCTAGACCCCATTAGGACCACTTAAAAACCTTTAAAACACTAAGCCTATGTCACCTTGACTAACTTTGACCATTCTACCTTTGACCTATTGACCATCAATGGTCAACCCCTAACCATCGATGGTTATACTCGACCATCGATGGTCAACCTTTAACCACCTTAAGGTTTAACTCCAACTCAACTCCACCTTGATTTTTTATTCATATCCACTCACATAATTATGCATATTGATACTAATATTAGATGACCTATTGAGACCTTGTTTGAACTTATTTTTTCACCTCTCCCTTCCTTCTATAAAAAGAGAGGAGGAGGAGGAGAAATAGGGAGGAAGAATCATTAGGAAGGATCAATAAATTATCAAAGATTCTTGTATCATATATTATTTTATAGGTATTGTTTTGATAAATCTAAGAAAGCTTCTAATGAGCATGATAGAGAGCAAAATCATTATGATTCATCTATCATAGCTAAGACACTGACACTCTACCAGATTTGCTCCAAGCTCCACAACAAGTTCTTAGCCACTCACCTCAACATTCTTCATATCAACAACAAAAATTCTAAGTATCTATTTTTAGTAATTAGTTCTTTTTTTCTCTCCCAACCAAACTTTTGAACTAGATAACCCTAAATATTATTCTCTATCTCACAACTAGCTTTTAGCCTAAACCTACCTCCCAAAATCACTCAACCACCTTCCCAACTAGACCTACCATTACCTTAGCCAAATCTAATAATAACCATTGATAGTTACTTAACCATTGATAGTTTACCTTTGACTACTGATGGTCACCTAACCACCCATATTTACCTAACCTCTAATGATTACCTAACCATTGACAGTTCACCCAACTGTCGATGGTCACTATGTGACAATTCCAATAATAGGTCAATTCCACCTATTAGGCCCTAACCAATCCTACTTTTTGACTTTCTCCCTGATCACAAAATATCACCCTATTTTTTGAGCCCTATCTAATTCAATTAGTATTAATATCTAATCATTTATTTCTATAATTAGGCAAATTCATCTCTTTCAATCACTTCTTGTATTTGATTTTAGTACCTTCTTTTATTCACGTAATTAATTTATCTTTCATTTTCAGAACTCGATTGTTTAAAAGTGTGGACTGATAGCCTCCAAGGAAGCTTATGCTTCTTGGATCTAGGTTGCTAGGCAATCCACCCTACTATCTAACTAATCAACCATTTATTTAGTGATTTTTTAAATCTATAATTCATTCTTCCCTAGACAAAGAGGAGTACCTATAATCATCTAGATCATAGAGTGTAAACCAAATCTAAGTTCTACTAACCTCACCCTTATTTTAAGTTTTACAACTTTCTTCTTAATAAAGAAAGAAAATTTTATGTTAAATAAGGGGGAGTTATTTTTTTTACCATAAAATACACAAAAGGGACCATTATTTGTCAACATATATGGTGGATGGGTTTCCACACAATTTACTCATTAATTTCATAATCATCCTAATCCCAACCCTAAATTAGTTGATTTGATTGTTACCATTAAAGTCAGAGAACACTTAGGTTTCTAAATATAGCCAAGGAGTAAGGATAGTATTTAGGTCATTCTATTTGGACCATTCATTGATTATGGCTGCATACACCTATGGTTTGCATAACTTATAGTAGTTTTTGAAGGTGATAGGATAAATATATGTAATTATGCTAAAACTACATTCATGAACTAGCATATATTTATTAATTTTAGCATATTTAAAGATAGGAAAGAGAATGGAAATACAATGTAGTACCTTTGGTTTCACTACAACATAATGAAGGCTCATAATATAAATGGTAACCAGGTCATAGTCCCTCCTCTTGATTGATGCATTCCTCTCATCTCCCTTTGCGATGGTAGGTAGCTTTTTAATGGTCCAGATGAGCTTAGACCAATTATTTTGCCCCATGTTTAAAGCTATGGTGTCAAATTTTGTGTCTTTAAATATTCTCCCCTCTATGTCTGAGGTCAAATAGAGCTTTGTGTCTTCCCTAAATTTTTTTTAGGTCATCATGATTGTAAGTTTGTTCGAATTACTCACTAGTGGTCTACAGTTTGATTTTGAATCGAATTGCTCTCACTCAAATGATGGTTCACTTTCTTAAACTTGATTGTGATCCATTTATAATCAAATTAGGGATTTTATAAATGTAATGGATTTTCTATAGGTCTTATATGAGCTTTAATGGTGATGTCTATTTACACTTAAGTGCGATTTATGCCTTAGATTTCATTCAGATCCTTGTGTTGATACCTTTTCCATTTCTAAGCCCACAAGGTCTTTAAATTTGTCATTTTGTCTATATGGCATCACCATGGCATCTATGGGGCATTTTTGTGGCAAATTTGCTCATTAATATTTAAAACTTGACCATTTCCTTTTGAAAAATACACTTTTATTTTTCACCATCAGATCTCCTTGCATGAATCAATGCTAGCCATTGTTATTGATCCCTTGAGTTGAATATCATTGGTCACTATATGTATTTGGATCCAAATTTATTCCACTTGGATTTACCATGGGCCTTTTGAGCTCTACACTTTGTTAGTTCTATAAGATCCCATGCTTTCTCCATGTGTTCATCTCCAATTTACTTGTAGGGTCTTTGACTTTTCAACATTTATTACACATCATTGGATCTAATGGGTATGAATTAATGTAGATCATTGATCTATGGGAGATACATGAGCCTTAATCTTTACTATGCATCGAGGTTATGCCACTTGGTAGTCCTATGGGTCTTTTAAGCTTTATACTCTATTAGTCTTTCTTGTTAACATGTTCTCTCCACATGTTAGTCTTGCATTAACTGGGAGCTTCTTTGAAAATCCTTAAATCGACACACTCTATTGATCTAGATGTGTACACTTAAATACATACTGTTGATTCTTAGTAAGGTGCCTAATGTTTAACTAGGGTTAATGGCTTGACTTTTTAGCATTGATCTCATTCCATTCGATCATATTCATCGAATTGATTGTGAGCCATTGATCATGATTTGGGAAGTCAAACATGATTGGTTCCTAAGTTAAAATTATGATAAAAAGGGGTCCCATGTGTAGGAAAATATAAAATCTTAGACTAAGCTTGTAACATAATAAAAAGGACCCTTCGAATAAAAGTCATGGCATAAGGTTTAATCCTAAGGTTTTATTATATTAATAAATACAATTGAAACCTTAGGATAAAGTCTTAAGCTAGGTCTATATAATAAAAAGGGATGATTTTAGTCTTAATATTGATCTTTCATCATTGGATCTTGGCCATCTGAGTGAATGTGGATCATCTATCTTGATTTGTGGGGTTGAATGAGATTGGTCCTATGGATCAAAATCTTAGATTTATCAAGCCCATCTCACACCATCTGATTATGTTCATCTGAGTAAATATGAGTCATTTATCCTACAAACAAGCATAATGTTTAGGTTAGGACTTGGAGGTATATGGAACTTAAGATAAAATCTTAAGACTAAGGTCTTGTTTATGTTAATAAACATGAATGAGACTTTAGGACTAAGATTTTAATCTAAGTTATAATAAAAGGACCTTGTATTATTCAGACCAAGCTTATGAAAATAATAAAAAGACCCTGAATGATAAAGTTAGACCATGCTAAGGTAAAAGGGAACAAGTGACTTTGGACATAAAGGGGACGAAGCATATAATTTCTATGTTAAGGTTTGGTGATGTTGAAAAACATGACTAAGCCTTAATATAAAAATTGAACTAATTCTATGGCATTTTTAAAGTGTTCCCACATGAATTATTCTTACCAATTTTGAAATTGGTCCAAAATAACCTATGCTAGGGTTTCTTGAATGAGGGTTTCAAAAATCTCTAAACTAGGACTAAATTTGACTTTCTATAGACCAAAGGTAATTAAAATCCCAAGTTAAGACTAAACTATAAAATATAGGCACATTTCATTCAAGGATGGTTCCATTAAACCTACCACTTAAAACATGAAGAACAAATGCTAACAAACTTAGACAAGGTCAAACCAAATCCATGAACAAATAATCCAACCTAGTCAAGGTGTGGATGATCATAAAATACAAATAATGTGCAAACATGTTAATGACAATATCATCAAGTGAATTTCAATTCTAAGGTACAAATATGCATAATTTATCATAAGGGTCCCCTTTTTTTATAAATGGGGGTATGTTGACCTCAATAAGAGTATTGTGCTTGCATTTATTGAGGTAAACATCTAGGGATCTACTCAAAGTGTGTCTAGAAGTTCTATCTCTCCCAATGTCAAAATTAGGCTTTTCGATGGTAACTTAAAATTTCATTATTCATTATAAAATGGTAACTCTCATTGAGTCTTCTCGATCGAGTCCTCTTCTAGAAAATGCTTCCACATAAATAAATTCTTATCTAACACTCCCTTATAATACTGAACACAAAGGGTCATAGTTGTATTAGTATTCTCTAGATAAATTCATCAACTATCTCCTTCCCAATAGATGGATCTCACTCAATTATCTCAACATCCATGTCTTCATTATGGTGATTGGGCCAAATATTAAGACCACTCATTCCTAAGGCTATGTCTAAATTGTCCCTCTCTTCACTAGTGGAATTTCAATATCTACTTGTGCTTCCTTAAGGATGATTTCTTCATGTCACATTGGTAAAGGTGTCTTATCTTGTTAAGGGGTGACTTGATCCTCCTATTATTCAAAATTATCTCTTTTTTGTGTTACCTCAGGGGTTGTTATCTTCTATTCTAGCTCACCATGCTTAGGCACTAAAGTTTCATGTTCTAAAGGAATAGATTACATTATTGGATTAGGACATTCCAACCAACCTAACGGCACAACATCCTTGGGTGGTGTATGGGTAGTACTTTTCCACTTAACTTGTTTTGGCTGAGTGTTGATGCTAGAATAATGCCCTTATCTCTTCTATTTTATCTGCCTTCTTGTCTTTGATAGAGGTGTAATAGCTTTCTTCTTATTATCTGCACTCCTTGATTTATTCTTTCATATTTTAAACATATAAAATAAATAATGAATGGAATAACCAACCAAAATGTTTTGGACCTTAATGTCAATATTATCTAACTCTAGATTCTCCCTATATGCCTTTTTCCCTAGGTAAATATACATTTGATAGAGAGTGTGAATCTCAACATCAATTTTATTAGCATTAATTTGTATATCAAACACATCATAAATCCTATTGATGATGTTCTTGAAATATATAGTGGTAAAAGAATATAGAAACTTAAGCCATCCAGACAAATCATTTGAGGGAACCATTTAGATCCACACTAGAGAGAAGTGTTTTTTAACTATGAATTGTGCTTATTTTCTGAGCTGTGTAGTCAAGTCTTTAGGAATGTGCCACTCATTTATAAAGGATTCCTTCATGTTGTCATACTGATGCTTAGTTTTAACCATATGGGAAGGGATGATCATACAAGTTCAAATTAATGATTTAAACCTTTCAATAGGAGATTTATGATCATGAGGGTAAGCCAATTTCAAATCACTAATTGTGTATTATGGTACACCAATGTCATAAAAACTAATAACAAAAGAATAACACCCCATGCAAATTTTTGGTTTATCAAGAAATGGGAATTTTTTGCATAAATAATAATATTCTCAGTAAGATATTATGACCAATTATACTTAACTCCAAGGGTAACCTAATGGGTGAGATATAAATGTGCCATGTCTACCTCCTTCCACTTATCCACACCTCGAACCTTGGTCATTATCAAGTGCACAACCACTCTAAGGGCAGGATCTAGAAGAATTTTTATGTTCATAACATGGAATTAGTTTCTTTACTCAATCACCATCATAGTCTTCTCAATATCCTAGTCTTCCAAGTCTATAGTGATGTTAGCACCCAAACATTAAAAATATGTAACTTTGCTCACCCTTTGGGACATGATCCTCATTCAATGGTAAGTAAAATAGAAATATTACTCATGCATATGTGAAATAATAAAATTAATGTCTTCCACAAGATTCCAAAAACATGGAAGATTAAATAAATTAAATATCCCTACATCATTAAGCTTATTAAAAATACTTAAGTCATACACAAGATCATTTTAGGTATTCTATTATTCCACTTAATAGTCACGTTGTAGCTCTCCTTATTCCCTTACTAGTGATGATTTTAATAACAAATATTATAGGTTGGCATGTTTGACTCCCACTTCTTAGCATGCAACACTACTTCCATATATTGAATTTCCTTAATTAACATTGGGGGTGAAGGCAATATTGTAGCTTTCTTTTTGTCCTAACATGCCATATCTAATTCTATTTTTTCATTTCCTTAGCCTATTATGATAAACCTTCCTCATGCATGCCAAACTCACTAAGTACCTCTTCCCTTATCAAAACTAAATAAACACCCATGCTCTTAAATTCCTCTTCCTCATGGATTATAGGTAAGGGATCACTATGTTTGGCCTTTTCTTTGGCTGCATCACCCTTCAAGGATCTTGCAGGTTGAGGCACATCCATCTAACCCTCCTAAATGAATATTTGGTTACTTATCTAAATTTCTTGGATATTCTTAACATCCTCCAATTTTATATGTCAACCCCTGTAACCTATAATTCCTTAAACCTACACTTCCTCAATCACTCTTTCAATACTTTCCCTATTCACGTCAATCACTTCACTCCATAGTACTCAAAATAGTCACAAATAGTTGATCTATGCTGTTATATAAGCTTGAAAAATGCTCCTTTAGTATCATTAAAACTCTCCTTTATCTCTATAAATTCATGAATTGGCAATAGTAAAATGTAAATTGATGTGTTTAACCTTTTATAGCCTCCAGGGGGTGATTTGCATTTATTTCCCCACTACCTCATCTATCACTTCATGTAATTAATGCTCTAATGGAATTTACATGATTCATATTTGGCATACTTGCCATTAAAATTTCTCTTCTTGCAATTAATACATTTGTCTCATCCCATGACTCTCCCAAAGTACATGACAATTGTAAAAAATTTCAAAAATTCCATTTTCAAAGCAACAACCTCACTTCTTTACCTTAACTCTTCATATAGGTTACGCTGCATCTTGTGTACCTTATTATCCTTTTACACTTTCACTTATGTACCCCTTTTTCCCATGTAAATTCCCATTCACCATTTCCTTGGTGTTTTATAGTGTTTACTTATTTCATCCTTCTTACCCCACCTTAATTTTTTTTTGTGGTCTTGCACAATAGTACAAATAAATAAAAATCCAAAAAACTAAGTAGTACAAAGAAATAAAAATCCAAAAAACTAAGTGTTGACCTAAAATGTAATTGGGGAATACAATCAATGCCATTACTTATTAAAAATCAAACCAAAATCCTACACTAAACTAGTGGCATACTCCTTATTACATAAAGAGCAAAAACACTAATCAAAATAGTAGGGATAAAGCTAATTACCATTGAAATGGCCAAGAAGGAATTGACCATATAATTACTTCAATTTTCAAATGCTATTAAGATAAATACTATGAAAAAATCGATGAACCATCCCAATGGATGTTAATCTTTCTCTAATGGTCCATGAACTTGAAGTGGTAAACCAAAACGTGCATTTCTAGAGAAAAAGTCTTGTTCTTAAGATGATGATCATATTAGGCCTTCTATTTCCAATTCTCCACTCTTTGACTCTAATGTAATATAAAATGGGTTTCATCTAATTGAAGAAAAGCATCCAAGCATGATTTTAAGTACTCCTTATCATCCAATCAACTAATGTTCACAATACATAGAGAGGGGACAAGGAATTCAATTAGGAAAATAGTTTTGGTACCAAACATAAGAATAAAAGGTGTACTTTTGATCAATCATTTGTATGTGTTTTGATACACCCATAACATCATAAAAACATGATAATCATAGTCAATTTGTTTAATATCAAAAATCTTAGTCAATGTATTACCCAAGACCTTATTGAACACTTCAGCTATACCATTAACCCAAGGATGGTAAATTGTAGTCTTGTGGTATGAGATCATGAACTCAACTAAGAGGATATGGATGGTCTCTTTGAGGAAATGAGTTCCTTGATAACTATTCAAACATAATAGGCATATATACCATGCAATAATATTATCCAATAGAAACCTATAAATAGTGTGAGTGGTACAATATTGAGTTAGTGCTAATTCAACTGAGCAAGTGAGGTAATTAGTGGTGGTAATGACATAACATGATCTAGTATGCCTCCCTATTGAATTAATGGGGCTAATAAAATCAATAGCCTACTTATCAAATGGTTCATGTTCTAGGATTGGATGAAGGGGCATAACATCCCTTCTATTTAACTTACCCATGTACTATTAGATATCACATTGGCACATGTAATCTTTAGCATCCTTAAATAGAGTAGACAACCACAAGCTAGATAAAATAACCCTCTATGTTTTATCATCACCAAAATAATGTATTTTAGTGATACCCTCATGAACCTCCTAAATAAACTTATTGCACTCATGTTACATGATGCAACAGTGTAAAACTTCATCCTACCAAGCTTATAAACGTCACCCCTTATGAGTTGGAATGGATCTGCATAAATAACTAGTTGCTTCTTTTCTTGCATGTTGAGGTGGGTTGGTGTTGAAATCATATTAAAAAATGTTGTGATATATTATAACTCTTTAGGCACACACATGACTTGGAAAATTTACATGTTAGGTAAGTCATATTTAATGGGGTATACAAGTTCACCAAATTCAATGAACTATAAATGATCAAGGCCATAATTAGCCTTACTAGGTTTTACCATCACTGAGAATTAGAACTATTGAAAAAACACAATCTAATAGAAAATGTGTCCATGTAATATTGACTTATTCACTAAGTGCTTTAGCACTTCATGGTTTATAAATAAAATGAATAGAGAGGCCAAAAAATACTGACATAATTTTTTTCATAAACTATAGATAAGGATTTGTGATTTATATTCAAATAATTTCAATCAACTAGAGTAAATAGAAAAATAGACAATATGATAAAGGTTGTCTTTGTTAGGTTGAGTAAGGATAATAATTAATTCCATGCCTAAATCATTAACATGCACATAAAAGGCATTAATCAAGTTTAGAAACTAGAGGATAGGGGAAGTAATGAGCTTATCCTTGAGTACGATGAATGCATATTGGTGAGCATCAGTTTTGATAAACTGATAATTCTATTTCAACAATTCCTCAAGTGGTGAAGTGATCTTAACATAACCTTGAATGAACTCATTATAGTATCCCATGTGTCCTAGGAAGACACAAACCTCTCATTAGGTGGTCAGCATTAGAAGGCAAAGAATAACTACAATCTTGGTCAGATCCACTAAGAGTCTATCATGATAAATAACATGACCTAGAAAAATGCCAAACAAGGTAGAAAAAACACATTTCTTCATATTCAAATAAATGTAAAGGTTATGATAGTGTTTAAGCATAAGGCAAAGATTATCATAATGGTCCCACACTAAATTATAGATGGTCCAATGATCTAAATACACTTGAAGGAATTTCTGAATAATTTTTTCGAAAGCCTCAACTGTAATCCATGAAAACACAATAGGAGCATTCTTCAATCTGAAGGGTATCATTTTGTAAGTGAAAAAACCCCATTCAATTATAAAGGTGGTATTTGGTTTATTTTCTTCCACTATCTAGACTTGATGATATCTATATAATCCATTAGTGAAATTATAGATCTTGCACCCAACAGCTCCTTCTAAGACCTCCCCAGTGAAGGGCATCAAAAAAGGGTCAATTAGGAAAGCAACATTGAGTACCTGATAGTCCACACAAACTTGAATGCAACCATCCTTATTGATACTAATGATGATGGGGTTCACCCATTCAAAATTATCCATAGGAGTGAAAACTCCTATGTATATCCTACTATCAATATCCTCTTATTGGCAATTGGGCCTATCAAGGCCAAATGCCAACCCCTACATTAAAACCTTTTCATGTATTAGTTATCTTGGGTCCTTTAGTCATATTTTAAACCATCTTGATTGCTTTAACCATCATATGAAGGGAGTGAGTTTCAGTGCCTCTTCATGGTTTTGTCTCACTCTTAGCTTGTGATGAGATTCTTTAGCATAATTTAGTGTATAAAAGGTATGAAGATGTATATGATATTTTAAAGGTGTGATGAAGACATATATAATCCTATTTGGGACCTAAAGAAGGCTCTGAGTTACTTTTCATAATATTCAATGACAAGTCTCCTTGTAAAACCTAGTTTTTTGCCTCAAAAGTGAAGGTTCTATCCTTAAAATCATAAAATTACACCCTAAAAGGCCATTAAACCATTCATAAAATGTTTGATATACTTTTATTTTCATGTAATTACCTTAAGTCAAAGTTTTATGCCTTAAAAGGATCTTTTCATGCAAGTCTAAGTCTAAAAGGACCTCCAAGAGCTCTGATATGCTAATTTTGGCCACATAAAGGTGTAAAAAGGTTTATTAAATTTATAACATCATAAATGACTCTTGGTGCTCCTTATATGCCCTAAAATTGGTGGTTTAAACTTTAGTTTCCAATAAAAGGTAAACAAAAGGCTATTTTTATGTAATTTCATGCATAAGTATGGAATTATATGGCCCATTATGTATAACAGAGATTAAGAGAATGAATAAAAATACATGGTAGGTGTTCCAAAATAATTTCAAGGAAAAATGATCCAATACAAGCCCAAAACCAAATCCCTCTAGTTATCTAATTTCTATACACATAGTGAGAGCCCTTAAGGTTTGTAGGTGGTGGGGCCATGAGAGAGAAAACTAAGGTTTCAAAATTATGGCCAAAGAAACTAGTTATATAGGGATTATATCTATGTGAAGTGGTTCTAAATTTGGTTATCTCTCCTTCGTGAACCATCCTTTTGAAGTTAAGGTAGTCACTATCTCTCCTTCATCTAAGAAGGTAGTCATTTTTTTATGTTTTCTCTTTATCATGGCATCATGGCAAAAAAATTCAAGATTATGGAGCTTTTGAGGAACATAATTCACCTTTCCATGGTAGTCATCACTAATTTTTCACACATGTGAGGGTTATATATATATATATATATATATATATATATATATATATATCAAGAACACACAATAGTGCAAATCTATAGTATACAAGCATGTAAATGAAGTTGTATAGTCTAGGAGAAATAAGGAGCATCAAATTTTTGTTAGATTCTTGTTTGAGGAGGAATAATTCATGTTCATATGTTTCTCATGTAATATTCTCAAAGTTTCTTCAAGGATCCATGGAAAGGAAGCCATTAATGGCTCCCAATATTTCTTAAAGAGTCATTATTTAGTATATTTTAAGGTTTCTTAGCTCTTATTAAGGATCTTAGCAGACTCTTAGGTTTCAATTTTAGCATATTATGCTCCTTAAAAGGCCTCAAAATTGATATGTCTAGTATAATTTATGCTCATGCTTGCATAGGACCCTCAAAATGGTCTTGACATACTCCTAATGCCCATTTTCACCTCCATCTTGTTTCATTCCCCATATCATAGTGTTTCACTGCCATTTCTCACTGTGACAAAGCTTCATTTTCACCTCCATTCATGGTTCCCATCATCCCCCCTTCTACTGAATTCCATCTCATGAATCCACCACCAAGGGAAGGTCAAGAGTGTTTATACCATCATGGCCATACACATCTTATATAATACCTTGAAACCATGCTAAACTAAGATAAAATGTACAGCTATAGCCAATAAGGAACATCAAGGGTTCGTCATGAAATTGAAAAGAAAGGAAGGGTTAAAAGATACATCCTTGAGGTTTTTGATTGAAATATATCCTTAAGTTGTGATATTTGAATGAGGAACACGTTCACTATTCATGTTTGGTGACCTCCCTAAATCTTAATTCCATCCCAATCCATACAAAGAGACCTTGCACAATCACCTACAGTTGTACTACATAGTCATTCTAAAGGATTAGTCACGACATCAATGTATGAGTGAAATTTGGCAATAAACAAAGGGTTTTAGACCTATGATTAACTTAATTTATGGCATAAACCCAAGGAGGAATCCATAAGAAAATAATGAAGTACCTTATAAGACACCTACATGCCTATATTCAGGTCAAAACCTATAGTAAATAAGTGTCTTGATAGTCTCAAGGTGTATCTAATTTCCTGAGATATAGTTGGGATAAATAAGTGCATGATCAGTATGAGGTTGATAAAATAATGAGATAGCTCAAGTACAATTTAAGTCTAAGGTTTTGAATAGATCAAGAACCATCAGGAAATACTTTAAAGAAAGACTCATGATCAACTTTCAAGGACAATCATAAGCCTAAGGAGTGGGCAAGGCTATGAAAGAGTTTTCCAAGAAGGTTGACATTAAAGAGGGGTTGTGGAACATATATGAATCATGGAAAGGAAGAATTTTAGGTTCATAACATGTATTTTTTTACCATCTTCTAACATCCTACATGTCACAATCCGTATAAGCCTAATTTGATACACAATCAACTATATGTAAGAGAGAAGTCTATTTTCGAGAAGGAGAAATGGTGGTATGAAGGAGATAATTTTATAAAGAGATGGTTATAATTTTTGAATCAAGGGAAAAACCTAAAAGATAACCAAACTTAGTTTTAGGTCATTTTCCATGCAAATTAACACCTACAATAGGTTTGAGGGTTCCTTAAAATGTGTAATCTTGGTACATAAAGACTGTTAAGAGGACTGTTGCTAGGTATTGATATTAAATGAGGCTATGTTATGTTTTAAGAATAAATTAAAATGGTGTAAATATTTATATTTATCTATGAACCTAAAATTACATTTAGACTCAGTCAAGATCTCATGAAATGACTACCTACAACCATGAAATCACAAGCTTTTCTTCAAGTTGGTATAGATGATGAGGGCACATTGGTCAATGAAAGAGTTTCATATCTTTAATATCATACCATAGGAATAATGATGATGTGAATGAGGTCTGGAGATCATGAAGAATTTTTCCACACTGTCCATCGTCAAGGTCAAATTCATGGAATGACCACCTACGACCATACTAAGTGGTCAAAATTTTTACACACTCATATGACATAAAGGTGTAGTCTCAATATACATACACTCAAGAGGTTTAAGTTGTCAAATAAAATATGTTTCAAATGATGAATTTACATATTAAAACCCTTATAAATATCATGATAACTACTGCCAACTCATTAAAGTAAGTACATAGGCCTATGTATGGATTTAGACTATGCAAGAGCCTAATAACATTGATTGAAGAGAAAATAAACTAATAAGGAGGTAAATGAAAGGTTTAAGGTACCTTGTGAAGTATTAAATCACAAAAATATGATATAATGAATACCAAAAATTTCAAAATTTCTAAGGATAATCTACAACAATGTTTATACATAGTCATAATGAGGTTCTTTGAGAAGTATGGTATGGTGATAGGTTGTACAAGTGTGAAAGGTAAATAATGGAGGATGAGATCACTACAATAGTAATGGCATATAAAAAACATATTCATCATCATCAATTAGAAATAAAGGTGAAAAACAAAAAAACTCAATCTTAAGACTTGAAATATAGGCAACTTATTGGTAAATCTTAGGAAAATCCATCTACATGACACTATATGCAAAATTAAAGAATGAAAATTGATGGAGTTTGTCATCATGAGTTCCTCTACCTACATATCAACTTGGTGAGATAAAATAGGGTAAATATTCATTATTTTGTCACATTCAACCCTATGTCTATTGATAGTCCTAATACAAATAGGCAAACTTCTTGAAGTATTTATAGGTGTGGTAGAGGGTTTCAACTTAATTTGAAGTGTTTGATGAGCATAATAGGGTGATGTTAAATCTTTAGGAACATATTGAGAGGTGATCACACTATAATTTTAATGAAAATAATGCCCTTGAGGGATAAAATAGGCATGTAGGCACCATGCCCTTGAGAAGCACAGTCACCATTTTAGACTCTTTCAAGGGACTTTTCTCTATTTTATGAACATTGAGATAATGGGTAGGATCATTTAAACCTTTTAATATGTATTAGTTTGAATTAATATTCAAAAAACTAGTTGGCCAAGACCTCTCAAGCTTCTTCCTTACACACACAGTCCATGACTACTTCTCAGAGCACATTTTCACCATGTAGACATCTTGATGAATCCTTTACATGGGATCTCATGATTTTCATGGTTTATTATGTGGTAAATGTACTCCATTTTAATGTAAATTGGTTTCCCATTATAGGTCTATATGTTATGAATAATCATTAAGAAGCTATGGACCTCTTAAACCCTTATAAAACCCTCATAACCACTTCATGGAGAAAATAATCTAATATATGCATGTATATGCTATGTTTAAGATATGAAATTAATTTGAGAGTATTATCAAATTCCATGACCACCTCCATGACTAGTTAGTTGGTATGTGTAATACCTTTACTAAATAGACTAAGCCAAATAAGATAATTTTGAGCTTGAAAGCAAAGGATTGAAAGGTAATTGCATATTAAATTAGTTTGAGAAGTAATATGGGGTCCTAAAATCCCTTAAGATAATTTCTAAAACCATAAACTGGGGTCATTTGGGTCACTTTCATAGGTAGATAGGTCTACAAGTCAAATAAGGGAGTTGTTTGTATGTAGGGTAAACAAGAATGGATTGATCAAGCCCATAACATGACTCCAAATCATAATATATAGGATATTAATGTTTTACATAATATAAAATAGCATTTAAACTCATCATAAAGTAAAAAAATTGAAGAATGTTATGCATGTGCTTATACTTATCCTTGACATCACTAGACAAGGCCATTAAAAGGAGGTATTAGGAACCAAAATAGGGTCATGAGGGAAGTTGAAAACAACATTAAAATCACCATCAGGTCCTAATAGATATGTATGCTAATTTTGAACCATAGAAAATAACTATCAGTGATCATCTTGAATAAAGAACACCAGACACTACCTAGAAGGCATGTTTTCCACTTTGAGATGAGACTTCACATGCTCACCATGGTACACACATTTTTCATGGGAATATGAGGAATTTTTGGGAGTTATATGGACCAATATTCTAATGTTTTGTTGCATTGCTTCAAGCATTCAATGCCCAATATTTATAAACAATCATTAAGAGTCTAGAGCACTCTAAAACCCTTACAAAACCCTACTATATACATGTTTGTGAAAAATTAGATAATTATTCATCCAAACTAATTGAAACATATTTAATACCACCCAAACCATCAATTACAATCTAAAATATCCATTTTCGTGACAAATAGGTTTGTTATGCAGATTCTGTATGGAAAAGGTAGAAAATAGGTTTTTGAGAGAAAAAGCACACAAGGAGATGTACAAGGTAGTTTAAAGAAATTCCAAGCATATGAGAGAAATATTGACACTTATTATTCCTCATAAAATCATCATATGCTCAATTCCATGCTTGTAACTTCCCTTGTTGGTCTCTTCAAAACAACTTGTCTATAAAAATTCAAAGTAGTTTGACTTAGTCAACTACTTTGACTAAGTTATAGGTGTTTTTTCATCAAAAGGACCTATTTCATGATATGAAGAGTTGTTCCAAGCCTAAATCTCATTATATTTTTATGTTCTAATAGTTTCATTTAGGTTCTTAGATCTATAAAGTAGAAAAAGTTAGGCTACTATGCCTATTTGGCCTAGTAAGCCTATTTGATCAATCAATTGAAGTTGAAAATGGTGTAGAAGGGATATCAAATGAGTTCATGTAGAGTTATCATGCCACATATCTGGTATTAAACTATAAATTACATTAATATCTAGTCTTCAAGTGCTAATTCAATGCAAAGGAGGGATAAAAGAGCTAATTTATCTTAAGTGCCAATCATGAGAAAACTAATCCCTAACTAATAATTAATGAATATTTCATACTCTTCATGTAAGAAGGACATTTACTTAACTTTATCTCATTTCAAGTAGAGATATTTACCAAATAATGGCATAGAATGCTAGAGAAGAAGTTTCAAAAAATCAAAGAAGGCCCACCACCTTGTTTTCAATGCCAAAAGGAGCTCTTGTAAGGCATCAAGCATAAAGAGATATTTTAAGAACTATTTGTACTAGTTGTAACCAAAAATTATACATGAGTTAAGGATGTAATAACTTATTCTCTCTTCTACACCACATTGGCTTGTTCTCTTCTCATATTCTATATATTTAGGATTTTAGGCCTATTTTCAAGATCCCTCTCTTGATCATGATGAAACTCTGCCAAGATTGAGCTTTGTAAATCTATTAAGTGAATAAAATGACTATTTTTAGATTCCTATATACAAGTTTAGTGTGCTATATTGGTTTTATTTTCACATGTGGTAGCATTTTCTCCCTTGATAGGTCCTAATTTCACCTAGTTACTAGTATGCTATCTTATGTAGGTCATATACAATGTTTGATGTTGATTTATTACGTTAATAGTGGAAATATTGACTAGTTAGTGCCTTGAATCAGGCCTTCCATCATTGCCCTCATAATTTGATCACTTGATGGAATTTGTATGTGAAATATTATTGAATAAGAATCATTTTGAGTTGTATAATTCAATTATTTACATTGCTTTCTTCTATTATATGTGTTCAAATTGAGTGGATGAACCAGTAATATAGGTGTATCACCATCAGTAAAATAGGATTTCCATTTCAGATTCATTTTAAATATTTTCATCCCAAAAGTATAATAATTTTTAGTAATAGATCTATATTTTATACATTAGAGGAGCTAGCCTCACAAATTTAGAGGTTTGTTATAAGATATAGGTGTCTCACATCCTTAGACCATTCCAATGTTAGTCTAGATTTGAAGGAGATCTAAGCAATCTGCTTTAACAAGGTGCAATTTGGGTTGCTAATAGTTATAACATGCCTGATGGGATATAGATCTAACCATTCAAGTATTCATTTGTAGCATCTTAGTCTTCAAAAGTATTTTTAATTACCCATATGGTCCTTGTCTTAGAGGTAAAAGGCAACTCTTGTTCATAAATTCAATTATTTTCATGTGTTTTCTAGGATACAGAAGCCTATGGAGTAGACTTTGGTCATTTATATCCTTATAATTAGTTACAATGTGATCCATATACATATTTTTATGATCCCTATCAGCTCTTTAATCACCCTGATCAACTATATGAAATCTAGTATCAAGCCTATGATCCTTGTGAACCTTATTTAATTCCTTGGTAGCCTGCTTATCAATCCAATCATTCATGGAAATCTCATGACATTCTTGATTAACTCAATTAAGTTCCAATATAATCCATATCAAGCTTTAAACAAACCTTGTTTGGTTATAATAAACAAATGGTGAGCATAGACACTCAAAAGAGTTATGGATATGACGTCCCCAAGCATGATATTAAGAGCATGAGAGCTTCATTTTAACAAGATAAAGAAGTGCGTGTATCTTTTATAAGATAAGGATACTCAAAATTCAATGGTGATATCTTTGACATAGGTGGTCTAATTGAAAACATTGAAGAGAAGTTGGTAGCTCATGAGAAACATTAGTTCCCCATTGAGCTATCCTTTTCCCTTCATGAACATCAAACAAATGTATATCATGTTGTCCCCAAAAATATCATTCATTTTTGGGACAACATGTGAACTATTTTGGCTCAACAGACCAAAATAATCTCTTCCCTTCTCAAAATTTGTTCTAAGATTTCAAATTCCTCATTTTTCAAGTTTTTTTAGTCAAGGTTTCAATGGGTTCAAGGTTCAACGTCATCAATAAGCTTCAAAGAGTCAAGCGCTTTGTCAAAGTTCAACAAGTGTCAATGGCTGTAGTTTCTTACTTTGGTTTTGTTATTGAGCAAGGATTGTGGTGGGCCCCAAGTGAGTTTTTAAAACAAGCGGAAGCTGCCAAGTGTCATATGCCAGGACACATTACAACTTGTTTCTAAAAAGTAGTGTAATGTGCCACATGTCCCATTGTAACTCAGTGGAGCATGATAAGTGTCTGTATCCATGTGAATCCAAATATGTCTCAAATGTTTCTACATTATTTCTAAATCTTAGCAGAAGCCACCATGTGTCATCTTTTGTAGGACTCTCAAAAGGTGTCTAAAGCTTCTATAAGTTAAGCGGATGTTGCCAAGTGTCCTCACTTGTTTCATTGTAGATGTTTCCAAGTGTCCTCACCTATTTCACAATGGAAAATTCCATATGTCACTTGTTAAAATTAGTATAAAGTAGCCAAAGAAAGTGAGAAATACCAGAAGGAATTGCTAAGGAGGATAACGGGATTACAGCCATCAAATTTAGGACAACCAACTAGCTGTTAGCTTTCAAATGATGATGGACTTAAAGACATCAAATTTGTGCCAATAAAGTGTTTGTTGATATTTGCAAGCCTAAGCGTAGACCTAAATGATTTCAAAGGCATTTAAAGACCTTCAGGTGAAAAGGAAGAACCACTGAGAGAAAGAAATAAAAGAACCAGAAAGGGGGAAAAGATAGTTTGAGGGCTCAAATTGTAGAAAAAAAGAGGGAAGACTAAAAATATCTATGCAGTAGTTATTCTAGTAGGTGGACCAATCCACCAGGTAGATATTTAAACCTACAAACATCAAATGCAAGGCATATTTGTCTCCTTTAGGGTAAAGGTGAGGTGGATAGCTATGAAAACATCAAGTGATAGACTAGATGACTCAGGCCCAGGAGAAGACATTCAAGATGAATCAACATGTCATAGTTAAGGTGGCCACCCTGTTATAGCATGGCCTTCTTTGACAAAACTGAAAATGCATTCAATGCATTGAGTGCAACATGGGCCATTCCATGGAATAAAGTGCCAAGCCTTTCTTGGCTACTATATATTGTATTCTCTTATGTCATTTTAAGAGAGATCATTCTCATCATAGAAGCAAGACTCTGTCCAAATTGAAAGGCAGACACTAAGACTTTGAGCTCAGATTGTTGTTCATATTATTTTATCTAAATGAAAAAGCAAGTTACTTGTAGTCTTTGTACTATTATAGCTTGTGCCATTTTAGGAGATTGTTCTTATGTCTATCTTCTAGATGCATTCTTGTTTATTTAATCTAACAAGCAGAACCAATGGAAGTGATAAGGAAGATGTCCTGAAGTCAGTTACTTTTAGACTTTGTGCTATTATAGTTGTCTTCAGTGTGTGTTTTTAGTTTCTTTCTATGTCAAGGATTCTAGGATGAATTTATGCCCCCATTATCCTTTGTATTTCACTCTTTGGGGAGTTGAGGTTGAAACTTTGTGTTCCATTTCATCCTGCTAGTTTTTACACTTTATTACCAGTTTCTTGTCACTACCTAAAAGAACTGCTATTTGCTACAAGATCACTTCTAAAAGAAGAGAAGTTCCTTCAGTGTTTTCACCAAGATTTTCTCCTTTATTTTTGAGCATCATCTCTGAAATAAGAGAGATGGATGGTGTTGTCCTACCCCTGAGTGTTATTTTCTACTTATATTTATAGTATATATCCCCTCATATTTGATAGGGAACTTCTCCTTGACGAGAGGAGAGATTTTTCCACCTCTAATGTAGTAAACCTGCACACTTGGCCAACTAATCTCCTTTGACATGGATGATAAGACCTATTTTTCTCATTAGTTAGTTGATTGACAAAATATTCACCCAATAGTCTTTTTGGCGACTCCGTTAGGGAAGGACAAGTAGTTTGAAGCCTCAAGCTTCAAGCTAAGGCAAGACTAGTCCTTTTCCATTTTCATTTCATAATCTAGCAACTCCATGCTATACCAAAAGTTAGAGAACCCAAGGTGTTGTTGACCCTATCCTTGAGTTGGTGCAATAAGGAAATTTTGACTTATTCCCTCCCTAACTTCAAGCTCAATGATCCAGGAGTATTCCTCCTACCCGTACCAATTCACCAACCCAAGGTAGAGCTACTTTTTCTACTGTCACTAGAGTTTTACCTATACATACTCCACCTAGATTTTCTATCCCACTTTTACATAATCCAATTGTGGCAGTTCAAGGCCCTTGGGATAACTCTTTTAGCCCACTCAATATTAATCCACCTCTACATGAAATTCCATGCAATTCAAGAAAGAATTTATCCAAATTCTTTGGTGATGGGAGAGTTCACCCTGATGAACATATTGCAGCCTTCAGCATAGCCTGTGGTGTGATAGGCATGGAATTTGAGGACATGGCTGTCAGGATCTTTGTAGAAACATTGCAAGGTGCTACTATAGATTGGTTTTACCATCTACAAGCTCAGTCGATGACTAATTGGGACACACTCAAAGACAAATTTGAAGCAAGGTTCAAGCTTGTAGAAGATGCACACACCCTACTAGCCCAGCTCACATAAATGAAGAAGGAACCTCATGAACCTATGAGGGATTTCAAAGAAAAGTTTGACAAGCTGAGGAATAAAATTCCTACAATCGCCCAACCAACACCTAAAAACCTCAAATGTTTCTTCATCAAATCATAGTTACCTTAAGTGAGTTTTTTGTTTAGACGTGCTAGTCACATAGACCTTACTACTGCTCAAGACTTGGCTACTGAGGTGGAAGATGACCTTATCTTGGCTGGAAAGATAAGGAGAAATCTAAATAGAGATAAACCCTCTTCATCTTCTGAATACTCACCTATAGCCACCATTGATCCAATGGTGCATAAGCTAGCAATTGAGTTGCTAGCTATCATAAAGCAAATGGCACAAGGGATGTCCTCTGCTCCTTCATATAGAGATGTACCAAGGAGGACATTACCTAATTAGTCATATCAAGGCAATGTTGCCAGGAATTAAGGGCAAACAAATCATCTTCCTCCCCCTTAAAGGAATAACCTTGCCATTGAAGCACCTCCAACCAACTCAATGGTTGGATATCTTGAAGCTGAATCAAATTTCTCATTTTAGCCTGAGTTAAATCTTGAAGATGATGCTAATCTCTTCACTGAGGAAGAAGAAGAATTAGCTGGTGACTCTAACATTAGTTTCCTAAATTATCAAGATGAACCCAAAAGTGAAGGTAAAGTAGCTAAAGGATCATATGCTATTTTCACATGGTCCAAGAATCAATTAGCCCAATAAGTTGATAAAGAGAAGATAGAGCAGTGACCTCAACCAAGAATTTTGATTGCCAAGCGGAAAACCACTCTGCCTTTCTAGCCAAAGGACCCAATGATTGCAAAAAAGGTGAGTCCCTCAATTGCACCTTCACATCCATTTTCAAATTCATAGACTAATCCTTCCCCTTATAAAAACCAAAAGGATGAGCTCCCATCCTCTATCCCTAGTCCATTTCAAGCATTTGACATTATTGATCATGTTAAGAAAACTAGGATCCAAATGTTTGAATTTGATTTTTTTCAATCCAACCCTGAGTAGTTAGATAAGTTGGTCCAATGTGTAAAGAACCAAACCATCCCATCAAGACAAGAAGCTAAGAAGGTAACTCATGATCCCCTAAAGAATATGTCTATCCCAAACAACCTTGTCATTGCTCCTCCTACTACCCCTAATAAAATAGAGCCTTTCTATGTTTCCCTATTGATAAATGGTCACAAGCTAAGCAATTGCATCATTGATTTTAGAGCTTCAGACAATGTCATGCCTACGAAAGTGGCAGAATACCTTGGTTTCACATTGACCAAAACATTTGGTAGGTGTTTCTCCATTGAGAACAAACAAGTATCACTGCTAGGACAAATAAAGGATTCTCAATTTGCATTTGTAGCATTCCCAAACAAAAGAATCAAGATGACTGTCTTGGTGGCTGACATTTCAGAAACATATGGCATCCTTCTTGGGAAGAATTTTTGCAAGGACATTGGAGGTGAATTGAGCATGGGCCTATCTGAAGCAAGGGTTCCAGTCAAGGGCATTATGAAAAGATTGCTCCCTGAAAAGGAAGCAAAATATGTTTTCACCCATTCATCAGCACATGAAGCTCAAATTTTGTTTGAGTCTTTAAGCATGGATAACTACTTTTTGTCCACAAAATAAATTCATGAAGCACCTGTTGAAGCTCTTGAAGGTGTCAACCTGGAAATACATTCGATTGTAATAGTAGAAGAATTAGTGGAATGCAGTGCAAGGGTAGAAGAATCTCCCCTTCCAAATGAAGAATAAACTAAAGAAAAACTAGCGTCTGAGGAGGTATGGATTCTAGAATTTGATGGCAGCTACTCTTTTACTAGTTCAGGAGCTAGGATTGTGCTGATATCTCCTCAAGGAGATATTTTTCATTCATCATACAAGTTGTAGTTCAACAACACCAATAACAGAACTGAGTATAAATCTCTCTTACTTAGATTGAAGGCTGATATGGACAAAGGCACCAAACTCCTTCATGCTAAAGGAGATGTTGAATTGGTGATTTGTTAGGTGAGAAACCTGTATCAAACCAAGAATGGGAGATTGCACCACTACCACAATTTGGTCTAGGATCAAATTGAATATTTTGATTCTTTCAACATATCTACCATACTCAGAGGATTCAATGATAGAGTTGATGTATTGGTAGTTTTAGAAACTCTCTTGGTCCTCACCTAGACTTTAGAGGAGACAAGTACATATTGAGCTGGTCTTTTGACCAAGTGTTACTAATAATACCAATAATTGGTAGGTGTTTAACTATAACAATAAAATAATTGCCTTCTTAGAACAAAAAGATAGCTTTTAATAGCTTCACTTTGAAGGTAATGAGCCTCAATAGCTTGAACTAGCCCCTAGATCAAATACAAATGTAGGTGAGGAGTTCCTACAACTTAAAGGGAATAAAATTCCCAAAGGCTTGGTTTCCCTTGAGAAGTTGTTTAACAAGCATGATAGATTCATCAAACTATAGAAAATAGATTCAAGCTCCTCTCAATAGTTTGATCAAATAAATTTGGGTAACAAGGAAGATCTCAAGATGGTGAAGATTGGGAAATGTTGCACTTCTAAGGAGAAGTTCAAGTTCACTACTTTGCTCATCCATTACATGGACATATTAGCATACTCCTATGATGATTTAAATTCACTTAGGCTTGATAAAATTTTCCATGACATTCCTCTCAAAAGTGATTCAACACCTTATAGGCAAAAATCTAGGCAATATAACCCAAAGATATTAGGTACTATTCTATCTAAAATAAAAAATGTTGTATGCCAGAATCATTTTCCCAATCCATCATTCTACATGGATTGCAAACATAATGCTTGTAAGGAAGAAGAATGGTGAAATTTGCCTTTATGTGGACTTCAAGAATTTGAATCAGTCATCCTTAAAGGATAACTATCTTTTGCCTGTCTTGGATCAAGTGCTTCAGATAGTGACTAGTTCAGAGATGTTATCAATGCTAGATGGCTTCTCAAGTTACAATCAGGTTGAATTTGGTGAAGCAAACCAGCATAAGATTGCTTTCACCACTTTTCAAAGAGAAATGGACCTTATATTCAAGGATGAAATGTGTAAGTTCATTGTCATTTATCTTGATGACTTGATGGTCTTTTCTAAGCATCACATGGATCATGTGTGCCACTTGCAACAAGTGCTAGAATGTTGCCGCCAAAATGGCATTTCCTTAAACCCCAAGAAGTTTATTTTTCAGGTGATAGAGGGGAAACTCCTCAAACACATTGTGTCTAGAGAAGGCATAAATATTGAGTCAAATAGAGTCAAGTCCATCCAAGAGATTACCTTGCCCACAAGTAAGACTACAATTCACTCTTTCTTCAAAAAGGTGAATTTCTTATGAAGGTTCATCCCCAAGTTTGCTAAGAAGACTCACCATATTATAAATATGATGAAGGGAAAGGTGACTTTTCGCTAGACTGAGGAAGGCAAATTGGCATTCCAAGACATAAAGACAACTATTGCCCACACCCCAATTCTAGTTTGTCCAGACTACAACAAGGATTTCACCATGTATAGTTATGCTTCTAAACACACGCTTTCAACAATTCTTGTTCAGTAGAACCAATAAGGTGTAGAATCTCCCATTTATTTCATGATTTTTCCTCTCAAAGCTCATGAGCTGAAATACTCAAACATGGAGAAGCATGCTTATGCAGTGGTAAAGGTAGTGAAGCATTTATGCTTCTACATCCTAAATTCACACACTACTGCCTTATTTCTTAACACCATTGTTAAATCCATATTAACTCAACAAGTGTTTGGGATGAAAAGAGGCAATTGGATTATAAAATTCCAAGAGTTTGATCTAGTCATCAAACCAATGAAGCTGGTGTAGGGAAAAGGCCTATGCCAATTGATTGCTGATAACAAGCCAGAACAAACAGAGCATGAAGAATCAGAAGAAGAAGACACACCAATAGTCATTTTTGTCTCCACCATGAATGAGTGGTATTCAAACATTGCTCATTTTCTTACTTATGGTGAGTGTCCTACCCACCTATCTCATAAAGAAAGGAGAACTGTCAAACTGAAAGCTACCAATTTTGTCCTCTGGGACAACAGCCTGTATAAGAGGAGCCTTGATGGAGTGTTCCTTCACTGTGTGAACAAAGAGAAATATAGCCACCTTCTAAAATACTTCCATAATTTGGCCTATGGTGGGAATATATTTGCTCTTGTAACTACCCATAAAATTTGGTGGTCCAGGTATTACTGGCCAACTCTCTTTCAAGATGCATATAAATGGGTAAGGAAATGTGAACTATGCCAGCAGTTTGTTGGAAGACCCAAGTTAGCTACCCTACCTCTCAAACCAATGGTGATAGAAGAGCCATTCCAGAAATGTGGAATTGATTTCGTTGGTGTTGTAAACCCATCTTTAAGTGCTAGACATAATTATGTCCTCATGGCCACAAACTACTTCACCAAGTGGGTGGAAGCTATCCCAACCAAGCATGCTACTTCAGAAGTAGTATGCAATTTCCTCAAGGAGAATATCATTTCTAGGTTTGGGGTCCCAACCAAGATTGTGACTAACAATGTAGCTTGTTTCACTTCCTAGGAGACCACTCAATTCTATTTTTACTATGGGATGACCTTCTCCCATTCTTCTAATTACTTTCCATAAGGGAATGGATAAGCTGAATCAAACAACAAGAACATAGTGACTATCATCAAGAAGCTAGTGGATGACAATCAAAGGACATGGCATAAAGCATTGGTTGATGCTTTTTAGATAGATAGAATTACACCAAAAAGGGCAATTAGTCTCCCTTCCAACTTCTTTATGGGCTCAACTGAGATACCAATCACCCTGTAATTTTTAGCATTGAAATTAGCTAAGGCAATTGAAGATCAGACATACGAAAGCTCCATTGATAAGAGGATCATGTGCCTAACTAAGCTAGATGAGCATATAACTATGATGGTAGAATGAATAATTACCCATCAAAGTTTGGTGAAGAAGCTCTTCAACCAAAAAGTAAAGAACCATGATTTCCATATTGGAGATCAAGTCCTCCTATGGGATAAGAGGAGAGAACCAAAGGGAATGCATGGAAAGTTTGATTCCCTATGGAGGGGCCCTTTTACTATTCATCATCTCAATGGTGAAAACAATTTCCTATTGACGTATCAATATGGCACACCCTTTTCTCTGCCTCACAATGGGTAGCATCTGAAGCACTTCAATTCTTGAAGTATCAGATAAGTTCACATGTACATTTGTATATTTGTATAGTCTTTGTTTTTGATTTCTATTGTTCATTTTCATTTTTTGGAGCCTTTCTTTTTGGGTAGCATGACTCCATATCCCAATGGCACACTTCAAGGCACTAGAGATTCTAGTCTCTACTCCCCTCAGCTATTCCAAGTTTTCAACTAAAGGAAGTTCCCCAACTGGAGCCAGTTGTTGTCCCCAAAAATATCATTCATTTTTGGGACATGTGAACTATTTTGGTTCAATAAAAAAAATAATCTCTTCCCTTCTCAAAATTTGTTCTGAGCTTTCAAATTCCTCATTTTTCAAGATTTTTTAGTCAAGGTTTTAATGGGTTCAAGTTTCAATGTTGTCGGCAAGCTTCAAAGAGTCAAGTGCTTTGTCAAAGTTCATCAAGTTCAACCACTTCATGATTTAATGATTCAAAGGAGTGCCCAAAAGAAAAAAGCTTGAGAGCAAAAGCTGCCAAGTGTCATTTGTTGAGACACATTATAATTTGTTTTTAAAAATAATAGAACATGCCACGTGTCCCTTGTAAAACTTAGAAGAGCACGACAAGTGTCAACATCCACAATTTTGAGTTTCATTTTGTAAGGACTATGGTGGGCCCCGAGTGAGTTGCTAAACTCAATGGAACATGACAAGTGTCTACATCTATGTTTTGAGTTTATTATATGCATTAAAGCTTCTTTAAATAAGCTTCTCTTAGAGTTTTATGGAGGGCACCAAGTGGCAATAGTGGAAGGTTTTAATATGTTTTTCTAAATGTAGTGGAAGTCACCACATGTCCCTTGAAAAGCTTGATGGAAGCTGACAAGTGTCAATGGCCATAATTTCTTCCTTTGGTTTCATTATTGAGCAAGGACTATGGTGGGCCCCAAGTGAGTTGCTAAAATGAGCAGAAGCTACCAAGTGTCATTTGTTGAGACACATTACAACTTATTTCTAAAAAGTAGTAGAATGTGCCATGCGTCCTATTGTAACTGAATAGAGTGTGACAAGTGTCTGCACCTATGTGAATCCAAATGAGTCTCAAATGTTTCTACATTATTTATAAAGATTAGTAGAAGCTACCATGTGTCATCTTTTGTAGGAATCTCAAAATGTGTCTAAAGATTTTATAAGTTAAGCAGATGCTACCAAGTGTCCTCACCTATTTCATAGCAGATGCTACCAAGTGTCCTCAATTGTTTCATAGTGAAAAATACCATGTGTCACTTGTTAAGATCAGCAAAAAGTGGCAAAATCAAGTGAGAAAGACCTAAAGGAATTGCTAAGGAGGATGATGGGCCCACATCCATTAAATTTAGGACAACCAACTAGCTGTTAGCTTTCAAATGATAATGGACCCAAAGACATCAAATTTGCAGCAATAAAGTATCTGTTGATCTTTGTAGGCCTAAGTGCTGACCTGAATGCTTTCAAAGGCATTCAAAGACCTTTAGGGTGAAAAGAAGAATTGCTAAGAGAAAGAACCAAAAGAACCAAAAAGGGGGAAAAGATAGCTTGAGGGCTCAAATTGTAGCAAGAAATAGGGAAGACTAGAAATATCTACATAGTAGTTATTCTAGTAGGTGGATCAATCCATCAAGTAGATATTTGAGCCTTCAAACATTGAAGGTGTAGCCTATTTGTCTCCTTTGGGGTAAAGGTGAGGTGGATAGCTATGCATACATTAGGTGATAGACTAGATGACTTAGGCCTAGGAGAAGACATTCAAGATGAATCAACATGCCACAGTTAAGGCGGCTGCCCTATTCCAACATGGCCCTCTTTGACAAAATTGAAAATGTATTCAATGTATTGAGTGCAGCATGGGCCATTCCATGGAACAAAGTGCCAAGCCTTTCTTGGATACTATATATTTTATTCTCTTGTGTCATTTTAAGAGAGATATTTTTCATCACAGAAGTAAGACTCTGCCTAAATTGAAAGGCAAACATTGAGACTTTGAGCTCAAATTGTTGTTCATATTATTTTATCTAAATAAGAAGGCAAGTTACTTGTAGACTTTGTGCTGTTATAGCTTATGCCATTTTAGGAGATTGTTCTTATGTCTATCTTCTAGATGCATTCTTGTTTATTTAATCTAACAAGTAGAACTAGTGGAAGTGATAAGGAAGATGTCCTGAAGTCAGTTACTTTCAGACTTTATGTTGTTATAGTTGTATTTGGTGTGTGTTTTTAGTATCTTTCTATATCAAGGATTTTGGGATGACTTTGTGCCCCCATTATCCTTTATATTTCACTCTTTAGGCAGTTGAGGTGGAAACTTTGTGTTCCATTTCATCATACTGGTTACTACACTTTGTTACCAGTTTCTTGTCACTACCTGAAAGAACTCCTGCTATTTGCTGCATGCTCACTTCTGAAAGAAGAGAAGTGCCTTCAGTGTTTTCACCAAGATTTTCTCCTTTATTTGTGAGCATCATCTTTGAAATAAGAGAGATGGATGGTGTTGTCCTACCCCTAAATGTTATTTTTTGCTTATATTTATAATATATAGCCCCTCATATTTGATAGGGAACCTTCCCTTGATGAGAGGAGAGATTTGTCCACCTCTGATGTAGTAAACCTACACACTAGGCTGACCAATCTCCCTTGATGTGGATGATAAGACCTATTTTACTCATCAATTAGCTAATTGAAAAAATATTCACCCAACATATAACATTCCTTAAGATTCCTCTCAAGCCTTACCAAGCTTTCATACTTGGAAGCCTATCTAAGAGAGACCTTAAAAGTTGAATAAGTGTGTTTTTAGGAGGCTAATTTTCATGTTTCATAGTAGATCATTCAAGAGTCTTCATATTTTGATCATTAGGGAGAGATCTCCAGTGAATTAGTTCATGACTTTGAGCCTCAACTTTCTAAACAAGTCGAGCTTACAAATCATCATCTTCATCAATAAATGGTAGTTGCAAAGGCAACACAATCTTAATAGCAAGTTCCTTTTTTGACACCCATAGATGAAATAAATGAAAAGGAAAAATATCCTAAACCCAATTTCATGACTTGGAAATAAGTATAATAGTCCAAGGAGAGAGATGAGTAGTCAAGAATAAGCCCAAGTATTGTTATGAAAAGTGAGTAGGAAGTCATTTAGCATCTACTTCTACCTCCTCAAGATCCCAAGGATTTTCCTTCATGGAAAGTTATTTAAGGGAACTTGTAATTGAGAGAGGAGGTTAAGGTTGTCCAAGTTTAGCAACCCCATGAGCAAAATCAAGCATCCCTGATAACATATTTTGATATTTCTCATCTTATTGGGTATTTTTAGAGGTCTACCATGCCATGTTTTGAGAATTAACCTCTCCTTTTTGAGGCAATTGAAGAAGTTTAAGATGAGGTATATGAATATGGAAATGACTTAAGAAAGTAAAAAGAGGACATCATCATTGGGACTAGTTCAATCTTTCATAGTGAAAAATAAGATAAACTTAAATAGTTTGTTATTGAGATAGAGGATGAGCTTTAAGTACAAGATAAAATACAAGAAGAATACACTCAAATTAAACAATTTAAAGATGTTTCTCAATATTTCCTTGGTCATACATTAAATTCCATTCATCATGAAGCTCATAAGAGCTTGAAGTAGTGGTAAAAGATAAATACCAACCAGCTAATGAATATGAAGAACAAGTTGACTTTTATAGCATTCCAAGTCATCAAGTGGATATTGAAGATGAAACAAGTTTAAATGACCAATCTGAATAATAAAGGATGATTTGCATCCTCATGATCATGATGAGTCAAGTCTAATCATGTTGGAGATTGATGAGAACCAATCACTGGATTTGTTTGATGTCATCCTTTTAGGTTATTCTCTACTTGAATGGGGTTCATTTTAGGATGAGATAAATAATTTCATCAAGCAAGGAGGATTCAATATTTAAAACACGCTAATCCAAGAGGTTATTTTCTTAGGAGATGACTTCTTTAAATCTTTTAGGCAAGGTTATCAAATTCTCTCTCCATCCTCAAATGTTTGTCTACTCTTAGAATTATAATATGAACTCAAATGGCCTTAATAACTCAGGAAATAAGATCCATATCTCTTATAGACTAGCCTCGAAACATAATACAAGAGCCACTTCAAGCTAACCAACATGACCATAATTAATAGCTCATGACTCAGGAAGAATTGGAATGGTTCTTGTAAAGTACATAGATAGGGGAGGATTGTGACTAGATCTTGGGCTCACATCTACAATTCATGCACCTAAAATTGGCATTAGAACAACCATTTATTTCCCTAAGAGATTATGAATGTGTAAATTCTCTTATTTTCAAGAAGAAACTATCAAGAGGTAGTAATCATGGTTCAAGGTTCTATGGTAGACAATCATGTTTTTCATTTGATCTTGGAGGATAGATTTTTATCTCAAGTTAGTTTTTTTAGTTTGTTTGTTTTGTTTCAATAAGTCAACAACACAAAAAATAGTCTGTCACCTTGTTGTTGTTGTTTTTGACTTGTTTTCATGTTTCCTTAGGTTAGTTGTGTCTGCTTCTTAGTTTAGTTGATGTTACTTGTGTTATTTTTGTTGAGTCTCACTATTTTAGTTAGGAGAGATGTTACAAAGTCCAAAATGTCTATTTGGGAATCAAGAGAGTCATCAAATCATGTTGTTATGCTTCAAAAATATCATAGTCATAAAAATTAAATGAGTTCTTTTGACCAGTAGGTTGATTAACCCCTGTGAGTCACCAAAAATATTATTAATTTGTCTTATCAAGGCCAAATTCCAACCCCTACATTAAAAACATTTCATGTCTCATTTATCTTGAGTCTTTTATTCATATGTTTGACCATCTTGATATCTTTAACTGTAATATGAAGGGAGTGAGTTTCAGTGTCTTGACATGGTCTTGTCTCATTCTCAACTTGTCATGAGATTATTTAGAATAATTTACTATATGAAAGGTATGAATATGTCTATGATATTTTAAAGGTGTGTTAAATACATATACAATATTATTTGGGACCTAAAGAAGGCTCTAAGGTACTTTTCATAATATTTAGTGATAATTCTCCTTGTAAAACCTTGTTTTTTGCCTCAAAAGTGAAGGTTTTAACCTTAAAATAGTAAATATACACCCTAAAAGGATATTAAACCATTAATTAAACCTTTTAAATACTTTAATTTTCATGTCATTACCTTAAGTCAAAGTTTCATGCCTTGAAAATATCTTTACATGTAAGTTTAAGTCTAAAAGGACTTCCAAGAGCTCACACATGCCAATTTTGGCCATGTATTGTTGTAAAAAGGTTTATTACTTGTTCCAACATGATAAATGACTCACGTTATTCCTCATATTCCCTCAAATTGGTATTTTCAACCTTAGTTGTGAAGAAAAGGTAAATAAAAGGCTATTTTTATATAATTTCATGCATAAGTATGGAATTGTATGGGCCATTCTACAAAACATATCTCAATAGCATGAATAAGAAGACATGACATGTGTTTTAGAAGAATTTCAAGGAAAAATGGATCCAATACAAGCCCAAAATCGGTCCCCTCCAATCGTCTAGCGTTTTTGCACATAGTGAGAGCCCTTCAGGTTTGTAGGTGGTATGGCCATGAGAGAGAAAACCAAGGTCTAAAATTATGGCCAAAGAAAATATTCTCAGAGGGATTCAACTATGGCAAGTGGTTCTCAATTTGGTCCTATCCACTTCATGAACCATTCCTTTAAAGTCAAGGTAGTCACTATCTCTGCTTCATCCAAGTAGGCAGTCAGTTTTTTATGTTTTCTCTTCATCAGGGCATCATGGCAAAAAAAATTCAAGATTATGGATGTTTTCAAAAACATATTGTTAGTGTAATTATGTATTTACCTTGGGTTATTAACTAAGGTAATAATTTTGTGGTTAGTTTCCTTAACCACTTGGGTTAAGAGGTTAGTTTGTTTAACGAGCTTAGCTATTTTTATGCTAGCCAACATTGGTTGTTTTACCCACCCTTTTCACATGTTTCTCAGGTGGCTCATTTATTTGTATATTTAATAAGCCTTATTGTATTATTCAGATATGGAATGTATGTTGTGAATACAATCTGGTTCTTTCTCACTCTCTATGTTTTATCTAATATGGTATTTAGAGCCCATGGTTTGTAGAGCCTGAGTGGTGGTCTATGAAAGCTAGAGAGGTCATTGTCTTTCTAAAGAGGAGTTTTATGTGCCTAGTGGATATTTGAAGGAGAGATAAAATTTTGTAAGCTTAGCTTGAAGACTAGAAACCTACCCAGAAGGATCAAAAGACCAAACAAAAACAAAAGAAGGTTAAAGGAAGCAATTTTAGGTGGTTTAAAGCCTTTGTTTATTTTTTATGAGTAGGTCATGTAGCTTGGGTATCATACAGTTCAAGAAGAGGTGTAGAAATTCAAATCTTGATAGTTTTTAGAAAAATAAGAGTCTAAACTATGAATTAATTCATAACTTGAATAGTGGTGTAGACGGTTTGTGATTTAGTTGAGAAACGGACTTAGAATCTGCATCTAAAGTTTTGCAGGTTAACTAATTTACATAGGTCATTTTTGATTAGTTGATTTATTTCATGCAAGATTTTATGCTAAGTTTTATTTCAGCCAATCATAAATAAGGTGTTTTTTTAAAATTTGGGAAATTCAATTTATTTTTTCAAACTTTAGAAATTAATTTTTTACCAAAGGTTTTTCTTAGAGGAACACATTTAATTCTGTTGGGAGATAAACGTAAAGCCAAATTAGTTGAAAATTTTATGGTTTTTGGGGTTTTTTATTTAGATGTTGATAGAGAAGGAATTTTTCAAATCAAAGTTGTAGATCTCCTAATTTAATTTTTGTCTATTTTTTGGTGTTTTTAAAGATGGAAAGTTTAAAATTTCCCAAATGGTGTTGAGTTTTTTGCTAAAAACTAGAGGTATTGACCAGTTCGTGTTTTTAATCAGTGGGTAGGAGGAATTTTTGTAAATTCATTATATTTTTTCTGGTATTTGCATTTTTTTTGAAAAAACTAGGTCAAAATGGCTAGTTTACAACACCTCTTGTTTCCAAATTCACAAAAATTGATAGGCAAAAATTTTAGTTTGTAGAGTCACAAGGTTTTGATGATATGTGAATATTGAAACCCTAATCAAATAGTGATTAGTAAAGAGCAAAAGCCTATCACTAGTTATGATGACTATGATAAACGTCATAGGGAGGCTCTTATGTTATTAAAACTATCAGTAGTAGATAATGTAATCTTAGAGGTCAGAAATGTAACCATTGCATCAATTTTGTGGACTAGTCTTACTTTTAAATAATAGGCTTCTAAATTTTGTAGGGTATTTTATTTGAATAATTTGTTATTTTATACTAATATGTAGGAAGGTGGCTCCATTTTTGAGTTTTTGTTGTAGATCAAGGACATTGGTGATCAATTAAAGGTTGTGTAGAATCCTGTTGATGAGAAAGATTTGATTGCTCTAGTTATGAAAAATCTTCCACCTTCATTTGAGTCATTTATGGAGTCCTTACACATGATTGTTGAGATATAGACTTTTGAATTTGAAAATTTGTCCACATTGTTATTGTATAAGGAGAGATGACAGGAGTAGACAGTGTTGTCTACATCTACTTCTATAAAGAGTGCATTCTTTATCAAGGGAAAGGGTAAGCAGTTTGGTAAAACCACTAGTTCTCTGATAGAAACTTCACAAGTAAGTGGTTTTGATAAGAGATCTAAGTGGAATTTTTTTTATTGTAAGCAACTTGGTCACCTTAAGAAAGATTTCAAGAAAAGAGAACATGATATAGCTAACCTTAGAAAGAAAGCTCATCATGCAAATGTACCTGAAGGTGAAGGCAAGGAATCATCTCCTAATTTTGCTTTCATGGCTTCTAGTGTTAATTATTTAGTGGATCAAGCTTGTACTTTGATTCAAGGGCATCTCGTCATTATGCATGCCATAAGGACTGGTATGTGGATTTTGTTGAAACTAATAGTAATAATGAATCTATATCTTTGGGAGATGGTAGGGCTCATTTTATGAAAGGATATTGTATTGTTTAGACAATTTTTGATGGTGTAGTTTGGTATATATTTAAGAATGTTTGGTATGTGGCTGATATGAACAAAAAATTGCTTTCCATTAGTGAGATCACTTCAAAATCTGATTTTGTTTTAAATTTTCAAGGATAAAAATTTTTAGTCGCTACTAGAGATAATAAGATTATTGTTGTTGGGATTGGTGAGAAAGACTTGTATAAGCTTGCAAATTCACAAAGGGAAAAGGAAACTGCACTTGTAACAGTTGATAACACAAGTTCACTATTGCATGAAAGGTATGGTCATTTAAATTTCTAATATTTGACTATATTGAGCAAGACTAAGATGGTTAAGGTGACTCCTTCTATTCAAGATAGTCATCATGTATGTACTAGATGTCAGTTGGGGAAGCAAGTTAGACATTCATTTGGCATCAATAAAGCTTCAAGAGCTAAGGGAGTATTGGATCTGATACATATAGATTTGCATGGTCCAATGTAGACACCTACCCCTTCTGGAGCCCATTATTTTTTATTGTTGGTTGATGATTTCTCTAGGAAAAAGTGGGTATAGTTTATAGTGAAGAAATCTGATTGTTTTTTTAACTTCCTTACATAGAAAGCTATGGTTTAAAAATAGGTGGCAAGGTCAGTGAAATATCTTAGAACAGATAATGGGGGTGAGTTCATCTCAAAATAGTTCAAGGAATTTTGTGCCATTGAAGGAATAAACAAATAGTGTACTACCCCTTACACTCAAAAACAAAATAGAGTTATGAAAAGGTGAAATATGATGATGATGGACATGGCTTGTTGTATGGTCAAAAGCAAAAATGTCACATATATATATTGGGTAGAAGTAGTGAATATGATAGTGTACATCCTCAAAAAAATTCCTATAAAATCATTGGATAATATGACTCCAGAGGAGGCTTGGTCAGGTCAAACTCTAGATGTAAGTGTTTTTCATATTTTTAGTTGTGTAGCTTTTGTAGTTATTCCTAGTCAAAAGAGAAGTAACTTGGATGCAAAAATCAAAGCATACATGTTTATTAGGTACAATGAGAAATCAAAGGCCTATATATTACTTGATATTTCTACTAATAAAGTTTTGGTAAATAAAGATGTCATATTAAATGAATAGATGCCATACTTCACAGTAACTAGTACAGTTTCAGATATTGAGTCCTTGTTTTCTTCTAATGATTCTATTATATGTTGTGGTGTGAAAGTTGAGTAAGATTATAGTTCATCAATGGAATCACATTCCAAATAAGGAATTGATGCAAGTCATTCTGAGGTTCTATTAGAAAAACCAAAGAAGCACTAAAGGAAGGAGACTTGCCACAAGGTGTGGAAGGAAGAAGATTGAGATCAAGAAAGTAGTTTGGTAATAGAGGTGAGCATGATAATTTTGCTCTAACAACTATTATTTCACAAGTATTTAAGCCTAATTAATTTTTAGAGGCCAAAGGGAAGCATGAGTGGGAATCAACCATGCAATTAGAATATGATTCCTTGATGAAAAATAAGACTTGGGAGCTCACAGAGCTACAACCAAGAAAGAAATCCATTGGTTGTAAATGTATTTACAAGGTAAAATGCAAAATAGATGGTTCTTTGGACAAACACAAATCTAGACTTGTTGTAAAAGGTTACACACAAGAGGAAGGGGTTGATTATGAGGATACTTTTTCTCCTACTACAAAGATGGTAACTTTTCATTTGATTGTTGTTATTGCTGTTCAGTTTGGATGGTAGGTGCATTAAATGGATACTTAGAGTGCTTTCTTGAATGGAGATCTAGAGGAGGAAGTCTACATGATTTAGCCATAGGGTTTTTAGGTTCTTTATAAGTAACATCTTATTTTAAGGTTGATCAAGTCATTATAGGGGCTTAAGTAGGCTCCTCAAACTTGGTATATGAAGATAGATACATACCTTATGGAGTCTAGTTTCAAAAGGTGTAACTCTAAACCAACTCTCTATGTAAAGGTCTCTATTGATGATATCTTGATTCTCATTGCATATGTTTATGATATATCCATCACTAGGAGTAGTGCTAGTCTCATTCAAAAAATGAAGGTTGATATTTGATGTAATTTTGACATGACAAACTTAGGACTACTAAAATACTTTTTAAGTGTTGAGTTTTCGTAGGGTGATTCTATTGTATTCATGTCACATAATAGGTATGCAAAATTATTACTAGAAAGGTTTATAATGATGGATTTTAATCCAACTCACACAACTATGGAAGTTGGAGCTAAAATTTCAACTAACACTACTTCACCTCTGATCAATGAAATAGTGTATCAACAATTAGTGGGTAGTCTCATTTACCTCACTACCACTAAATCAGATATTTGTTTTGCAATGAGTTTTGTATCTCACTTTATGTCTAAACCATAAGAAGTACATTGGTTAGCTATAAAATAGGTATTCAGATATGTTAAAGGTACTCTTGAATTTGTCATACTATATGAGAATTTTGTGTATTTTGAGCTTTCAATATATTTTGACTCTGATTGGGTAGGATTAGTAGATTTAAGAAAATCTGTAACAAGTTATGTATTCACTCTTGGTTTAGGAGTTTTATCAAGGTAGAGCAAACTAAAAAATATAGTGGAATTATCTTAAACAAATTAGAGTATAAATCTATGGTTAGTGTAGGTTGTGAAAATATGTGGATAAATAAAATATTGGAGGATATTCAATTTGAGTCATCAGAGCCTACTCTAATTTTCTGTGATAACTAGAGTGTTATGAAGATGGTGAAGAATACAGTATTCCATGCCAAAACAAAACACATTGATTTTCACCATCATTACATCCAAATGTTGGTTATAAATGAAGACATCAGTCTCTTCTACTGCCCCATTATAGAGCAGCTAGTTAATAAAATGACCAAACCACATGGTGTATACAAGTTCATAAAGTTTAGAGATAAACTTGGTCTTGTTTTTGGTTTTGTCATAAGGAAGGGTGTTAGTGTAATTATGTATTTACCTTGGGTTATTGACTAAGGTAATAATTCTATGGTTATTTGCCTTAACCACTTGGGTTAATAGGTTAGTTTGTTTAATGATCTTAACTATTTTAATGCTAGTTGATGTTGGTTTTTTTACCCACCCTTTGCACATGTATCTTGGGTGGATCATTTCTTTGCCTATTTAATAAGCCTTCTTGTGTTATGAAAATATGGAATGTATGTTGTTAATAAAATCTAGTTATTTCTCACTCTCTGTGTTTTATCTAATACATAATTCACCTTTCCAAATCATTCATTTGTTCTTTTTCACACATTGAGGGTTATAACAAGCTCAAGAACACATAACAGTGCAAATCTACAGTATACAAGCATGTAAAGGAAGTTGTACGATTCAAGAGAGAGAAGGATCATCAAAGTTTTATTGGATTATTATTTGAAGAGGTCTCCTTCATGTTCATGTGTTTCTCATGCAATATTCTCAAATTGTTTTCAGGGATCCATAGCAAATAATCCATTAATGGATCTCAAGAGTTCTCAAGGAGTCACTATTTAGCATATTTTGAGGTTACTTATCACTTGTTAAGGATATTAGTAGACTCCTAGGTTTCAATTTTAGCATTTTATGTTCCTTCAAAGGCATCCAATTTGATATTTATGGTAGAATATATGCTCATGCTTTCATAATATCCTCAAAATGGTCTTGACATACTCCTCATGTCCATTTTCACATTCATCTTGGTTCATTCCCCATATCACAGTGTTTCACTACCATTTCTCACTATGGCAAAGCTTCATTTTCACCACCATTCATGGTTTCCCATCATCCCCCCTTACACTCATTTCCATCTCATGAATCCACTACCAAGTAAAGGTCAACATTGTCTAGAGAATCATGGCCATACAAATCTTGTATATGACCTTGAAACCATACTAAAATGAGATAAAATATACAACTACAACCAATAAGAAACATTAAGGGTTCCTCATGAAAGTGCAATGAAGGGGAGGGATAAAAGCTACATCCTTAAAGGTCTTTACTTGAAATATATCCTTAAGTTATGATATTTGAATAAGGATAAAATTCATTTTTCATGTTTGGTGACCTCTATAAGTCCTAATTCCATCCTATTCCATACAAAGAGACCTTGCATAGTCACCTATAGTTGTACTAAATAATCATTTTGAAGGATTGGTTATGAAATCAATTTATGAGTAAAAGATTGAAATCAATGAAGGGTTCTTAACATATGATTGAATTCATTTATGGAATAATCCTAAGGAGGTAAACATAATAAAATAATCAATTACCTTATAAGGCACCTACAAACGTTTATTTAGGTCAAAACCTATAGTAGATAAGTGTCTTGATAGTCTCAAGGCCTATCTAAGTTATTGAGAGCTAGTTGGGCTAAAAAAGTGCATGATCAGTATAAGGTTGATAAATTATCAAGGTAACTTAGGTTAAATACAAGTCCAATGTCTTGAATAGATCGATAACCATCAAAAAATACTTTAAAGAGAGACCTACAATTAGATTTAAAGGATAGTTATAAGTCAAAGGAGTGGTCAAGGATATAAAAGAGTTTTCCAAGAAGATTGACCTTTAATAAAGGTTGTGTAACATATATAAATCATGGAAAGGAAGAATGTTAGGTTCATAACATGTATTTTTTGAACCTCTTCTCACATCCTACTTGTCACAATTCGTACAAGCTTAAGTTGATGCACAGTCAACTATATGTAAGAGAGAAGTCTATTTTCAAGAAGGAGAAATGGTTGTATGAAATAACTATTTTTATAAATAGATGGATATAAGTTTTGAATCAAGGGAAAAACATAAATGAGAACCAAACTTCGTTTTTAATCATTTTTCCATGCAAATCAATACCTATAGCAAGTTTGAGGGTTCTTTAAAGAGTGCAATATTGGTACATAAAGATTTTTAAGAGGACTCTTGATAGCTCTTGATATTAAATGAGGTTATGATATGTTTTAAGAATCACTTCAAATGGTGTAAACATTTATATTTAGATATGAACCAAAAATTACATTGAGACTCAGTCTATATCTCATGAAATGACTACCTATAGCCATGAAAACACATGCCTTTCTTCAAGTTGGTATAGAGGATGAGGGCACAGTGGTTAATGAAAGAGTTTCATATCCTAAATATCATACCATAGGAACAATGATGATGTTAATGAGTTATATAGATCATGAAGAATATTTCCACAATGTCTATAGTTAGGGTTAAATTCATATAATGACCACCTACAACCATACTAGGTGGTCAAAATTTTGACACACTTATATGCCCTAAAGGTGTTGTCTCAAGATATATATACTCAATAGGATTAAATTTTAAAATTACCTATGTTTCAAATAATGAATTTACATATTAAAACCATTATCAATATCATAAGAACCACTACCAACTCATCAAAGAGAGTATATAGGCTTGTGTACGGGTTTAGACTGTGTAAGAGCCTAAACACATTAATTGAAGAGAAAATATACAAATAAGGAGATAAATGGAAGGTTGCACATACCTTGGGAGGTATCAAATCACCAAAATATGACGGAATGAATACCAAACATTTCAAATTTCCTAATGATCATCTATAAAATTATTTATGCATAGTTACAATGAGGTTCCTTAAGAAGCATGGTATGGTGATAGGTTGTGTAAGTATGCAAGTTAACAAATGGAGTATGAGACCAATATAATAGGGATGTATATGGAATATAAAAAACATATTCATCATCCTCAAGCACAAATCAAGGTGAAAAGGAAAAAACTCATCTTAAGACTTGAAATACAGGCAACCTACTAGTAAATCTTAGGAAAATCCATCTACAAACTAATATATGTAGAATTCAAGTATGAAAATTGGTGGAGTTTGTAATCAAGAGTTCTTCTACCTACCTATATCATTGGTGAGATAAATTTAATAGGGTAAATATTCACTATTTTTTCACAATCAACCCTATGCATATTAATAATCCCAATACGAGCAAGTAGACTTCTTGAAGTGTTTACAAGTATGGCATAGGGTTTCAAATTCATTAAAAGTGTTTGATGAGCATAAGATGGTGATATTAAATCTTAAATAACCTATTGAGAGGAGATAAATGTTGACCAATTTTTGGTCTTCAAAGCCAAAATTGGGCACCCCCTCCTTTTTCTTTATAAGAGTCATCCAATCCATGTTTTGGCTAGATCATCCCTTTGTTGTCTTGTGAAAAAATGTTCTCTACCATACCTTTCTCATGAAAAAGCTAGGTGTTTCCCTAATTCTACTTTTCCAAGTGCAAATTGGGTTTGTGTAGGTGCATTACTTGTTTACTTTTATAAGTAAAAATGATTGAAGAACCCAAAATAGTCTAAATTAATTTGCAAAAGGTAGTGGATTTCCTTTGGAGGGAATTTTGATAGCTTGAAAGATGTTTTCAAAAAATCCAAAGGGTATGTTCCCTTGTGAAGGGCACCTTGGTTGGTGGTAGGACCAAATCAAAAGTCCTAAAGGGGCATTTTGAGGCACAAAGTGCCCTTATGGAGGGCACCTTGAGAAAGTGAAGAACAAAGACAAAAGGCCCAAGGGGCATGTGCCCTTAAAGAAAAAAAGCAATAAAAATAAAGAATTCCTTTAGAAAAAATGTTTGAAGGAATTCCTTCAGATATTTTGTTTGAAGGAAAGTGTGGCAAAAAATCCTAAGACAAAGAAGGCCTAATAAGTCAAAGAGAAATCAAAGAAAAGGCCAAGGCAAATGAGAAGTCAAAGGAAGGAGATAAAACATAGGCAAAGACAAAGTGGAAAAGATAAAACAAGGAATAGTTCCAGCTATTGACAAAGATAAAGGACAAAATCAATGACCACTTAGACCAAGGCAAATGGTATAGATGACTCAGCAAGGAGAATTAATACATTTGGTAAAATATATCTACCAAAAACCAATAAAATAGATTGGTTTTCAAACTATAGAGACTAGTATCCCATGTTTTCATGCTTCACCATTAATGTGCATCCAAGTCATGTCTAGGTATTAAAGAGAGCATAGTCGGTCACAACTTAGAATGGCCTTGTTAGTTGCTAGGGATGGTCTCACTTACTTTTTCAACCTAAGGAAAATAGAAATGATGGTTTGGACAACCTACAACATGGTTCTTATATGTGGTTTGAAGAAAGTGACAATAACATGGCCTTTTGGTCTTTGTAGAAGTGTTTAACTTAGCATGGGTGTCCATTCCTTAATTTTTTATCTATCTTGTTTCTAGTTCTCTATATATTTTTAACTTCTCATTTGAGAAGAGATATATCTCAACTTATATGGTAAAGCCCTAAAGGAATTTACTTTGAATTAGAAGAAGCATTTTTACCTCCATTTGAGCTTGTACTTTTGTATATGTCTATGGTTTTATCTTGTGTTAAGCCATTTTATTTTCATGATTTCATAAGTTTATTCGAACATATCTAGTGTATTATGATTCTTCTCTTTAAATTCAACAAGAAGTGTCTAGCTTAGAGTATAAGTGCATGTGAGTAGGTTGTCCATAATGTGTCTTAGAACACCTCTTATAGTTCTTCCTCCTTGTATCTCCATAAGATCCCCTATTGAAACATTGATGTAAGAAAGGTTCTCATTTGAATGAAGTGTATCCTTGCTTCTCTCTAGTGTAAAGTGTATGTTAAAGTTGAGAAGACCAACCATTTTAGTGTATCACCACTTTAGTTTATGTTTTGATTTTAGTATTTCTCTCCCTTTTCATCCCCCACATTGTTAAGAAATCTAGGGCCTCAAGGTGCATCAAGGGGAGATAGGCCCTAATCTAGAGATTCATCCCTCATGTTTTCCACCCATAGCAAGAGGAATGTCTCCATTGTGTTGTGTGGAGGAAGAGAGCTGAGCCTCCCTTCAAAGGGTACAATCCACTATGTCAACAATTTTTGGCACACCTGATGGGACAATTTCTATGCCTTCCAAGTTTTAGGATTGGTGTTGGTCTTGATATTATTAAAAAAACAAAAAGGAGTCATATTCAAAACCTAGAAACTCCATTTAAGTACCAAGTCTCTGGTTAATGACCAACCTAACATCCCATGTCAAAGGTCACTATAAGATCTTCTAGGGGTGTCCCTTTTGAATTTGTTGAGTTACCTTCAAACTCAACAAAAAGGCTAGGGTTTACAAATACCCACCCTTATGTAGCAAGCCATTTTCCTAAACTAGCCATAAAATATACCTACTCAAGGAGACCCCAATTGAATCCTTTCACAACCATGGAAACCCTTAGGGATTTCCCTTTTGTGGCCTTCAATGGTCAAAGTCTCTTGAACCTTCAATAGTATGACCTAATTCTAGGGATAACTCTCAAAAGTGTTCCTCCCTTTATTGGAAAGGGCCTAAGCATTGCTATTGAGCATATTAGAAATATAGAAAACCTCTAAAACATCCATAATATCATTGAAGAAAATGTAGCCTTTAGATTGCTAGCATTGTCCTTCAAAGGGAAATTTTTGGACTGGGCTGGGACCTTACCTATGAAATCAGTTGGCTCATGGAATGAGTTAGGGATCCTCTTGAATAATAGGTTTGGGGATAAAAGTGATCATTTATCTCTAGCTGAGCAATTAACCACCATGAAGAGAGCCCCACATGAGTTTATGAAAGATTTTAACACTAGGTTCCAAAAGACTTGGGATAGAATCCCAATTCTTGTGAGGCCAACCCCAAGCTATTATTTCCTTTACAACTTGAAGGCCTTAAATAGTGACATTTCTATTATGATACAGTCCATGGGTGGAAACACTCTACCCATTACTTATGAGATAGTCATAGCTACTAAAAATTACCTTGTTCAAGCATGAAAAATAGCTCCTAAACCTCCTATTCCACTCTTTCAGAGTTTATAGCCCTCAGTCTAGCTTACTGTGCCCACTCTAGCTCCTCTACCTAATCAAGAGAATCTAGGTATTATCCCTATAAATGACATCCATGAAGTTAAGATCCTACTACAGAGTATTACCAATGAGTTAGTCACCCTCAAGAGATAACAAACTCAGAGTTATAGGCCAAATCAAGGCTATCTACAGTTTGGGCAAGTAAATAGGCCTCCCTTCTAAAATTTAAATTAAATTCAAGGTCAAATTACACATGTCAAGCCTTATCAAAGATATAATCCGAATTCCCCTTCATCTTTGAAGGCTCTTGTCCCCACTTAAAATAATTTGGTACATGAGTAACCCAACTATCCACCCTTTGTTCATGGCCAAGAATAGGTTGCTTATGCTAGTGAGCTACCAAATCAAATCATAATTGCACAAGGTGATCAGGCAACCCAATTCTCAAATTGTGAGATGTCAACACAATTTAGGATGGATAGTAGGTAGGCTCAATCTGATGCCACCCTTATGAATCACTTAGAAGGAGAGTTCTATGTAGTCAACTATGTGGGGAGCATAAGTAATTAAAATCTTGGTATTGCATCCAACACTAGGTCTAAAAGGAGAGCCATTGATGAAGCTCAATCAACCACTTAGGCACTTAAAACATCTCCTTCACCAATCAAGTAGGAATTGTACCTAAAGCAGCCCAAAGACCATAAACAAATCAAAAATTTCTCAATTATAGGCCAATAGTTATAGCTTTAGCTCCTCAAGTTACACCACAGGTTACAAATGTTCCAAAGGAGAACTCTAAAGGGGGAAATCCTTCAATTAATATATTGGAGCAAATGAAGAAGCTGGACATAAACATATCATTATGAGATTCTTTAGCACTACCAGGACAAAAATATATACTCCAAAAGGCATTGTATGGGCTAGGTAAGAAAGTTATCCTACCAAGAAATGATAATGTGTTGGTAGTAAATGGGGCTCCTCCCATGGTTGATTAAGCAAATAAAGATGAGAAGGTCCCTCCCTTCTATTTGTCCCTAATTATTGGTGATTTCTTGGTCCATAATTACATCATTGATATTAAAGCAAGCACATCAATAATGTCCAAATACATAGCTAAAAAGCTAGGCCTCAAGTATGAGTAAATGACCAAAGGAGTTCTATAGTTGGATGGATCGCTAGCTAAGACCTTGGGAGTGGTAAGAGGCTTTAATCAGACTCTCCATTCCTATCTAATCTTCTAAATTCTCCATGATATGGTAGCGGTATATGTTCCTCCGTACTTCACTCTTTACTTATTAAGGGATTTCACATCCAAGATAGGTGGATACTTGGTAGCTAATTGGTCTTACATGGTTTTTAGGAAAAAGTATGGAACTAAAGTGAAGATTGAGTCAAAGCCCATCCACAAGGATCACCTAAATCTAACTTACATAAAGTGATGAATGTGAAATATGCAATCATTAATGAAGAAGAGCTCCAGGTGGAGTAATCTCCATCATCTTCCCTTATAGGAGTTGCTAACCTACTCCTAGATGAATGGGGAAATGACAACTTTGAGCATGATACTTACAATTTCATTGAATAAGCTAGTCTTGGAGTTTAATACATGCATGAGGAAGATGCTTTCATGTCAAAATTGATGAAGATAGACCAAAAGGACTATGGTTTGTGGTAGCTATTCTTTGATGGATCTAGAAGCAAGTTGGGAGGTGGTGGTGAGGCAATGCCAGTTTCACCTTCAAAAGATAAGTACTTCTCAACTTTCAAGTTTCAGTTCTCCTATACCTACAACAGAAAAGAGTATAAGTCCTTATTTATGGTCTATAATGGGCAAGGAAGAGAAGAATCAAAGAATTGTAGATGTTTGGAGACATTGAGTTGATTGTGAACCAAGTGAGAGGTCAAAGATTGAACAAGAACTCCTTACTCATATCTTAAAAGCATAGAGTGTGGGACCTTGTATAGAAATTCATTACTTTCAACATCACTTCCATTCTAAGAGAGGATAACAAGCATGTGGATAGACTAGCATTAGTTGGTGCTTAGTTTGACATCCCAAAGGGGATGAGACAATGCAAGAATCAACATCATTTAAAGGTGATTGTGAGTCCCTCCATACTAGATAATGTCACTAATTGGTAGGTGTTTGAAATTGACTATAAAATAGTACTTTTCTTATAGGAAGAAGCTAAGTTTTCTTCCAAAAATTAGTCCAAGCTATAGCAGTAGTATGATGGGTAGATTGTTCAACTAAAGACCAATAGGATTCCCAAAGGTTTGGTAACTATTGAGATCATTTTAAAAGAAGATGAGAAACTCAAGAGAGACAAAGCAAGCATGTTACCCAAGAAGTAAAATTATGAAAAGGTAGAGATCTACAAGGATAATTTGCTTACACTTGGGAAGGTGTGTACCAATGAGGAAAAGCATGCTTTCATTATGTTATGTCAAGAGTTTTTTGATGTTTTTACTTCGGAGTATGGTGATTTGAAGGTATTTGATCCAAGCTTGGCCCATCACACCATTGATCTAAAGGAAGGTGCCAAACCCATCAAGAAAAAGCAAAGGTGAATCAATCCAAAGATCAAGCCTCTCATGAGGAAGGAACTCACCAAACTAATCAACTCCAAGATCATTTTCCCTATCAAACACTCTTATTGACTAGCCAATTTGGTCCCTGTTAGGAAAAAAAATGGAGAAGTCAGATTGTATGTGGATTTCAGAGACATGAATAGAGTCTCATTAGGAGATCACTATCCCCTTCCAAGTATGGAGCAAATTCTTTAGATGGTGATAGGCAATGAAATATTTTCTCTTAGATGGATACTCTAGGTACAATCAAATCCTAGTACAAGAATGTGACCAATACAAGACAACCTTCACCACCAAGTGGGGAACATATACCTACAAGAAGATGCCATTTATATTGTCAAATTTTGGAGTTGCCTTCCAATGTGCTATGGATATGGATTTCTAAAGTTTGATCAATGATATTGCACTGGTTTATCTTGATGATGTGGTAGTATTCTCTAAGGAGGAAAGTGAACACTTGAAGTACTTGAGGTAAATATTTAAAATGTGTGAAGATTTTAGCATCTCTCTCAACCCAAAAAAATGCATGTTTGTCATCCATGAATGCAAGCTTTTGGGCCATGTCATTTCAAAGGAAGGCCTATCCATTGATCTAAAGAGGGTGCATGCCATCTTATCATTGTCCTTTCCTAAGCACAAGAAGGGTCTACAAATTTTATTTGGTAAGATAAATTTCATTAAGAGATTCATTCCTAACTTTGTTGAGCTTGTCAAGCCACTAACTTCCATGCTAAGGAAGGATGAGATGTTCATGTGGATAACAAGAAGAAGAGAAAGCTTTGAAGGCATCAATTAAGCTATCACCCAAGCTCCTACCCTGGATAGTCCAAACTTTTCAAAGGACTTCAATCTATACACCTTTGGGAATGAAGAGGTAATCTCTGCTATGCTCACTCAAGAAAATGGTGAGAATCTAGAATAACCTCTTACTATTTTTAACCAAGGTTTATAAGGATATAAGGTTAGATACATGTCTATTGAGAAGTAGGTGCTTACAATCATATGAATTATGAATAATTTTAGACATATGTTGTCTAGTAGTAAAATTCACATCATGGTGCCACATCCTAGTGTAAAAGACTTCTTATTGAACTGAGACTTGAATGAGAAAAAGGTAGGTTGGATCACCAAAGTAATGGAGTAAAACATAGAGATCAAAACCACCAAGTTGGTGAGAGGAAGAGGGCTATGTGAACACCTTGATATAGACTTGAAAAAGCCAAAAGAGGACATTTTGGTACTCCATGATGAACCTATAGTAGTTGTACCTATAGTTATGAAGAGCTGGGCATAAGACATGGTTCATTTCCTTCAAACTGGTGAGTGTCCACAAGGTCTTGATAGGACCACGAGGAGGTATTTTAGACTCCAATCTCTTCCTTATGTCCTAGTTGATGGTGTGTTATTTAGAAAAGAATTTTTAGGGGTGCTCTTGATATGTATTGATTTAGACCAAGTTGATAAGGTAGTATCTGAGTTCCATGATGGACCAGTTGGTGGCCACTTTGCTCCCAAGGCCATAGCTATAAGGATTATGAGGGCTAGTTAATTTTATCCTAGTTTTTTTAAAGACACTCATGCTTGGGTGAGAAAATGTCAAAAATGTACCTTATTTGATGGGAAGTAACCACTAGGTACCATGCCTCTTCATCCTATTCAGGTGGAATAACCATTCATGTAATGAAGGTTGGACTTCATAGGGCTGATCAATCCTCCTTCTAGTGCTAACCATAAGTGGGTTTTGACTACCAAAGATTATTTCACAAGGTGGGTAGAGGACATATCTTTGAAAGAATCCAATGGGAGTGCAGTCTTAGATTTCTATGAAGGTATAGTGATAAGATTTGGGGTCTCATCCACAATCATTTTAGATAATGTATTGGCTTTCTTGGGAATAAAGATAAGTGAGTGGGCATTGAATTATGGAATCTCAAAACTTCTTCCAAATACCATCTACAAGGAAATGGGTTGGGTAAGTCCACAAATAAGAATTTGATTAGGATCATAAAGAGGATAATGGAGGAAAATCAAAGGACTTGGCATGCCAAGTTGAAGATAGCTCTTTGGGCAGATAGGATCACTCCAAAGAGGGCAATCAAGAATTAATCATACACACTTATGTTTGGAATGGAAGCTAGAATTCCCATCTCACTTGAGTTACTAGTCTTGGATCTTGCCCATAGGCTACAATTGATGGAGAGTGATAACCTAGAAGTTAGGTATTATGAGATAATAGAGATTCAAAAATTAAGAGACCAAGCCATGGATGCCATGACTAGATGCCAATAGAAAACAAAGAAGAATTTTGACAAAAGGTCTATGATAAGGAGCTTCTTAGAAGGTGACATTATCTTGAAGTGGGATGAGGACCGAGCTAAGCCTAGAAGGCACACAAAGTTTGACACTTTGTGGAATGGCCCATATATCATCATCCAATGCAAGCAACACAATGCTTTCTAAATCTCTAAGTTGGATGGTGAAGAGCTACATATCCCAACCAATGGGATATGTCTTAAGCATTGTTACTAGGTTTATTTTATCTTGTATATAGTTTTCCTTATTTTTCCTCATTTTTCCTAAGTGTTGTTATGCATGTGTAGTGTTTTTAGCCTTTGTGTGTGTTTTTTCCTTATTGTTTGGGGTAAAATATTTATTGTTTCATAAGTCCTTATAAATCTATTGTTGACTTATCCAAGATTCATCCTGACTCCATGCCTAATGGACTTTGTGGCTACCAATCTTCCCAAGCATAACAAACATGCTTCCCTTGTGAGTCACCAATTGTGTTGACCAATTTTTGGTCTTACAAGCCAAAATTAGGAACCCCATCCTTTTTATTTAAAAAAGTCATCCAATCCATGTTTTGGATAGATCATCTGTCAGATGCCTTGTGAAAAATGTTCTCTGCCATACCTTTCTCATGAAAAATCTAGGTGTTTCCCTCATTCTGCTTTGCCAAGTAAAATTAGGTTTGTGCAGGTGCATTACTTGTCTAATTTTACAAGTATAAGTGATTGAAGAACCAAAAATAGTATAAATTAGTTCAAAAAAGGTAGTGTATTTCCTTCAAAGGGAATTTTGATGGCTTGAAGGACATTTTTAAAAAGTTTGAAGGGTATGTACCCTTATGGAGGGCACCTTGGTCAGTGGTAGTACCAAATCAAAATTTTTGAAGGGGAATTCTGAGGCACAAAGTGCCCTTGTAGAGGGCAATTTGAGAAAGTGAAGAACAAAGACAAAAGGCCCAAGGGACACATGCCCTTCAGGAAAAGAAGTAATCAAAAAGAAAAAATTATTTCAGACATTTTTTTTGAAGGAAAGCATGGCAAAAAATCTTGAGACAAAGAAGTCCCGATAAGTCAAAGAGAAATCAAATAAAAGGCCAAGGAAAAGGATAATTTGAAGGAAGGAGACAAAACATGGGCAAATAAAAATCAAAAAAGACAAAACAAGGAATAGTTCTAGCTGCTAACAAAGACAAAGGATAGAATCAATGACCAGTCAGACCAAGACAAATGGCATAGATGACTCAGCAAGGAAAATTAATACATTTGGTGAAATATATCTATAAAAAACAAATAAAATAGAGTGGTTTTAAAACTATAGAGACTAGCATCTTGTGTTTTCATGCTTCACCATTAATGTGCATCTAGGTCGTGTCAAGGTATTGAAGAGAGCATAGTCAGTCACAATAACTTAGAATGGCCTTGTCAATTGTTGGGGATAGTCTCCCATGCTTTTACAGCCCAAGGATAGTATAAATGGTGGTTTGGATAGCCTAAAACATGGCTCTCATAGGCAGTTTGAAGAAAGTGATAGAATCATGGTCTCTTGGTCTCTATAAAAGTGTTTAACTCAACATGGGTTTCCATTCCTTGATTTGTCATCTATCTTATTTCTAGTTCTCTATATATTTGTAACTTCTCATTTGAGAAGAGATATATCTTAGATTGTATGGTGAAACACTGAAGGAATTCACCTTGAACCAGAAGAAGCATTTTTACCTCCATTTGAGCTTGCACTTTTACATATGTCTATGGTTTTATCTTGTGTTAAGTCATTTTATTCTCATGATTTCATAAGTTTATTCCAACATATCTAGTTTATTGTGAGCTCTTCTCTTGTAGGTTAACAAGAAGTGTCTAGTATAGAGTATAGGCACATGTGAATAGGTTATCCATAGTGTGTCTTAGAACACCTCTGATAGTTCTTCATCTCTGTATCTCCATAGGATCCCCAATTGAAACACTGATGTAGGAAAGGTTCTCATTTGAATGAAGTTTATGATTACTTCTCTTTGGTGTAAAGTGTATGTCAAAGCTAAGTAGAACAACCATTTTGGTGCATCACCACTTTATTTTAGGTTCTAATTTTAGTATTTATCTCTTTTTTCATTGCCCCCATTATTAGTAGTAAGAAGTTTAGGGCCTCAAGGTGCATCAAGAGGAGTAAGAACCTAATCTAGAAATTCATCACTCATGTTTGCCACCCACAACAAGAGGAAGGTCTCCATTATGCTACATGGAGGAAAAAATTTGAGCCTCCCTTTAGAGGGTGTAATCCACTGCATCAATAATAACACTAAAATTTCAATGAAAATCATGCCCTTAAGGGCTAAAATAGGTAGACATACACCATACCCTTGATAATCACAATCACTATTTTGGATTCTTTCAAGGGCCTTTTCTCTATTTGATTAAAATTGATATAGTGAGAAGGACAATTAAAACCTTGGAAACATTATTAGATTGAATGAAGATTTAGAAAACTTGTTGGTCAAGACCCCTCATGCTTCTTCCTTACACACATAGTCTATGACTACCTCTCAGATCACATTTTCACCACATAGACATCTTGATGAATCCTTTGTATGGGAGCTCATGATTTTCATGATTGTTGAGGGGGTCAATTTACTCCATTTTCATGGAATGGTTTCCTATTATAAGTATGTACATTATGAACAATAATTAACTATGAACCTCTTAAAACCCTTACAAAACCCTCATAACCACCTGATGGAGAAAAAAACTAATTTATGCATCTAGATGGTTTGTTTGAGATATGAAATGAATTTTATAGTCTTCTCAACTCCTCTAAGCACTTACATGACTAGTTAGTTAGCATGTTTAGTACCTTTACTATATAAACTATGCCTAATATGGTTATTTTGAGCTTAAAAGCAAAGGAATGAAGGTTAATTTCACATTTAATGAGTTTTATAATAAATATTGGGTCATAAAATACCTAAATAACACTAGTACATCCATCAATAGAGGTCATTTGGATCACTTACATAGGTAGATAGGTCTACAGGTCAAAGTAAGGAGTTATTTGTATGCAAGGTGAAAAAATGGCTTGATCAAGCCCACACCATGACTCCAAAGCATAATATATAGTATATTAATGTTTTAACTAGTATAAAAGATCCTATAAACTCATAATAAAGTAATAAAATTGAAGAATTTTATACATACACCTGTGTTTGTCCTTGACATCACTAGACAAGGCCATCAAAATGAGGTAGAAGGAGCCATACAAGGGTCATGAGGGCACTTAAAAACACCATAAACATCATCATAAATTATTAAGAGAGATTTATATTAATTTTAAACCACATATAATCACTATCAATGATAATCTTGACCAAAAGACATGAGACATTGTTTAGAAGGCTTGTTTTCCACTCTGAGATGAGACTTCACATGCTCACCATGGTACACACATTTTGCATGAGAATATGAAGACTTTGGGGGAGTTATAGTTCCTAATAAACTAATGTTTTGTGGCATTGGTTTAGGAATTCAAGGCCTATGATTTATAAATAATCATTAAGAACCCAAAGCATTCTAAAATCTTTGCAAAACCCTACTAACAACCTATTTATGAAGAATTGGATAATTATGCATCCAAAATCATTGAAAAATAATTAATACCACCTAAAAAATCAATTAAAATCTCATATATTCATGTCCATGACCATTTATTTATGTATTCTTTACGTACATGGAAAAAAACATGTTTTTAAGAGAAAAAAGCATATAAGGAGAGGTACAAGGTAGTTTAAATAAATTCCAAAAATGTGAGATAAAAAAATGATAATTTTTATCTCTCATAAAATAATTATATGATCAAATCAATTCTTATAAATTCTATTGTTTATCTCTTCAAAATAACTAGTCTGTAGAAATTCAAGGTAATTTGACCTGGTCAACTACTTTAACTAAGTTACAGATGTTTCTTCATAAAATTGACCTATTTCATGATATGTGGAGTTGTTATAGGCCTAAATATCATTATATTTTTAGGTTATAATGGTTTCATTTAGGTTATTAGAGCTATCATGTACAAAAACTTAGGCTACTAGGCCTATTTGGCCTAGAATGCCTATATGATCAATCAATTGACGTTGAAAATGGCATAAAAGGGTTGTAAAATGAGTTCATGTGGAGTTATAATACCAAATATCTGGTATTAAAGTTTAAATTACATGAATATATAGTATTCAAGTGATAATTTAATGCAAATGGGGATAAATAAGGATTTAACCGATCTCACGTTCCAATCATGAGTTAACTAATCCTTGACTAGTAATTAATGAATATTCCATAGTCTTCATGAAATGATATTTAATTAACTTGATCTCATATAAAGTGGATATATTAACTAGATAATGGCATATCATTCTATATAATAAGTTTCAACAAGTCAAAGAGGGCTCACCACCTTATTTTTAATGATGAAAGGAGCTCATGCAAGGCATCAAGCATAAAGAGATATCTTAAGAGTGTTTATACTAGTTGTAACTAAAAATTGTACTTAATTTAAGGATGAAATAACTCATTCTTCTCTCCTCTATTCCACATTGGCTTATTCTCTTCTCATATTCTATATATTCAGGTTTTTAGGCCTATTTTCAATATACCTCTCTTGATCATGATGAAACTCTACCAAAATTAAGCTTTATAAACCTCTTAAGTGAATAAAATGGTTTTTTTAATATTCCTATATATAATTTTTGTGTGTTATATTAGTTTTATTTACACATGTGGTAGTATTTTCTCCTTTGTTAGGTCCTAATTTTACCTAGTTACTAGTATATCATCTTATGTAGGTCATATACAGTGTTTGATGTTGATTAATTAAGCTAATAGTGGAAATATTGACTACTTAGTGCTTTGAATTAGGTCTTCCATCATTTCCCTCATTATTTGATCACTTCATAGAACATCAATATGAAACACTATTGCATAAGAATCTTTTAGAGTTGTATAATTTCATGATTTGCATTACTTTTTTATGTTGTATGAGTTTAAATTGAGGGGATGAAGTAGCAATTTAGGTGTATCACCACCAATAAAATAATATTTTCCTTTCATTTTCTTCTAAATATTTTCATCACAAAATTACAATAGGTTTTAGTAACAGATCTAGAGTTGATACATCAGAAGAGATAGACTCAAAAATTTAGAAGTTTGGTCTAAGATACAGGTTTCCCATAGCCTTAGACCATTCCAATTTTAGTCCAGGTTTGAAGGAGATCTAAGAAATCTACTTTATCATGGTACAACTTGTATTTTTAACATTTTTGGCATGTCTAATGGGATACAAATCTAGCTATTTAAGTATTCATTTACAACATCTTGGTCTTAAAAAGTAATTTCAAGTACTCAAATGGTCCTCATCTTAGAGGTAAAAGATATCTCTTATTCATAAATTTAGTTATTTTCATGTGTTTTCTAGGATATGGTATCTTATAGAGTACACTTTGGTCATTCATCTCCTTATTAATAGTTCAAATATGATCTATATACATCTTGTTATGATCCATATCAACCCTTCATTCACCCTGAGAAATAATATGAAAGCCAATATCATGCCTATGATCCTTGTGAACCTCATTCAATTTTTTAACAACTTACTTATCAATCTAATTAGTCATGGAAATATCATGACATTCCTAATAAAATCAATCAATTTCCAAGGCAATCCATATCAAACTTCAAACAAACCTTGTTTGGCTATGAGAAATAAATGGTGAGCATAGATACTCAAAAGAGTTATAGACAGAAGGTACCCAATCATAATATTGAGAGCATGAAATCTTAATTGCATCAAGATAAATAAGTATTTGCATCTTTTATAATAAAATTCCATTCAAAATTTGGTGGTGATATCCTTGACATAACTGGTCTAATTTTATACATTGAATAGAAGTTGGTAGTTCATGAGAAACATCATTTCCCCATTGAGTTTCCCTTTTTCCTTCATGAATATCAAAAAAATGTATACAAAAACCCTCAATATTACTCTCAATACTTACTAACATTTCATTATTAGACTTCTATCCAGGAGACACCTTAAAAGGTTGAAGAAGTGTGTTTTTAGGAGGCTAATATCCATGTTTCACAATAGATCATTCAAGAGACTTCATCTTTTGATCAACAAGGAGATATCTCCAGTGAGTTAGTTCGTGACTTTGAGTCTCACCTTGCCAAACAATTTAAGCTTGAAAATTATCATCTTCATCAATCAGTGGCATATACAAAGGCAACACAATCTCAATAGCAAGTTATTTCTTTCACACCCATGGCTGAAATAAGTGCAAAGGAAGAAGTTCCTAAACCCAAGTTCATAACTTGGAAACAAGTACAATAGTCTAGGGAGATAGATAAGCAAGTAATCATAAGACTAATTTTTGTTCTAAAAATAAATCATGAAGTCATTCAAACTCTACTTCTACCTCTTTAAGATCACAAGGGGTTTCCTTCATGGAAAGATATTCAAGGGAACTTGCAACAGAGAGAGGAGTGAAGGTTATCCAAGTTAAATAGTCCCATGAGTAGAATCAAGAATCCATGGTAGAATATTTGGACCTTTCTCATCTTCTTGAGTATTTTTAGGGGTCTACCATGCCACTTTTTTATAAATATCCTCTCTTTTATGAGGCAATTGAAGAAGTTTAAGCTAAGGTATATGAAGATGGAATTGACTTGAGTAAGCTAAATGAGGACATCATCATTAGGATTGATTCAATCTTTCATAATGAAAAATAATATAATATTCAAGAGGTTATTTTTGATATAGAAGATGAACTAAAATTATAAGATAAGATACAAGAATAAGACACTACAATTGAATAAGTTGAATATGTTTCTCAAGAGTTCCTTGGTCATACGGTAGATTCCATTCATCATGAAAAATCATAAGAGATTGCACTAGTGGTAGAAGACAAGTACCAACCAACCAATTAAGATGAAAAAAGTTGACATTCATAGCATGCCAAGTCATAAAGTGGATGTTGAAGATGAAACAAGTTTAAATGACCAATTTGAACAAGTAAATGATGATTTATAGCCTCATGATCATGATGAAGAAAGTCCAATCATGATGGAGCTTGATGAGAACCAATCATTAGATTTGTTTGGTTTCATTATTTTAGTTTATTCTCTACTTGAATGTGATTCATTTTATGATTAGATAATTACTTTCATCAAGCAAGGAAGAGTTAAGATTCTAAACACACCATTTCAATAAGTTGCTTTCTCAAGAGATGAGTTGTTTGAATCTTTAAGGCAAGGTTATCAAATTCTCTCTCCATCCTAAATTTTTTATCTACTCTTGGAAGTTTAATACGAACTAAAATATCCTCAACAACTCATGAAATTAAATCCATCTCTCTTAGAGGCCATTCTTGAAACCATAATATAAGAGCCACGTCAAGCTATCCAACATGACCATAATCAACAGCTCATGACTTAGGAGGAATTATGATTATTATTTAAAAGTATATGGATTTGGGATGAGTATGATTGGGTCTTGGACGCACATCTATAATCCATGCACCTATAATTGGAACTAGAAGAACTAGTTACTTTCCTGAGAGATTATGAATGTGAAAATTCTCTTATTTGAAAGAAGAAACTATCAAGAGCTACCGATCATGATTCAAGATTTTATGGTGGACAATCAAGTTTTTTATTTGACCTTGGAGGAAATATTTTTATCTTAGGTTAGTTTTTTTATGTTATTTTTTTTGTTTCAATAAGTTAATAATACAAGCAGCAGTCCGCTACCTTCGTGTTATTGTGTTTGTCTTGTTTTCTTGTTTCCTTAGGTTAGTTGTGTTTTCTTCTTATTTTAGTTGTTATTCCTTACATTGTTTATATTGAGTCTTAATGTTGTATTTAGGAGAGGTGTTACAAATTTAAAAAAGTCTGTTTGGTAGTTAAGAGAGTCACGAAGTCATGTTTTTATGCTTTAAAACTATCTTAGTCATGAAAATATAGTGAGTTATTTTGACCAATAGGTTGGTTAACCCCTATGAGTTACCAAAAAATGTTGGTAATTTGGCTAGTCAAGGCCAAATTATAACCCATAAATCAAAAAAAAATTGTGTATTATTTGTCTTGGGTGTTTTAGTTGTATGTTCAACCATCTTCATGTCTTTAACCATCATATGAATAGAGTGAGTTTCAATGTCTTATCATGGTCTTGTCTCACTCTCAACTTGTCATGAGATTATTTATCATAATTTAGTGTATGAAAGGTATGAATATGTCTATGATATTTTAAATGTGTGTTAAAGACATATACAATCCTAGTTAGGACCTAAATAAGGCTTTGAGGTACTTTTCATAATATTCAGTGACAATTTTCCTTGTAAAACCTTATTTTTTGCCTTAAAAGTGAAGGTTTTAGCCTTAAAATCATAAAATTAACCCTAAAATACTATTAAACCATTCATAAAACCTTTGAATTGCTTTCATTTTCATTTCATTACCTTAAGTCAAAGTTTCATGCCTTGAAAAGATCTTTTCATGCAATTCTAAGTCTAAAAGGACCTTTGAGAGCTAACACATGCCAATTTGGCCACATAAAGGTGAAAAAGGTTTATTAATTTTTATAAAATGATAAAAAACTTGTGGTATTCCTCATATTCCATAAAACTAGAAGTTTAAACTTTAGTTGTGAAGAAAAGGTAAATAAAATGCTATTGTTATGTAATTTCATGCATAAGTATAGGATTGTATGGCCCATTCCATACAATAGAGCTCAATAGAATGAATAATAATAAGAAATTTCAGGTGTTACATAATATTTAAAATTTAAAAGGATCCAATATAGGCCCAAAAATAGATCCCTCCAGTCATCTAGCTTCTTTGCATATAGTGAGAGCCCTTCAGGTTTGCAGGTGGTATGACCATGAGAGGGAAAACAAAGGTCTATATTTATGGCCAAAGAAATTAGTCTCAAATATATTACAACTATGGCAAGTGGTTCTCAATTTGGTACTCTCTCTTTCATGAACCATCCCTTTGAGGTCAAAGTAGTCACTATCTCTCCTTCATCCAAGTAAGCAATCATTTTTTTGTCTTTTCTCTTCATCAAGGGATTATGGAAAAAAATTTAAAGATTTTTGAGATTTTCAAGAACATAATTCACCTTTACATGTAATTAATTAGTTATTTTTCACACATTGAGGTTCATACAGATCTTGATTACACATAACCATGTAAATATGTAATATACAAGCATGTAAAGGAAGTTGTATGGTCTCAGAGAGAGAAGGAACATCAAAGTTTTGTTAGATTATTGTTTGAGGAGGTCTCCTTCATGTTAATATTTTACTCATGCAATATTCTCAAATTTTCTTCAATTATCCATGGAAATCAAGCTATTAATGGCTCTCAAGAGTTCTCAAGGAGGTTTAGCAAATTATAAGGTTTTTTAGCACTTGTTAAGGATCTTAGCAGACTCTTAGGTTTAAATTTTAGCATATTATGCTCCTTCAAATGCCTCAGAATTTATATGTCTAGTAGAATATATTCTCATGATTTCATAGGACCCTCAAAATGGTCTTGACATACTTCTCATGTCCATTTTCACCTCCATCTTGCTTCATTCCCCATGTCACAATGTTTCACTATCATTTCTCACTATTTAGAGCATCATGGACATAAAAATATTGTATAATACCTTTATACCATGCTAAACTAAGATAAAATGTATAGCTATAGCCAATAAGGAACATCAAGGGTTCCTCATGAAAGTGCAAAGAAGGTGATGACTAAAATATACTTTTTTGAAGGTCTTTACTTGAAATATCTCCTTAAGTTGTTATATTTGATTGAGTAACAAGTTCAATGTTCATTTTTGGTGACATACCTAAGGCCTAATTCCATCCTATTCTATACAAAGAGACCTTACACAGACACCTAAAGTTGTACTACATAGTCATTTTGAAGGATTGGATATGACATCAATATATGAGTGAAAGTTGGCAATCAGTGAAGGGTTCTTAACCTATGATTGGCCTAATTTATGGTATAATACCAAGGAGGAAGCCATAAAAATAATAATAAAGTAACTTATAAGACACCTACATGCCTATATTCAGGTGAAAACCTATAGTTGATAAGTGTCTTGATAGTTTTAAGGCCTGTCTAAGTTCCTGAGAGCTAGTTGGGCTCAACAAGTACATGGTTAGTATGAGGTTGATAAATTAATGAGATATATTTTCTGAAATACAAGTCCAAGGTCTTGAATATATAAATAACCATCAATAAATAATTTAAAGAGAGACCTATAGTTAGCTTTCAACGATGGTCATAAACCTAAGGTGTGGACAAGGCTATGAAGGAATTTTTCAAGAAGGTTGACTTCAAGAGGGTTTTCAGAACATATATGACTCATGGAAAGGAAGAATTTTAGGTTCATAACTTGTATTTTTGACCCTTTTCTAGCATCCTACATGTCACAATCCATACAAGCATGAGTTGATGTACAATCAACTATATGTAAGAGAGAAGTATATTTTTAAGAAGGAGAAATGGTGGTATGAAAGAGATAATTTTATAAATAGATGGACATAAGTTTTGAATCAATGGAAAAACCTAAAGGATAACCAAAATAAGTTTTAGGTAAATTTTCCATGTAAATCAACACTTACAATAGGTTTGAGGGTTCTTTAAAATGTGTAATCTTGGTACATAAAGACTGTTAAGAGGATTATTGCTAGGTATTGAGATTAAATGGGGTTATACTAAGTCTAAAAAATCAATTCAAATGGTGTAAAGAGTTATAATTCGATATGAACCTCAAATTGCATTGAGACTCAGTCAAGATATCATGAAATGACTACCTACAGCCCTAAAAACACATGCTTTTCTTAAGATTGGTATAGAGGATAAGGGCAAAGTGGTCAATGAAAGAGTTTCATATCCTAAAGATCATACCATAGGAATAATGATGATGTGAATGAGGCTTGTACATCATGAATAATTTTTCCACACTATATACAGTTAAGGTCAAAGTCATGGAATGACCACCTATAACCATACTAGGTGGTCAAAAGTTTGGCACACTTATATGCCCTAAAGGTGTAGTCTCAAGATACATACACTTGAAAGGATTAACTTGTAAAATAACCTATGTTTAAAATTATGAATTTACATCTTAAAACCCTTATCAAGATCATGAGAACTACTACCAACTCATCAAAGCAAGTACATAGGCCTGTGTATGAATTTAGTTGTGTAAGAGCCTAAAACCATTGCTTGAAGAGAAAATACACCAAGAAGGAGATAAGTGTAAGGTTTAAGGTACCTTTGTAGTTATAAAAAAAACAAAATATGATGGAATTAATATGAAACATTTTCAATTTGCTAAGGATCATCTATAATAGTGTTTATACACAATCACAATGAGGTTCCTTGAGAAACATGGTATAGTGATAGGTTGCATAAGTTTGAAAGGTAACCAATGGAGGATGAGACCAATACAATAGGGATTTTAATGGAATATAAAAAACATATTCATCATCCTAAATCACAAATAAAGATGAAAAAAAACTCAATCTTAAGACTTGAAATATAGGCAACATACTGGTAAATCTTAGGAAAATCCATCTATATGCTACTATATGCAAAATTCAAGCATGAAAATTGGTGGAGTTTGTCATCAAGAGTTCATATAATTATTAAAAAAAATTGAGATAAATTTAATAGGGTAAGATTCACTATTTTATCACAGTCAACCCTATGTATGTTGATAATCCTAATATAAGCAAGCAAACTTCTTGAAGTGTTTACAAATATGGTAGAGGGTTTCAAGTTCATTTGAAGTGTTTGATGAGCATAATAGGGTGATTTTTAATATTAAATAACCTATTGAGAGGTTATCACAATATAATTTCAATGAAAATCATGCCCTTAAGGGCTAAAATAAGTAGGCATATACCATTGAGAATCATAGTCACCATTTTAGATTCTTTCAAGGGCCTTTTCTCCATTTGATGAACATTTAGATAGTGGTAAGGATAATTGAAACCTTGAGAGAGGTATTGGATTTAATGAATATTTATAGAACTTTTTGGTAAACACCCCTCAAGATTCTTCCTTACACACACAATCCATGACTACTTCTCGAAGCACATTTTCACCACGTAGACATCTTGATGCATCATTTGCATGGGAGCTCATGATTTTAATGTTGGATGAGGGGTTATATATAATACATTTTCATGGAAATTGGTTTCCCATCAGAGGTTTTTACATTTTTAACAATTATTAAGAAGTTATGGACCTCTTAAACCCTTATAAAACCTTCATAACAACCTGATGGAGAAAAGAATATAATTTATGAATCTAGATAGTATGTTTGAGAAATGAAATGAATTTTATAGCCTTATAAAATCTCATGAGCACCTTTATGACTATTTAGTTGGCACGTGTAGTATCATTCCTATACAAACAAGGCCAAATTAAGAAATTTTGAGCTTTGAAATCAAAGGAATGAAGAGAAATTTCACATTTAATGACTTTGAGAAGCAATATGTGGTCCTAAAATCCCTCAAAGACACTTATACAACCATAAAAATGGGTCATTTGGGTCACTTCCATAGGTAGATAGGTCTTCAAGTCAAAGTAAGGAGTTGTTTGCATATAGGGTGAAAAATATTGGCTTGATCAAGCCCATACCATGACTCTAGAGCATCCTCTATAGACTATTAATGTTTTACATACTATAAAAGAACATATTAACTCATCATAGTAAAAAAAATTCAGAATGTTATACATACACCTATGCTTATCCTTGACATGACTAGATAAGGCCATTAAAAGGAGGTAATAAGAGCTAAATCAGGGTCATGAGGGCACTTCAAAACACCATTAACATCACCATAAGGTTATAATAGATATATATTCAAAGTTTGAGCCATAGAGAAACACTATCAATGATCATCTTGACCAAAGAACACTAAAAACTACCTAGAAGGCATATTTTCCACTCTGAGATGAGACTTCACATGCTCACCATGGTACACACATTTTGCATGGTAATTTAAGGACTTTAGGGGAGTTAGAGGGACTCATACATTAATGTTTAGTGGAATTATTTTAGGCGTTCAAGGCCTAGACTTTATGAATAATCATTAAAAGCCTAAAGCACTCTAAAACCCTTATAAAACCCTACTATAGACCTATTTGTGAAGTATTGGATAATTATGCATCTAAAATTATTTAAGCTCCTAACTAACACCTAGGCCATTAATTAAAATCTAAGAGATTCATGTCCATGACCATTTTTTGTATATATTATGTATGGACATGGAAGAAAATAAGTTTTTGAGAGAAAAAATTGCACAAGGGAAGGTACAATGCGATTTAAATAAATTACAAGCATGTGAGATTAAATATTGACACTTTTTCTTCCTCCTCAAATAATTATATGATCAAATCCATGCTTGGAAATTCTCTTGGTTTCTTCAAAACAATTAGTCTATAAAAATTCAAGGTAGTTTGATATAGTCAATTACTTTGACTTAAGTTATAGGTGTTTATTCATAAAAAGGACATATTTCATGATATGAGGAGTTGTTATAGCCCTAATTATCATTGTATTTTTTGGTTATAATGGTTTCATTCAAGTTCTTAGAGCTATCAAGTATAATAGGTTAGGCTACTAGGCCTATTTGGCCTAGTAGGCCTATTTGATCAATCAATTAAAGTTGAAAATGGCATAAAAGGGCTATCAAATGAGTTCATGTGGAGTTAGCACACCACATATCTAGTATTCAAGTGGAAATTACATCCATATCTGGTCTTCAAGTGCTTATTCAATGAAAATCAGGGCTAAAGAATGAGTGAACTAATCTTAAGTGTCAATTATGAGTTAACTAATCCTTGACTAGTAATTAATGAATATTCCATAGTATTCATGAAAAAAAGACATTTACTTAACTTGATCTCATTTCAAGTGGAGATATTTACCAAATAATGTCATATCATGCTAGAGAAGAAATTTCATCAAGTCAAAGAGGGCCCACAACCTTGTTTTTAATGACAAAAGGAGCACATGCAAGGCATCAAGCATAAGTAGATATCTTAAGGACTATTTGTACTAGTTGTAACTAAAAATTTTACTTAACTTAAGGATGGAATAAATTATTCTTCTCTCCTCTACACCAAATTGGCTTGTTATCTTCTCATATTCTATATATTCATGCTTTTAAGCTTATTTTCAAGATCCCTGTTTTGATAATGATGAAACTCTGCCAAGATTGAGCATTGTAAACCTCTTAAGTGAATATCATAACTATTTTTAGATTCATCTATATAGGTTTAGCTTTTTATATTGGTTTTATTTTCACATGTGGTAGTATTCTCTCCCTTGGTAGGTCATAATTTCACCTAGTTACTAGTATTCCATCTTATGTAAGTCATATACAGTGTTTGATGTTGATTAATTAATCTAACAGTGGAAATATTGACTGGTTAGTACCTTAAATCAAGCCATCCATTATTTCCCTCATGATTTGATCACTTGATGTAACTTCTATGTGAAATAATGTTGCATAAAAATCTTTTGGAGTTGTAGAATTTAATGATTTGCATTGTGTTTTAATGTTGTATGAGTTTAAATTGATTGGATGAACCAATAATATAAGTGTATCACCATCAGTAGAATAGGATTTCCATTTTATTTTTCTTCTAACTCTTTTCATCATAAAAGTATAGTAGGTTTTATTAACATATCTAGAGTTGATACATCAAAGGATCTAGCCTCATAAATCTAGAGATCTAGTCTAAGATACATGTGTCTCATAGCTTTAGACCATTTGAATGTTAGTCTAGGTTTGAATGAGATCTGAGCAATTTACTTTAGCAGGGTGTAACTTGGATTGTTAACACCTCTTTGACCCTAGTGTGTAAGTTGGGATTCATATAGGGCCTCTTTCTGACAAGTCAAGCACCCTCTACCAACTTGATGTGCATCTTTCTTAAGGAATAATGCACTCCTTTCATCTCAATGTAATTTCATGGAAATAAATCTTAATACTCATTTAATAGTTCAAAAATCTTGGATATCTTTGTATGAGATGAATAGTTTCACATAATAGCCATATTGGGCACCTCCTCTATGCCAATATTATGTTGGATCATCTACAGGGCTATAAATATGGATGATAATCATTTTTGATGGTGTCTCAAACATTATGTGTGTCATATTCAATATGAAAATCCAAGTGATCAATGGATGGATCAGATGGATTAGAACTATCACCTTCATCAACTTCACTGTATCAATTTCCTAGAAAATGTTCAATCTCTCCTCTTGTGTGCCATGTATATGTCTGATATGGTATTCAATCGATGTTGGGTCACCTATAATAGCTTGATACATGGATTTAAAGTTAAGGCACAAATTTACATAATGAGGTGAGTAATATAGTGTTGCAATCATATTACTCCTAAGGAAACACCAAAATATATATCTGTGTGTTTCTCTTAATGTACATACCATTCTCTATCCCAAGTGTATAGAGTACCATATAATGCATGAACCCATTAATACTCAAGCAAAAACATCTCATCCACCTTCCACATGTATTTTTAGGATTCAAGATGAGATTCTAGAGAAATAATACCATCATAAATTATGGTGTCATGGATGGAGTTATCATGATGAAACTGATGGTGTGGAGTAGAGTGAACTAAATCCCAAGTGCACAAGTTATGATGGTGAGTTCTCCACCACCAAGTAGTCATGCTATCAAATATATGGATAATCAAATGTACCTAGTCATCTTCAAATACATAGAAAGCCTCCAACCATTTCACAAACTCTAGGAATTTCATCTGATCATGAAATTTAGGATCTTCATCTAACCACATGGGTGGTGTAGATATAATATGTCCATGAATAAGATGAAAAAAATTATGATATTTATGTTTCTTCCATAAACATCCTCTCTACTACCTATAGTGGCACAGATATTTCAAATAATATCATACTCATAATGAGCCAAATAGACACAAGCATTACTTATAATGTCATATATATTGTGTATCCACCTAATGCAATATGTCATCTAAACTAGGATCAAGGTGCTCAGTACCCTGATTTGTGACATTATAGATATGGTTAATGTCCTCATTAGTGTTAACAAACTCAACATAAAGACATCCTTAAGCATGGCCTAAGGGGATTATAATGTTATACTTGTAATTCTTAAAGTTTATGTAGTGCCTTTTTAAGCTTAAGTCAATATTGTTTACATAACATCAAGGGTGAGCCAAAAAAGCTAGAAAGTCATTAGATTTAGCCAATTCAATCACTTCAAAGTTGGATTTGAAAGTGACACCTAAAACATCCATGGTGGTATATTTAAATAATATAATAGGTAGGGTATGAGTCTTATTTATCATATATATAATATGAGGAGAAGGCTATAAAGTAGGGATTATCATCTTCCTCTAAGCATCCTTAGTGAGGAAATTTACTTCAATGATGATATCAACTAGGATATCCTAAATGACCATTCATCAATAGTAGCATTTACTAATATCTCTTTATCCCCCTCCATACTAGGTTGTATATGAGTCTATTATCATCATGCATGGTTTAATCAATGATCCTTTGTAAGCCTAGGTGTATGATGATTTAGCCAATTTTATAAAAAGGGAATAATATATTTGTCAAGGAGTCACTTTCATAACTCATAGAACTCATCACGTGTTGAGTCATGAAGATACCTAGCTTTTTACATGTTAACATGTGTAGAAACATCTCTATCCTTGAGGAACTAGATCTCTCCTTGCAACTCCCTCACCAAATTCATGGTGTCATATAACACTTCTTTATATTGCCTAACATCTAGATAATTAGTTGCATGAGGCTCTTCTCATTGAACCTTTTTAGTGGGATGGTTTGATATGGACTAGGATTGATCACCACTTCATATAGTAATGTTGACCTTGGGACCAGTCAAAATAGTAGAGCACAATCTCCATTATGTTTTTTAATTCATATTATGTTGTCACCCTTTTCATTTCTCTCTTTCTTGATGGCATTATATAGGTCTAGACACTCCTCAAAAAGATGCTCATTTTTACAAAAAGTACATGTAGGATACACTGGGCAATCACACTAGTAGTGATCTAGAGAACCACACTTGTAATACATTTTAGGTTGAAAATGACCACCTACACATCTTTGAACACAACCTCTAAAATACCGGCCTCTACCATTATCCTAGCTATTGACAACATAAATTTGATGAGTATCATGTAGGTGTGCCTCATAAATCTCAATAATAAAGTGGAAATCATTAGTATCATAAGTATATGCATCATATATCTTATAATATGCATATAACTTTGATTGTGTGTCATGTTAAATCAGGGGCAATCCCTTACATCATGCTCTTCCTAGAAAATCTCATAGGACTACTTCATCATAAATCAAATACTCTTCTGGGGGTAGTTATTCCTATTGTGGCCTTCATATTCATAATCAACACACCACAAACCACTACTAGTATCATGAGTACTATTCATAGTGAGATTTTCTAGTTGATATGCCATAGTATCAATCTAAGATTCCATGAAGGGGCTAATCCTTGTTTTGATGCTTCTAATAATTACAACATGAAGGGCATCTTGAAAGGCCTCATGCAGGTTGTTGAAGGTATTTTACAATAAGGTGCATCAAAAGGGAAGAAATAAGTCTCCAACGAACCATTGTGAATCCTAAACATCATTTATCTCAAAATAAAGATTAGAGAAAAGCATCTTAAAACATGCATCATACTCATGCACACTCTTAATTAATTGTTGCTTGATGTCTTTCAAGTCAACTATGTTTTTTTATTAAAAATATAAGATATTAAATTCTTAGAGAAAATTTACCTTTAGTTGTTCATAATTCACCACACCTTGTTAAAGATTAAAAATTATGGTATCACTTATGCATGAGGTCGAAAAAGTGGCGGAAAATTGAGTTGACTTTTGTTCAAAAGATGTAATAACATGTACTCACCAGATAATTTCACACTTGTAAACATGTTTGTTTACATTATACACACCTTGATACTCAAGAAAATGGAGTGTCATCTCATAATACATAGTGGGTAGATGAGATGTTGGCAATAGAGCTTACTATGATGCACTTCTAGTTCCTCTTATACCTTGTGGGGGGATCCACTAATGTCTCTCATTCCGCCTCTAAATCCTCTAGCCAAACCACCATGAGTACCACCTCCCACATCTCTTGCAATAATAAAAGCACATAATATGTTGGGCTTTGACATAGGTTGATTAACTATGGATGGGTTGATACTTTACCCACTAACTATGCTTAGTCCACTAGTTATTCCAAATTGGGCCATATAATTAACTTGCAATGAAAAAGAAATCAACAATAAACTACTATCTTGTGTTGGTTTGTAAAAGTATCTCTAACAGGTTTAGTTTTTAATTGTACACTATATGTATCCCAATTACATACAAAAATATCATCTAACTCAAGAACATGAGTACACATTATGGGTGGAGAATTGGGCCTATCCATATTGGGTTCTTCAGTCACCAATGTCTAACATTTTTCTCCCATGCATACCTATGTTGGTGTTGGGTGTGGTCTTATGGTTAGGGAGTCCTCGCTATGCCCTTCTACTTCCCTATACACCCTTATAACAATTCTTGTGTCCTCTTAACCTCTCCATGGATCACTTCCACTCATATCCCTTTGTCTAGCCTTATCATACTTACACTTCTACATATCCCACTAACTAGATACCATGACAAACCAACAATCTTACATCAAAAGGTGCCCCTCTATTTCCCCATTGACTATGTTGCTCACATGAGAGAGATTTTAGATTTCCATAGAGAAACTTTCAAGTCTAGAATCTAATATGAGGTTCATAAGCTCTAGTAAAAAATGTTTGAGATATATTCCACATGGTTCTTAGAGGAAGAGAAATTAGGCTTCCATTAGACATGAGTACATTGAGATTGTGTATTCCAAAATTTAACTATTCAAGGTTCCATAAAAACAAAAAATCCACTACACATGTCCAAAGCACTCCTAACCATGTTAAGGCTGACTGAAGCTTTACTGACCAAGTTGTCTTCCATCCATAGTTATTTGATTATTTTTATCTATAAACCAAAATCTAAGCATGAATGTGAATAGGCACTTATACAAAGAATGCTTCATATAGAGAGTCATACAGATGTTTTTCTACCCATGTGCATGAAAAAATTATTTGGTCAAGGAATGGTAGTGAAAAATTATCTTATAATCTAGTAACCCATCGTTTAATATTATCTAGAAATAGGCATTTGAGCATATTCTCCCATCATACAAACAAGTGCTAGGATCCCAATAACATAACCAAAATTTTGGGCTCTTTTCCTTTAAATCGACATGTATTTTTCATAGTTGTGCACCTATGTAAATAAGAGTTCCAACATGCTATCACACTAACATTTCATAGAATAAAAGTTTTATATACTCACCTAAAACACATAACTTAAGACTGGTTCCCACTGGTTTTATTTTATGAGGGTGTATTCATCTAATTTTCTAGACTAGGGCACTCAAACAAGTACTTAGTACTAAACTCATCCTTAGTCTTATATCTAACTCAGCTTACTTGTTCACCACTTAACTAACAAAATAAAAGTAAAGTTGGTATAAACTGATCTAACAAATAATATCAACTCCATTATAACCATAGACAAATGAATAAACTATTATGTCAACACATGATTCTTTCCACTAATATTCATAAATGATATCAAAAAGTATAGTGATTCCAAGTTACAATGATACTCAACTCATCAAAAACATATCAACAACAATATAAAGTATATTAAGGGGGTATTTATTTTTGGTTTACCTTGACCAATCAATTATATAAGTAATTTCAAATAAGATGACTTGCCGACAATTATCAATGGAATTGAGTCATGACAAGCCATTTACAATAAATTCCTAAGGACCCATGCCTAACTCCCATTATATTCTCTCTCAATGATGGATACTCATTTTTGAGTGTCTATATTCCCATGGGCCAATGCTAGATTTATTTTTGACTTAGTCTTTTCTAATGTTCTTACGAATTGCTCCATAACCATCTCTACTTTTTATGGTTTCCCCATGTCTTACTCTAATATCTTATTCTTACATTCTTGGTTTCTCTATGTATCATGCTATTTTACTATATGAGACTTTAATCTTCTATGTCATGGACTCCTAGACCATGGTATTCTTTTCCACGGTCTTCTGTACATGTCTCTCCACACCACTTGTTACCATAAAGTACTTAGCCAAAATAGTCTTCAAGTTTAGGGTCCCAATAATGCACTCATCATTTCTCCTATTCTCTTTCACATGTCTAATCATCTTAATTCCATTATCAATTTGATGATCACAGTCCACTCATCTATTATCCAGTCATTCCACCAAGACATTTATCATCCCATATATATCCTCTAGTTACTCATATATCATCTCTTTGGTCATCAACATTTAATATCTCATCTCCCATGATTTTTGCTTGTCCTTTATATTCATGTCTAACATCTAAGTCATATCCTCTATCTAACAAATAACATGTCTAATAGTCATTATCATCCTTTGCTTCTAGTCTATCTTATAATCTATCATCTAGTCTAAACTACATTGACCTGAGGTCTTTTTAGACTACATAAGCAACTCTGAGTCGTATGGTGTGCCTAAGGTCAGTTCAAGGATTCTCTCCTCTTTCTCCATCATTCATCATCACATATATCTTGTCCTTAATCATACCCAAGTATTACATAAATGGTCAAATCTTTGATCTATAATATCAATCATTCATCAATTAGATTATTGATCAATTTCACTATCCTCACAATCATATTGCTAATCTTTTCATAAATCATCCACACTTGTTGATTGAGATTGATAAATCACAAATACATATTTTCTTCCATTATTCATATATTATCATTGATTGGTCTATTCATCATTTAAAGTTTATGGTTTCCTCCTTCAATTGGGGCATGACAAGAATGATAACTTTATTATTATCTCTTACTCCCTTTATGCATCTTTTTTAGGTGCATCATCACTATCAATGACATTATAGCTCATTTATTTGATGCATTATAGACTAGCTCTTCCTCTTCATATTTTGGTTACTCAAACATATCTTTTATTCTCTCTCATCTGTGTCATCTTATCACTTGAATTTAGCTTTGAGTTACACCCATAATTAATCTTATCACATTATTATCTTATTTTGGCCCAATTCTCTCCCAACATGCATCCTTACTTGGGATACATTAAAATTTCATGTCTTTTATCATATTTATTTATAACTCTCCCTATAATGTGACCTACCTAGGATACATCAAAAGCTCAAAAAAATTATCTTATCATCATCATGTTATAATTTATTCCCCATTAGGATGTGTCAAAAACCATAACACAATCATTTTTGCTCCTTATGCATAGGTCTTTGCTAGGGGCATCATCAATTTGTATCTTAATACTCATGTGAAGTTCATTTTCTTCATCATTGATCTCACATATAGCATCTAATCCCCTTTATCTACCCATCACATCCTTCCCCTTGTTTCTTCTTTTGAATGGCCATCCATCTCATTTTTATCCCCATGTCCCCTCAAGGGTGAATCATGTCCACTAACATCATTTACTAACATTCATCCACGAGTTTATTTCTTCTTTGAAATACCATTACTCGTTCATTCATTCATAATGCCCTTTATAAGAGAGGCAAACTGTATGCACTTAAATTTGATCTCTTCATTTATCGTCACTTCTTTATTATTATTATTATTATTATTATTATTATTATTATTATTAGATGACACTAACATCATTAATTTTGTCTAATAATCACTAATCTCACCTAACTTATTTTAATTCATCATTACTAAATTCATTCTAATCATTTATCTAACATTATCTCATTCTTATTCATCATTTTAACCTTATTCCTACCCCACAAGTTAATTAATCCTTATTCTAATATATCATTTAATCTTATCCTAACCCCAGTTAGCCATTATATGGGAATTTAAAATTCCCATGTCCCACCTACCTACCTACTCCCCTACTCACATCCTATCATCTTAAAATTCCACCTAACACTCATTTAATCTCCCCTTAATCATCATTAAGTCTCCTAATGGATTCTAGAGCTCTCCAACTCTAGAATCTTCCTCTATTCTTTCTATCATTTCTAAAAACCTCTAAATCTAGAAGTTTCTTGGGAATTTTTAATTCTCATTTATTCCCTCTTCTTCTTCTATTTAAACCATTCAATACTCCATTGATATCATAGATGAAATACATGAGCCTTCATGCTAAATATTCTATCTTCTAAGTCTATATATCCATTGATCAAACTATCATAGGCTTTTTTTCAAGAATAAAACCATCCATTAGTACTAAAATTTTTGGGTCTATTAACACATTTATAATATTTAGTATTTTATTTGAATCTTGATTAGGAACATTTGGATTTAGATTATAATGTTATTTTAAATGTTCATTTTATAGCATTTTGATTTAATGATTTCCAATTTTGAAGCGGGTTGATAATTTGAGCATATTTTAGTGTATAATTGCATAATATAATAAATTATTCAAATTTATCATCTCATACCTACAAACTAAATGATTTATAATTAGTAAATAATAAAAATGAAAAATAGTGGAAATGACATTCATGATTTTGAGGACAATCTAGATAATTTATTAAATGTACATTTTATCTTTAAAGTAAAATGAATATTTATACTATATATTTTTAAGTGTTTTATATTTTATAAATTAAAAATGAGAATTATGTATTGTTATATATATTGTAAGGACATTTTCATGACATTTCCAAATCAAGATTTCTGTATTTCTATGTTTTAAAAATATTTGTCACTTTCTATTTCCAAACAATATAACATACAATGAATACAAACTTGAATGTATATGACATAATTATCACAAGTAGATGATGTGATTTGGCCAAATTGTTGGGTATGTTTTACAAGACCACAACCTAATTCAATTCATTCAATTTTTGTTATTTTTTTTTAATCATAAAAATGGTCAAACTTCATTGTCTTGGTTGATATTGGTATTTATTTATTTATAATAAGTATTTAATTATTTGTGTCTTACTATTTGGCAACATCTTACTAAAGTGTTGCTCCCAAAAAACATGCATTAAGTTAATGAATTATGAGGGATATATTTTGTTTTTTATAGAGTTCATATGATGAGAGAATTCAGTAAGTGTAAAAAGGCATGTTCAAGTGTAGGGGTTGCAGCTAGAACTTTGCATCAACACCTACAATCGAGTTAGGCTTATATCCAATGTGACACAAATCTTCTGAGAAAATGAAATGTTAGTGATAAAAGCACAAGGTATTGAATGTAATTTGTAACAAATGCTACAAGGAATTCAATGGATTTCAACATTGTAGAAGTTATTTACCATGAAATTGGGATCATAATCTTCAAAGTCAAAGAAAACTACTCCCATACCTTTGTTAAATCCCCTCTGAGAGAAGCTCTGCCTTCAGTCAGAATCTCCTCAAGTCAAAGTTTGAGTGATTCCTTTAAAATTTTGGATCGATCAAATCATATTCATATGGGTTAGGTTAGAGTTAGGTTCACTATGCTATTTTTTTTAGTCATACAAAATATATATTGTTAGCTTTTATTTGGATTTTGATTTGTAAATATGAAAGGAATAACTTAAATTAACCAATTTATTTGAACATGAAACTTGAGCATTTTTAGTGACTTTTAACTTATATTACAAAATCAATCATTTAGAGGGGTTACCTCTTAGCAAATATACAATATTAATTAAAGTAAATTAAAGTAAAATTAGATGTTTTGATCTTATAAAATATATTTTTTAAAGAATATTAAGTAGTTATATTAAAAGTTAAAGTAGATTAAAGTAAAAGTAGAAGTTTTTATCTTATAAAACATATTTTTTAAACAATTTTAAATAGTTATATAAATTTTCCATGGTCATTTTCATAATATAATATAATGTGATCTTTAAAAAGTTTATAAAAAGGTGCCATAAATTCAAACCTTTTATTATTTAGAATATAAATTAAAAATATAAATCAATGAATCAATTGATATGATTAGAATGTTATCAATACTAATTTCCAAAATAAATTATAAATGAATCCAAGTTAGATATTTTAAATGACCAATTGTATGCAACACTCTTTTATTTTACTACTAAAATCAACCTTTTTATTTTCTTTTATTACAACATAAATGCAATTACATAAATTTTAATAGTTAAGCTAGTACATACACTAATATGTACCATACCATTGTGAACCAAATACATAAATTTATCCATATTTAATCCTAATTCATCAATATAGATAATTTTATGTCAATTTCATTCATCAAATACATCAAAGGTTACACCAACATCCACAAGTCTCTTATTTATATTTATTATAAAAGAGCCACATTTTATATTTATTCATCGAATCCTTAATTACAATAATATATGTTATAATTATAAGCAATTATGACTACTTATATTAATTTTATATTTATTCATATTATATAAAAATAATAACTTTAATATTTATAGATATTCATTTTATAAGTTCACATAGTCCAAATAAAAATTACAAATTTACAAACCTTGTATATTTTCACAAATTTATAGAGTTTGTCTTACTCTCATAGAATCCACTTATTTATCTTTATATCATGTTACAAGTTAAGGTGATCATTAAATTATTCATTTAAATAATTTTTATTTATAAATAATGTTCTTGTATGAATCTCAAATTTATGGAGTAGATTCACTTTCATTAACCCCATAAATTATTCTACAAATATATTTATCTAGAGAGTTTATAAATTTTGATAGAGCTCATGAACTTTTTTAATTATCTCACATAATGGCCATTTCTGAACATAATATGATAATAGTTGTAAATATGAGTCACTTTATAATATATTCAAAATGTGGTCACTTTATTAAAATTTAATTATTTTCACATATGGTGGTACTCATGTTTTTCCAATAGTTTCATGTTTATTTTTAATCAAGGCTTAGTCACATATATAATTGTTTTTATATACATCTAAATCCACTCGCTTCATTTAATGATACTAATATTACTATTAATTCACACTGATTCTACTTATCTAATTTATCCTCTTTAATCCCACTAATTTATCCTCTTTCTAATCAATTGTCCCATATCCCCATTAGTATTTATTCACTAACAATAGCCCTATCCCACTTCTTCATTAATTATCCTAAATCCCCATTATCTTAATCTAACCCGATTTATCAATTATTTAAGAAATTTAAATTCCCATGGCCCACCTACCCACCTACTAAGCCTATTCGTAAGCTCTACTACACCCATAGTCTCTAATCACTCATCTAATCCCTATCTAATCCCATGCCTAATCCTAATTAAACTCTAATAAGGCTTCTAAAATTATCCAATTCTAAATTTCTCTCCATTTTAACCCCTCCTCTCTAGAAGCCTATAAATGTAGAGGCTTTCAAAGAATTTTTAATTCCTTTTAATCTTCCACCCTTGATCTCCTTCAACCAACTTTGAATATCTACTATTGATCTCTCCCTAAAAAATATATTTAAACAACTCACTTCCTCCATGGAAGCCAACTTGAATTATCATGCCATCTCCATGCCAAACCAATCTCAAGCATCTCTCATCAATAATCCATGATCAAACAAAATAATTTTTGGTCTAAGGTAATATCTATCTAATTTTCTTGTTTTTCATCCATTTAATAATGGTTTAGATCATTTAGATTTAGGATTTTAATGTGGATTTGAATTGAAAATTCATCTATTATATTAGGTCTTAATAGATTTAGACTTTGCATAAGCATTTTGATGTTTGAGTGGTTAAATTTCACGATTATAGTGATTTAATCCAATAATCCCAATCTAACTTTGAATTTTAGCCCTTGATTTTTCCCTCTTTATTCTATTTAAACAATGTTGTTCCCAAAATCTGTCACTTGTTTTTGGGGACAACATATCAACTATTTTGATCCTGCAGGACAAAATTCTCTCTTCCCTTCTCAAAAAATGTTCTGAGCACTCAAGTTCTTCAATTATTTGAGAATTTTCAGTCAAGGGACTCGTAGGTTCAATGGGTTCAACAACTTCAATAGGTGAGCTCTCACAAAGGAAAAAGTTCCAAACACTTAGGCAATTTCAAGGTTGGTTCAATCGAAAGGTCCATCAGCAGGCTTCAAACAAAATATTAAACCATTGAACCCCACCTCCCAAGGTTCAAAGGTTCAATAGGTTCAATGACATCAGCACTTCAATGAGTTTGAAGACTTCAACAAGTTCAAATTTTAACCACTTTGAAAAGTTCAAATGGCTTTAAAGGACATAAATGAAAGAAGACTTCGAAGAAGAAAGATTGAACCGTTGAACCTTGAACCAAAAGAGTTCAAAGTTCAAAGATTCAATGAGTTCAATAAATTTTGAGAGACTTAGAAGAACAAAGGATTTGAAGAGCAAAGAATGAACCATTGAACCATTGAACCTTGAACCAAAAGGTTTAAAGTGGTTCAAGCAACTAGTGACCAGTGATGTCCCCGTGGACATCAAATTTAGAGTAATAAAATATTTGTTGTTTTTCAAATATGGCACAGACCTAAAAACAAAGTCAACGACCAACCAAAGAAGAAGTTGAAAGAGCCAGTAGAAAGTGAGAAGATAGCCTGAGAGCCCAGATCGCTAAGGAAGGACAAGACATGGTGATGAAAGAGGGAACAATGCAAAAAGACTAGAAATATCTGTGCAAGAGTTATTTCTAGTAGGTGAAATAGTCCACCAAGTGGACATCAAAGAGCATGAGCACTCAATAGCGTGGCCTATTTTTCTAAATCAAGTAAAGGTGAAGTGGATAGCTGTGCAAATATCAAGAAGAGAACTAGGCAGCCCATACTTTGGAGGAGACATTTGAGAAGAATTAGCATGCCTAAGTTAAGGCCGATGCCCTATTCTAGCATGGCCCCTGGACAAAAATGAAAATGCATTCAAGGCATTGAATGCAGCATGGGCCATTCCATGAAACAAAGCACCCAAGTCTTTCTTAGAGTGCTATATATTGTAATCTCTTATTTTATGCAAAAGAGATATTTTTTTTATCGAAAGCAAAACTCTACCCAAATTGAAAGGCATTACTAAGACTTTGAGCTCAGATTGTTAATCATATTTCATTATCTAAATGAGAAATCAAGTGACCTTTTAAAATTTGTGTTGGAATATCTTATATTATTGAGGAAATTATTCTTATGTCTATTTATTGTATGCATTCTTGTCCATTTAATTAAATAAGTAGGACTAGTGGAAGTAACCAAGAAGGTGTCCTGAAGCTGACTGTGGAGAGACTTTGTGCTGCCATAATTGTCTTTAGTGTGTTTATTTTCTATTTCTATTTAAAGGATTTTGAGATGAATTTGTGCCCCCATTATCCTTCATATTTCACTCTTTTGCAGTTGAGGGGGAGACTTTGTGTTACACCTCATTCTGCTAGTTATTACACCCTATTACATTTACTTATCAGTTACTTTCTAGAAAGAAATCTTGCTGTTTGCTACAAATCACTTTTGAAAGAAGAGAAGTGCCTTTAGTGTTTTCACCAGAATTCTCCTTTGGTTTGCGAACATCATGTCTAAAAAAAGAGAGATCGATGGTGTTATCCTAACCTTGAGTGTTACTTTATGCTTATATATATATATATATAGTATATAACACCTTATAGCTATAGGGAACCTCTCCTTGATGAGAGGAGAGATTTGTCCCCTTTTGATGTGGTAAACCTACACATTTGGCTGACCAATCTCCTTATGCTATGGTTGAAACAACCTATTTTGCCCATCAGTTAGCTGGTAACAAAATATTCACCCAACAATTTTTGGTGACTCCACTGGGGAAGAATGAGTAGTTTCAGTTCATTTCCTTATCCATTTTATTCATTGTTCCAAGTCCTTTTATATTACCATTTTCCTCTACCTTTGTGCCAATAGTTTTTGGAGACTCTGCTAAGGAAGAATGCGTAGTTTGAAGCCTCAAGCTCTAAGCTGAAGCAGGGCCAGTTCTTTTCCATTTTTATTCTACAATCTAGCAGCTCCATGCTATATAAGAAGCTAGAAAGCTCAAGGTGTTGTTGACCCTATTTTTGAGTTGGTGCAGTAGAGCAATTTTGATCTGTTTCCTCCATAACCTCACCTTCAATGAACTAGGAGTCTTCCTCCTACCAACACTAGGTCACCAATACAAGGCAAAGCTTCTTTTTCATCTACTATCAAAGCTTTACCCATACATACCCCACCAAGATTTGTTATCCCCCCTTTCCATAATCATACAATAGCATCTCAAGGCCCCTGGGGTAACTCTTTTGGCCCACTCAATCTAACTCTACCTCTACATGAACTACCTCATAGTTCCAGGGAGAATTTCCCTTAGTTATTTGGTGATGGGAGAGTTCACCCTGATGAACATATTGCAGCCTTCAGCATAGTCTGTGGCGTGATAGGTGTGGATTAAGAGGACGTAGCAGTCAGGATATTTGTAGAAACATTACAAGGTGCTGTTGTAGAATAGTTCTATCATTTATAGGCCTAGATAATGACAGACTAGAACACCCTCAAAGCCAAATTTGAAGCTAGATTGAAGCTTACAGAAGATGTGCATGCCCTGCTAGCCCAACTCACATGATGAAGGAGCCTCATGAGCCTATGAGGGATTTTAAATATAAATTTGACAAGTTGAGGAACATGATTCCTACAATTTCTCAACCAATAGTTGAGAATCTCAAATGCTTATTCATCAACTCTTAGCTGCCTAAAGTGAGTTTCTTGTTGAGACAGGCTATTCACATATACCCTACTGCAGCTCAAGATTTGGCTAATAAGGTGGAAGATGATCTCATCTTGGTGGGGAAGATAAGGAGAGATCCTAACAGAGGTAATTCTTATTCATCCTTTGAATATCCATCTACAGGCACCACTAATCCAATGGTGCAAAAGCTAGCAAATAAGTTGCTAGCTCTCAGAAAGCAAATGGTGTAAGGGATGTCTGATCCTAATTCATATTGAGATATACCAAGGAGGACATTCCCCAATCAGTCATACCAAAGTAATGCTGCCAAAAATCAAGGGTAGCCAAATTGCCTTCCTCCCCCACATGAGAAGCTTGCCATTAAAGCACCTCCAACCAATTCAATAGTTAGATATCTTGAAATAGAATATGATTTCTCTTTCTAGCCTGAATTGAACCATGAAAATGATGCTAATCTCTTTATAGAAGACTAAGAAGAATCAGCTGGCAACTCCAACACTAGTTTCTTAAATTACCAAGATGAACCCAAAAGTAAAGGTGAAGCAGTTGATGGATCATACACTGTATTCACTTGGTCCCAAAATTAGTCAGCCCAGCAAGCTGATAGGAAAAAAATAGAGGAGCATTCTCAACCAAAAATTTCAATTGCTAAGTGGGGAACCACTCTGCCTTTTCAATCAAAGGACCCAGTGATCGATAAAAAAGTAAGTACCCAAACATTCCTACACCTTCTGCTTCAAATTGTTAGACTAGTACTGCACCCCCAAAAAACTAGAAGGATGAACTTCCTTCCTCTATTCCCAGTTCTTTCTAGTCATTTGATATAATTGACCATGTCAAGAAAACCAAAATTTAAATGACTGAGTTTGAAATCTTTCAATCCAATCTAGAGCAGTTGGATAGATTAGTGGAATGTGTCAAGGATAAAGCCATCCCTACAAGACAATAAATTCTAAAAGTAACTCCTAGTCCCCCCAAGAACACATCCACCTAGAATAACCTTGTCATTACTCCTCTAGATGTCCCTAGGAAGATAGAACTATTTTATGTCTCCCTATTGATAAATGGACATCAGCTGAATAACTACGTCATAGACTCAAGCGCATCTGACAATGTCATGCCTGCCAAAGTGGTAGATTTTCTTGGCCTTACATTGACTAAAACTTTTGGGAGATGTTTCTTCATGGAAAACAAACAAGTGCCACTGATGGGACAAATTTAGGATGCCCAATTTGCATTTGCCACATTTTTAGAAAAGAGAATCAAGATGACAATCCTGGTGGCTGATGTCCTAGCCTCCTACAACATTCTACTTGGATGAAATTTTTGCAAGGATGTTGGTGGAGAATTGAGCATGGACCTATCTAAATCAAGGATCCTATTCAAGGCATCATGTAGAGATTACTCCCTAAGAAGGAAGCAAAATATGTTGCCACTATTTGAGTCTTCAGGCAAGGGTAATTATTTTTTGTCTACTAAAGATGTTCCTATTACAGCATATGAAAGTCCTATAGGTGGAGATCCAAAAATTGATTCAAATAAGACATCAGAAGAATTGGTAGGGCATAGTACAGATGAAAAAGGATCTTCCCTTTCTAATGAAGAAAAATCTAATAAAAGATCAGTTTTTGATGATGTTTGGATCATGAAATTCAATGGCAGCAATTCTTTTACTAGTGTTGGAGTTGAGATTATGTTGATATCTCCTCAGGGAGATATTTTTTCTTCATACAAGTTACAGTTCAGCAACACCAACAACATTTCCAAGTATGAATCTCTGTTACTCAGGTTGAAGGCTGCTCAAGACAAAGGTGTCAAGCTCCTTCATGCCAAAGGAGATGCTAAGCTGATGGTTTGTTAGGTGAGGAACCTGTGTCAAACCAAGAAAAAAATATTGCACCATTACTGTAATATGGTATGGGACTATATTGAATGTTTTAATGCTTTCAATATATCTATAGCACCCAGAGAGCTTTATAATCATGTAAATTCATTAGCTGTCCCTATAACCTTCATGGTTCCTCACCCTGATTTCAAAGATAATAGGTACATTATCAAACTGGTCTTTTGACCAAGTGTGCTTGATAAAGCTAACCATTAGCAGATGCTTGATGCTGACAATCAAATCATGTGCTTTACTAGACCAAAAGAGCAACAAGCTATGGTAGTGTGCCATACTATGCACCAAAGTCAGGAAAAGAAACTCTTCACCAAGAGAGCAAGGATTTATGGTTTTCATACTGGAAATCAAGTCTTGTTGTGGGGCAAGAGGAGAGAACCAAAAGGAATGCAAAGAAAATTTGATTCTTGGTATAGAGGTCCATTCACCAATTATCACTTCTGAGGAGAAAATTGTTTCTTACTAATATATCAAGACATAATGCCATTTTCACTATCTCACAGTGGGTGGCATTTGAAGCACTTCAATCCTTGAAGTATCAAATAAGATCAGCTTGTACATATGTATAATTTTTGTATAGTCTTTAGCTTGTTTTGTGTTGTTCATTTTTTTTTTTTTTGTGCCTTTATTTTTGGGTAGCATGACTCTATATCCCAATGGCATACTTAAAGGCACTGGAGATTCTAGATTTTACTCCCTTCAATTGTTTTTATAGTTGATGGAAGTTCCCTAACTAGAGCTAGCTGTTGTTCCCAAAATCTGTCACTTGTTTTTGGGGACAACATATCAACTATTTTGATCTTGTAGGCCAAAATTCTCTCTTCCCTTCTTAAAAAGATGTTCTGAGCACTCAATTTCTTCAAAGTTTCGAGCATTTTCAGTCAAGGGACTCACAGGTTCAATGAGTTCAACAACTTCAATAGGTGAGCTCTCACAAAGAAATAAGTTCCAAACACTTAGGCAATTTCAAGGTTGGTTCAACGTCGAGGTTCAACTGAAAGGTCCATTGGTAGGCTTCAAAAAAAATATTGAACCATTGAACCCTACCTCCAAAAGTTCAAAGGTTCAATGGGTTCAAAGGTTTAACGACATTAGCACTTCAATGAGTTCAAAGACTTTGGCAAGTTTAAAGTTTAACTACTTTGAAAAGTTCAAACAGCTTTAAAGAACTTAAACAAAAGAAGACTTTGAAGAAGAAAGATTGAACCATTGAACTATTGAACCTTGAACCAAAAGAGTTCAAAGTTCAAAGGTTCAATGAGTTCAATAAAATTTGAGAGACTTAAAATAACAAAGGATTTGAAGAGCAAAGAATGAACCATTGAACCGTTGAACCTTGAACCAAAAGGTTCAAAGGTTCAAGGTTCAAAGTGGTTCAAGTGACCAGTGACCCCATAGACATCAAATTTAGGGTAATAAAATATCTATTATTTTTCAAATATGGCATGGACCTAAAAATAAACTCTGTGACCAGCCAAAGAAGAAGCTGAAGGAGCCAGTAGAAAGTGAGAATATAGCTCAAGAGCTCATATCACCAAGGAAGGACAAGACATGGAAAGGAAAGAGGGAATGATGCAAAAAGACCAAAAATATCTATGTAGGAGTTATTTCTAGTAGGTGAAATAGTCCACCAGGTGGACATCAGAGAGTGTGAGCACTCAATAGCATGAACTATTTTTCTAGATCGAGTAAAGGTGAAGTGGATAGCTGCACAAATATTAGGAAGAGGACCAGGCAGCCCATACATTGGAGACATTTGACAAGAATTAACATGCCACAGTTAAGGCTAATGCCCTGTTCCAGCATGGCCCTTGGACAGAACTGAAAATGCATTCAAGGCATTGAATGCAGCATGGGCCATTCCATGAAATAAAGTACCCAAGTCTTTCTTGGAGTGTTATATATTGTAATCTCTTATTTTATGCAAAAGAGATCTTTTTGTTATCAGAAGCAAAACTCTACCCAAATTGAAAGGCATTACTAAGAATTTGAGCTCAGATTGTTAATCATATTTCATTATCTGAATGAGGAAGCAAGTGACCTTTTAGACTTTGTGCTGGAATAACTTGTGTTATTGAGGAAATTGTTCTTATGTCTATTTCCTGAATGTGTTCTTGTCCATTTGTTAAATAAGTAGGACTAGTGGAAGTAACCAGGAAGGTGTCCTAAAGCTAACTGTGGAGAGAATTTGTATTGCCACAATTGTCTTTAGTGTGTTTATTTTCTATTTCTATTTAAAGGATCTTGGGATGAATTTATACCCCCATTATCCTTCATATTTCACTCTTTGGAAGTTGAGGGGGAGACTTTGTGTTACACCTCATTCTATTGGTTATTGCACCCTATTACATTTACTTATCAGTTACTTTCCAGAAAGAATTCATGTTGTTTGCTACAGATCAATTCTGAAAGAAGAGAAGTGCCTTCAGTGTTTTCACCAGAATTCTCCTTTGATTTGTGAACACCATCTCTAAAAAAAGAGAGATGGATGGTGTTATCCTACCCTTGAGTGTTATTTTTTGATTATATATATATATATATATATATATATATATATATCACTTTATAGTTATATGGAACCTCCCCTTGATGAGAGAAGAGATTTGTCCCCTTTTGATGTGGTAAACTTGCACATTTGGCCAACCAATCTCCTTATGTTGTGGTTGAAACAACTTATTTTGCCCATCAATTAGCTGGTGACAAAATATTCAACCAACAAACAACTCCATTCCTCCATGGAAGGCCATCTTAGAAGTCCATAACATCTCCATGCTAAATCAATCTATGAATACATCATCCATGATCATGCCATCATAATGTCAAATTTTTGAGTCAAAGGTAATCTCTATCCATTTTCTTATTTTTACATCCCTTTAATCATGGTTTGGAGAATTTAGCTTTAGTATTATAGTGGTGAATTGAATTTTTCATTCATCTATTAACATTTAGTCCTAATGGCTGTAAATATTACTTAAGTAGTTTAAGGTTTGAGTAGATTTAGATTAATTACATGATCTTAAATCCATATTTCTCACATTTTTTACTATATTTTGGTGACTACATGGGACTATCACTCCTAATTCAATGATTTTGTCTTTTTAGTGGTGTTTTGCTAGCTTGCAGGTCTGGTTAGATAAAAAAAATCTCAATTTTTTGGAAATTTTGCATACACAGGTGGAATCTATAAAATTGACCTGGTTTTTGTGACCTTATAGTCACGATTTTATCCTCATAAGTCACATTTTTGTCTTAACCATTTGCCTTAACCACTAACTATTATTCTAATCATGTAGGTTTTTGAACTATCAATAACATCACTAATCATTAATTACAATTTTTTCATTAGAGTCATAGTTTTGTCTAACAAGTAGCGATTTTTCCTAAGCCATTAATAGTATATTTGTAGGTTCCTCACAAAATCATGACTTTGTAAATCATGGTTTTTCCATGTAAATGGAAATTTTGCACTATTTATTTGTAGTTTTTTAGGTCTTAAATGAAAGCATTAAATTGATTATCCATTTTATCTAACCCTATGAGCTTATTTTGGGTGTTCCTATGTTTTTTTCAAGGTTTTTAACCCTCTGTGTGTAAGACCCAAGCAAGAAGAGGCGTCAAGAAATAATCTAGAAAACCAAACTCATGTCATAAAGTCATAACTTTGATAGTCACATTTTTACCCTAGTAACTATGCTATTGGGATCATAAGTAGTGGTATTAAATTTTTCATAAAAACCCTAATAGTCATTTGTTGTCCACTGACTTGCAAGATTATTTTAAAGTTTTATGTCTTGCAAGGGACCCCCTATAACTGAGTTTTTAATATAATACCTTTGTATTTGCATTATTAAGTAGGTTTTTAAATCTAAAAATCATATTTTCTACTAACCTATAATATTTTTATTATATCTATATAATCTATTGAGTTTGTAGGGTTATCAAGAGAAGGCAAGGTAGGGGGATCATCTGCAATCATTAAAATATAAAACCTTTTTACCTTTCTGCCTATCTTCCACAAAGTTGTAACTTACAAATTTGTATTTTTAATTGGTAAATCATGGTATTATCATTTACAATAGTGATTTGAAAATAAATATTTTGACTCCTATTATGTCTTTTGGTTATCATTTTTGGTTCTCATAGGGCAAGCATAGGGTCAATTGAATCTATTGAAAAATATCTTCTGTTTGTTTAGTTAATAAGAATTTTTGGGTCATTTTGATAAAACCTAAGTATCTATTTGTAAATTTTTGATATATAGTAATCAATCTTTAATCATCTTGAAATAACCATTTTTGGACATCTAAACAATCTGTCATAACTTGCATAGGTATCTATCTGAGTCAAGTGTCAAAATTCTAAGGTTTTATACTTTATCATAAAATTGCAAGTGTCAATTTTCATCTAATAGTGATTTATTCAGTTTTAGTTATAGTTTTGCTTAATAGTCATAGTTTTGTAGGGTAACCATCATGGTTAACCAACCATTTCAAAATGACAACTCATAATTAGTGATTTTGCATCAGAGTTGAGGTTTTGCACTCTCTGATTATGACTTTGCACTATGTAATTATAATTTTGTATTTGATTTTATCATTTTAAAGTGTATTTTTAGGGTTGTTTTCAATAAATTTTGAGTCATTTCAAGCCTCCACAAGGCCCAAATTGCCTTTAGCATTGGGGGCTCTGCCCCTCAACCCTACCCTATATCGCGATAGGGAACATGCTAATGGAACTACCCCTTGACCTTGTTGGGGGATATTTTCCCTAGACCCTCATGTCATGGCCTAAATAAATTATAGAGCCAAATTGCAATTTTTAGGGTGTTTTTCTTAAGGCATATTGGTTTAACATCTTATTTCTTATAGGGATAAATCTAGAGGATTATTTTTTCTTGATAACATCATATTTTGGTCTAACATTTTGTCTTGCAGGTTACCCCTCAATATTATCAATCAAACTACTAATCCTTATCTTACATGTTACCTCTTTTTATGCCAAATTCAAACTACTAACCCTTGTTTGTAGGCCACCTATAAAAGACTCCTTTTTGGCATGTTAAAAAACATTTTTGAATCATTTCAATCATCTTGATCATTTTGTCCTATATATATCATTTTCATCATTTTGGCATGTACATATCTCTTATATATTCTTAATTCTTGTAAATATATCACACTTCTTAATGTAATTGGTTAATCTTTTTGAATGCATGTTTATATCTCAAGGGCTACGGTCGGTGTATGATCTCCCCCTTACATCCTTGTGGTGATTCCTTGGGGATCAAAAACCACCTATAAACCCCATTATTTTTTTCTTTTTCTAGGGGGCTAGTGACCATGGATTTCACCACCACGTATTAGTCTAAAATTCATGTTCTGATGGAGTCTAAAAATTAGGAGAGCTATTATTTAACACCAAAGCAAAATTACCCATAAAGTGTTACATAGAGTGAGGTGTATTTAAGCTCCAAGATACATGGCATTTAGATAGAATCCTATACAGACTTGGGCCCCACTATACCTTCATGTATATATGGGATGCACCTAAAGAGCTTTTTGAAAACCTAGCATAGGATCCTTTGGATGTAATAGGTTTACTACTATTGGAGTCAATATCATCTCCTAAGTAGCCATCATGTGTAGATGGGGTCGAGATAGTTCAGTCAATTCTATAATGAGTCACCAGCCTAAAACCTTACCTATGAAGCCATTTGATAGTGCAAACATCAAGTTATACTCCCTTCAGTTTATTAATCATAGTTTTGTGGCTTTCTTGATTTGGTGTCTATTGTGCTAAACTAGTACTATTTGTGAGCCAAGTCAACCTTTCACCGAAACCTTTACACACCTGTCTAGGTCTTACACAAACTCATATTGTATATTCTTACCTCATCATCATCCTTTTGTCATATCATCTTTATCATCATCCCATTATACATATTGTCTTTGTATATATTGTCTTTGTCCTAATCTCACCTTAGTCTAGTCATCCTCAACCCACCATTCACATATCCTAACCATTATCATGTATATCATTATTCCCATCCTATCACTATAAACATTAATCATAAGTCACACCCCCATCACCAACATATTATCTTGTACATCCTTAACATCATCTTGTACATATTTTACTTACCTTATACATCCTAATCTAATCACATCTACCCATCATTAGTCATACCCATATCAATTACATACCCAAACTGCATCTTACATCTTGACCCATGTCTACATCATCAACCACTTGTATTGACCTTGCCTTCACATAGTCACCTCACCCCCTCCTATTCTAACCATATACATTTGTCATTAGACATCACCCCATCACTCACATATCCTAATCATCACCTTGTATAACCTTGTCTCACCTTATCCATTTATTTGTTCTCTTGAACATCTTTATAGTCTCATCCTATCCTAGACCCATTTTTCATTAGTCATCCTTCCATCACCTACATATCCTAATCACATATCATCCTAAGTCCATTCTATTCAAAATCACTTATCTTGACCTTGTCTTCATCACCCATCTAGTCTAAACTTGACCTATCTTATCTTATTTGGATTTTTAGGTCACACCCATCCCCATATCCTTCTCATTACCTCTTATCATTTCATCATCACCTATCATCATATTTGTCCTTGACCTATCATCACATGATACTACTTTATTCCATCTTGAGCAAATTGGTCTAACATTTAAGCTAGTCATATTAGTACCAATCCATATTATATTATCACCCTAGTCCACTATCACTCATCATTTGGTCAAATCTCATACCTAGTCGATATACTGCTAGCATCTTATCACTTTGTCAGTTTTAATATAGGAAACCCATCATCATCAACTTAGTCTCTAGTCCAATCATCTTGCCTATTCATAACTAGAAACCCATCAAACTATCCCCTTTTCTAGTTTGAATCTAGGCACCCATCAAATCCCCAATCCTTTTGATAACTTGACAATAAGGCATTACTAATAGGTTATTAGCAGTTATTATGCTATTGGTCTAAAGTCTGATCATAGTCTTTAATACATTTGTCTATTTCATCCATCCATCTATTAGCTTGGTCCTTTTGACCTACTTTTTTCAATAAACCATCCTTAATCCTTAGTCTACCTCTACTTCGGTCCCCCTTTATCATCCATCTCTTGTCATACATCACCATAAAGTTAAACCCCACTTTCATAGACTAATACATATCTACCAACAAGGATGATATTCTCTTACAGTTCATTATGATGGGTGTCCCACTTGCCAAAGGTGTTGATCCCCTTCAACTCATTTCATCTCCCATCCAAGCCCCTTCATGTGAGTCCTATACCAATCCTCCATCCACTAGTCATAGCCCATCACCTACCCCTTCCCATACTAGAAAAGGGAATCCAATTTTAGCCACCACAAATCCATCCACCTAGTCATATCAAATACCATATGATCTAAAGTCCAATGCATCCACCTCCAAGTCACAAAGTGAAGTGGGTCCTTATACTCCCCTTGTTATATCCTTAGAAGCCCTATTTAAACAACTAGTCACTACTAAAATGATGGTCTATCCACCTATTCGATATCTTGATCCCACTAAGCCTAAGCCCTCCTAGTATAAAACCAATCAATACTATGTATATCACCAAACTTTGGGGCATTACATTAATTAATTACATGATTTACAAGACTATGTCCTATAACTCATCAACCACAGTGACATAGTAATCAAGGATGAACCAGATGAGTCTACATCCCTAGGTGAACAAAAAGAGGAATGCCAAGATTTCATTCCCAAAAATGATCAAATCATTCCCCTTCAAATTTAAGGTCAAGAAACCACACCCATCCTCCATGATCCCCTCATCCTTGACAAATCCTCCATCAAAGCTAAGTCCATTCCCCATGAGCCTAGTCCTCCCTTCTCACATAATTCCTTCCATGATCCTATCTTTATCCAATCCATTATCCCTCCATCATCTCCATCTCACCCATCATATCACAATGCCCATAATAATAGGTCAATTTCAAATAATCACTCTTATACTCATTACATTATATCTTGTACATCAGAGCTGAAACAAGTCTTATCTGCATCAAGATCATGTTCAACACCAATTTTTAAATTAGATTCCTCATCAAAATTATAGTAGATACTGCTAATGCCTATCTTTTTGAGGATACCTATAATCTAAATACCTACAATCCATCACCAAGCATACTTGTTGATCCCAATGATGAAAATTAAGTCATAGTACAGTTCTTACAAGATTTATCTCTCAATGATCATCAAAGTGAATTTGATCTTACTGGGGATGCACATACTACAATGAGTCTTACTAATCCTTTTGTTGATCTTGAGGAGATTTTCTCCAATGTCAAAGCTGGGTCTCTTATGAGCCCCTATGAGGACCATGCTTCCTCGTCACCACTCATTGACTTCATCATACCATCTCCCCTACCTTCATCCATCATAAACACCTTTATTCCTATCAGCGATCATTTAATCAACTCCCTTCATAAGGATGAATAGGAATATACATCATTGGACCCTTCCTTAAGAAATTTAATGTGTGCCATAAAAATAGAGGTCCAAGACCATATTTTAGAAGTCATAAATCTTGATCAAATCATCTTTTATCCCATAAGTCAAAGTCAAGAAAAGTTAAATCATTAGCCTAATCAAAAAATATCTTTCCCTAATGAAACCCAAAATTAGGTAGTAGGGAACTATCAAAGTATAAATAATCATTATATATCAAGTCAAAAATTAATCTCCTATGGTGAAGCCCAAAACTAGGCACCAAGGGGTAGTCAAAGTCAAATCCCATCAAAAAATCAAAATAATGTCAAAATCATTAATAGCATGGTTGATAATCAATCAAATGCTTTGATCAAAGATAAACCACATAGGCAAAATGTCTTGGATCTCTTAAGTCTTTTGTCACATGACACTAATCAAATGAATAATGTCCAACACCTCCAATGATGTATGTGACTACTAGTCTTAATCCCCAATCACCCATCACACCTTCTTATAATGAACCCATAAACCAATCAAGTCCTATCATCCATTCAAGTCCCACACAACCCCATCAAGATATAATCACATTCATACCTCACATCACCTTCCCAGACAACATCATCTCTTATAGGGGTGATAAAGACACCTACTCTAGATATTTTAAGGGGTCACAATTAAGAATCACACTAGGTCACATAGACCCCAATATATTTGACAGTGAAACATGGTCTTACTTTCACACATCCCCAAAATAGGTATTGGCTAAGAATTCTAGTATCGTCAATCCTGCATCTCTCCCTTCTCCAATCAAATGATATGCCCACTAACATCACAAAAAATCAAAAAAATTAAAAAAAATAAAAAAAACAAAAAACACACTCGTCCAGTGGTGAAAACTAGTCTTCTGATGCTTTGGGAAAGTACCACGATGAAAACTAGTTCCCACCATCATGGTAAAGTAATCCGTTATTTGCATTATACCTCAACACTTGGGATCAAAATATGTGAATCCATCCATTGTCCTACCCATCATCCATCATCATATCATGCATCCTATTATGTCCCTTCTTTCTCTCTATCTTGGCCTTTGTAAGGACAAGGAAGGTGTATTGGGAAATGTTCTAAAAACATCCTATCATATCCTCCAATAGACACTTAGGCAACTTCAACATCTAGTTTCTTCATGATGTAGTCATTAGCACTCCCTACTCCCTTCTTCCTTAGTCCTCCTCTTTTCTGCATCACCCCCATCCTTTTATCATCTCATTCATCATTCCATCCATCCTCATCCTTATCTTGGTTGCTAGACTTGGCATTGCCTTTGCTAGTAACCCCATTTTTATAGTGTATATACATATTCCAGAAAGTCCTACAATTTTAAAATATGCCAAAAACCTTAAATATCATAAAAGTTGAAAAAGCTAAAAATCCTAGTCCACAGTGTCTTGTCTTACGCCTAATCCCCTAGTTGCATCCATCTCCATACCATATGATATCCATCTCTATGTCATTTGTTTGTCTTCCCATCCTCCATCCTTGGATACAACATTTAATCTTGAAATTCAATCCTAGTGGTCACCATCCCTTCATATGTTCCTCACCATCCCTTTTAGCTAATTATTTTTGACATACACAACCTTGTCAAAGAATTTATTCTAGCACCCATCAGTTTCATATAATTGTCTATTCATACCTAGTCCCTATCCAATCACTATTTTACTAGTATAAAAGGTATTTGATCCCATCATCTCTTAATCTTCTTACTAGATTGGACTCTTGTAGGGTTTTATCTTTTGTTATCCCTTGGTCATCTTAATCACCTCCTTTGGCCACTCTTAGGTTTGATTCCTAGACTCAAATAGTATCCTAAATCCAAATTCTCCTTATCTGAACCCTAGTCTAGGTCCTCAAATCCATACCATCATCAATCTATTTTGCATCCCTAGTCTATACCTTGTCTAACTTCTTATCCTTATCTAAGTCTAATCCAAGTCCAAAATTTATCCTTATCTAAATCCCTATGTAATTCTCATCATCATAATTAGTCATCCTATTCACATCCAAGTCTATCCTTATTCCACAACCACAACCTGATCATCCTAGTCCAATCCATCGCCCAATCACTCATCCCATCATTTGACAAGACATTATGACATTGCATGTCGATACTTGTGTGTGTTGCTTGTTTGTTGTTTGATTTATTTATATGTCTTTTATCATGTATATATATTTTTTGTCTCATGTTTGCATCATGTCTTTTTTTCTATTAAGCAATGAAAGAGGATGCTATGAGGTCACCCAAGGCTAAAATATTGCTTATAAGTGCCTTTGATGATGTAGAGTTCACTAATTGCCCATGCACTTTAGCATAATGACCCCTTGGTCATGCTTATATCATGTGGCATACTATCAAGTGCCATATCTATTTGATTACTTAGACTATTATGAGCCTTATGACAATTGTGATGGATTGATACCTACACCCTCATCATTTATCTAATTATCTCATCATCCTTGTTCCCATCACTAATCTAATCCTCTCAATCCATTTGATTAACATCCAATATTTTATCCTCATCTCATATTTTGAGTCATATACTTTAATCACTAACATCATCATATAATAAATAATCATCATCATCATCATCATCATCTTTCACTCCATCAATTGTCATTTATCCCCGAGTCAAAACTACATCGGCCTGAGGCCTTTTCAAACTATATAGGAAGAACTTCGCCACTTTTTAGTGCCCAAAAATAGCTTGGCCACTATCTCTATTTCTCCAGCTAAATCCTTGATTTTTAATCATTCATCAAATAGTTTATTGATCTATCACCATCCTTGAAATCATCTCCTTAAAATTTTCATTAATCACTCACACCTATTGATTGGGTTTGACAACATCACAACATCTATCTTTTTCTTCCATCAATCACTGATTGATCAATTTGTCATCTATCACTCCTTGCATATGTCCTTGCTAGGGGCATCATGGTTGTTAATCATATTATGACTCATTGAGTTGATGCAATACAATCTTTGGTCATTTGATCATATCATTTATTCTCTTATCATCTACATCATATTAATCGATTTAGCCTTGAGCAACATCCATCATTACTATTATAAAATCCTTGTCTTATCCTGACCTATAGCTCTCCCTTGCATGCATCCTTGCTTGAGATATGTCTAAAACTAGTGGCCTTTTTAATCTTATCATCATCATGTTATGGTTTATTCCCCCTTGGGATGTGTCGACAACCATGACACAATCATCTCTACTCCCTGTGTATATGTCTTTACTAGGGACATCATCAATCTATAGCTCATTTTTCAAGTCAAATTCATCTTATTCATCATCTATATCACATCTTGCATCCCATTCCCTTATCTCATCATCGTATCCTACCACTCATTTCTTCTTTCGAGTGGCCATCCATCTCATTCTTCCCTGCATGTCCCCTTGAGGGGGCATCATATTCACTAACATCATATCTACTAACATTCATTCATGACATGGTTTTTCTTTGAAAGATCATTACTCACTCCACTTCATTTGTAATGCCCTTTCAAAGAGGGTCAAAATATATGCATCTAAATGCACTTGCTTCTTTTAACGTCACTAATATTACTATTAGTTGACACTAATTCCACTTATCTAATTTATCCTCTTTAATTCTACTATTTTATCCCCTTTCTAATCATTTATCTCATATTCCCTAACCATAGTCCTATCCCAATTCTTCATTAATTATCCTAAATCTCTATTATCTTAATCTAACCCCACTTATCTATTATTTGGAAATTTTAAATTCCCATGGCCCACCTACCCACATAATAAGCCTATTCCTAAGCTCTCCTACACTCCTAGTCCCTAATCACTCACCTAATCCCCCACCTAATCCTAATTAAACCCTAAAAAATATTTTAGAAAATTTCAATTCTAAAATCTTCTCTATTCTAACCCATCCTCTCTAGAAGCCTCTAAATCTAGAGGCTTCTAAGGAATTTTTAATTCTTTTCAATCCTCCACCCTTGATCTCCCTCAACCAACTTTGAATATCCACCATTGATCTCTCCCTCTATAATCTATTTAAACACCTCACTTCCTCCATAGGAGCCAACTTTAATTCTCATGCCATCTCCATGCCGAACCAATCTCAAGTAACATAATTCTGAGTCTAAGGTAAGCTCTATCCATTTTTTTGTTTTGCATCTATTTAATCATGGTTTGGAGAATTTAGCTTTAGGATTTTAATGTGGATTTGAATTGTAAATTCATCTATTGAATTAGGTCTTAATGGCTCTAGACTTTACATAAATAGTTTGATGTTTCAGTGGTTAAATTGCATGATTATAGTGATTTAATCCAATAAGCTCAAATTTCCTACTATAGTGGCCACCATTATAGTTATTTAATATCTATAATAATCACCAAAAAAAATATGCAACCCTTAATATTTATCAAGTAAAATATTTATGCTTTCTATGGATTTCAAGTAGAATCAAGCATGGCCTAAAGATCAATGGGTCCACAAAATCACACAGTTCATGAAGATCAACAAAATTTTTCACGGGTTCATAGAGTTCATAAACTTCCCAAAATCATATAGATCACATACCCAATATTCTGATTCAACTATACCTAGTAAACTAATATGGAAAGAATCGTACAAGAATTCAATATCTAACAATAGTAAGCTCAAAGTGAAAAAAACAATAAAAAAATAAGAAAAGATTACTAAATCAATTAGAGATAAATGAACAATAAAAATCCCCAATAAAATGCTTAAACGTTGGAAGAGATATCACATTGAAGTCTTTGAACCCACAACTGCTTGAGATGCAATGACTATTATATGGTATGCAATCACATGCATAATAATACATAAAGTTGCGTATATGATGGATACATTTAATCTCATGGTAATAATTATTAGATATCACCACTTGGATCACAGAAACCATTTTTTTCCCCTTACCTCGAACACATTATTTTGTTCTTGAAATAGATGCATGGGTTAAAATCCATGAATGACTTAATTAATCCTTAGGTGTGATAAACAATATAATCTCATGGTATCAATGGCCACGCCCACTATACGTGGTGCCACTACCCTAATATAATAAAGTACCTATGAGACTTTACTTGGGGGGTCAGTTGACTTGTGAGACTTTACATAAATATTTTAGTATGTATAGTGTATTTTCTTAAACGATGATTATTTGTTTTGTATAAGGAAGCAAGGACAATGATTATCAAAGAGGTTTATGGAATTTTCTAACAATTTTATTCTCTTTTCACTTTTATTATCACATGTAGCATCTTTTGATTGCATTATCTTCATGAAGTAGTATTACTTTTTATTTTTTTGTGATTTTTTCTATGTTTAGTTATAAGATAATATATGGTAACTTTCTATCTCTCATATAATCATGGAATGCATGGAGTACATGAGATTTATGAGGTCATTTTTATATTTTGAATATCTTTTGTCTTCACATAAATTATTGCATAGAAAGTTGTAAAGTATTATATTATAGATAGAAGTCCTATCTTATATTACTATTCATTACCTCATTTTTAACAAATGTGCATATATTTCTCAAAATAAACATGATATCCCTCAAGGACTTGGCATTCTATGTTATCCTTATAAAATAAATTGTTTAGTTGATGATAGACACCATCACATCTAATTCGGTATTTTGACCATATCCACATAAATTACCAAAAGACATCAATGAAAATTATATGTATGTATAAATATATAAAACCCAACATGTTTTTGAAAATATAATACATATAGGGATTGTTTGAATTGAAAGTTATAAAGAAAATAAAATGAAGAAAATTAAAAAGGTTTGAATGCATGATATCGTCATTTAATTTATCAAATTGGATTTGTATGATAAGGTAAGCATGTGATTTTAAAGAGTTATGAATAAGTTAAAGGAGTAATGGAGAAATATAAAAATGTTAAATAAGGAAGGCAAATTAAACTTTGAAGGAATATATATATATATATATATATATATATAATGGTAAAATGAATGTTTTGAAAGGGGCACTACCCTTTTACAATGGAGAATAAAAAGAAGACATTAAAGGCCCAAACAAAACACCTCTACTAGTGGTGACTAAGGAATATGCTACAACCTAGCTACAAACCACCAATAAATCAAATAGCTAACTAAAAATGACTAGTAGAAAAACTACAATAATAAAATAAACAACCTATAACAATTCAACAAAAAATATGGATCTATCACTCTTTGGCTAATTCCTTCAATTTCATGCTCCTAGTCAATCTATCACTCAATTGAACCATTCTCTTACTTTTTCCTTTTCTATGAGTCATTAAATTACATCCATCCTCCATCTCTCCCCCCTTATGGGTGTATTTTGTCTCCATTTTTTCTATTCCTTTTCTTAAAAACTCCCTATACATAGATCCATCCCAAAAGTGGAGGACCTTCCATCTTCCTACCCGAGATTTTCAATATTTTCCTCTGAAGTAAAAGGCTCACTCAAAACCCTTTATACTTGTTAAACTTGATTATAATCTTCTAAGATATCTCCATACTATAGAACTATAACTTATTGATCTTTATCCAACAAAGGAGTCTCCAAACCACTAACATTTTCCTCAAAAATATTTTGGTGTTGATCTTCTAATTCCTCACTCTTACCATTCCTATTACCTTTCTCCTTCTCCATCACAAGTTATTGATCCCAATATTCTAATTCAACACCCCTATCAACCCTGATATGTATTCTTTTCTTCGACATTATATCTTTGGAGCATCCTCCATTTTCCTCATGATGTCTAGGGATCTCAATTATCAAAGGCCCATTTTTAGCCATCTCATTTTTTTATCTTTCTAATTAACATGATCAGATAAATTTGCTCTTTGCTCTTCAAATTGGTCTTCGACTGAGTCTAAATATTTTCTTTGACCATTATTTTTCATCTCCTCTTCATCCTTGTAATTAATTCCCTTCTTAATCCTTGTAATTAATGCCCTCTTTTCTTCTCCATTCAAGGTATAAGTGTTTATTTTTTAGATAGGAAATAGATTCATGTCCAAATTTTGTTACAATTTAAACAAAATGGATGTAAACTTTCATAAACTATCATTTGAATCCTAACACCATATTTAGATCTTAGCTTGGTAGAGGTGGGAAGCTCTATGTCCATGAAAGATAAGACACATAATCTAGTAGATAAAAGTCTTCTCCTGGATTTTGTAATAAGATCAAAGGTAATAAATTTTCCAAATTTTTTAAAATATCTTTCAAAACCTCTTCCTTCCAAAATTCCAACAAGAGGCCTAGAATTTGAACTCAAATTGAAATTTGGTTGAAATTTTCCTCCTCTAAATCAACCCCTAAATTCAATTTTATAAGGGGAAGGCCAGATTGCCCAAGGAAGTAGAGTCCCCCTAACAACATATATGAGCAATCCTCTTTATTGGAGAAGGAAATGCCAAAAAAAAAAAAATCAAAGCTAAGATGCCACCATGACCTTTGAGCTTTCACTCTTTGTTAGTCTAATCTCTAAGGTGGTCAATATTTGGTCTTCTTCCTTGTAACTTCCTAATTAGGGCATTAGTCCAATGCTATTGAGATCTAAAAATCATCGAATTAGAGATTTATAGACAAAACCCATGCCCCCCCATCTTACACCTTGGCATTAAGACCTTGAATCCCATTAGTTCCACCCATTGCTTTCAATCCAACTAATCAATCAGCCCAAACGAGGTCAATGTTCTTACATGAACTAGAAGGATCTAGGTTCAAATAACTACTAACCTATAACACAACATTTTGAGTCTCCTCTTTCTAGGCTTTGGGATTTCCCACATGTTCATAATTGAGTAAGTCTTTTGTTGTCATGGATCTGGCATGGGCCAAGTCAAAATCCTCCCTATATTTTTTATAACTAAGACTGAAGTATTCAGGGCATCTAATAGCATTTTTATAACCATTTTCTAGATGTTTGTCTGATGCCCCTACTCCCTTATTTACATAAATTTGGTTCCTAGGTTGATTGACTTCCTCCAAACCATGGGGGTCATCTAGATCCCCATCGTCCTGCTCTCCATTGATCTAGTCATCCTTTGAATCTTGCCTAAAATTTAAAAGTGCCACATATCATGTTCGCTCAGTCATTTTTCCTAGATAAAAGATAATTATTAATAGGAAAGCCAATGTATCTATAAATCACAAAAAATAAGGTTGTATGCAAAAGAGGGATTCAAAATTTAAGACATACATATGCAATCCAATTTGACTATCTACTTAAAAGTTTAAAATAACTTGTGATTTTCACAACATTTTATGTTTAATTATTTATTCATTTTTTTATCTATTTGATTTTTTTAAAATTTTCATTACCCTCGAGTTAAAGTATTTATATGGTTTAAAAAAACATGTAAAGATCATCAAAATATTAAATTCATATTCAAAATTTTTGAACTATAGATTATAATATAAAATTAATTTCTACAGTTTCTTATTTAATTTTTCTATAATTTATATAATATATCATTCTAATTTATATAACTTAGTCATTTTATACAATATATCATTTAATTTTATTTATGATTTAAATTTTTTTATAACTATGAATATAAAAAATTGAATATGGTTTCAAATGTTTGTTAAAAAATAAATAATTTTATCGATATATGGATCATTCTGAGTTATTAAACTGTAGAAATTGTTGTTTAATTTAGTTTGTGGTTCAAATTAATTATTGGGATTGTATGTACCCCTCATGGAGTGAGTGAAATGAATGGTATTTTTTTAGTATTCTAGGTTTATTTCTTTTGATTTCTATAAAAATGGTGAATTGGGTGCATGTCTAAGGCTTGGCAAACACATATATTTCATAAGCAAAATCAAGAAAAGTTTTCAAGAGAGCATTCTCCATTTAAATTGGTATTTTTCAACATAATTAATCATTGGATTTTGTTTAGCCATTGCTTCTTACATGTGAAGTTTTTAATACCTCACCAAGGCTATGAATTTGTAGTAACTAAATTTTAATTTAGTGTAGTCGATCTATAAATCATTCAGAATGACTAATTATAGCTTAGAAAAAATGCTAACTATTTAGGTTTAACTTATGTAATAAATGGTATTAATAATATTGTGACAACAATAACTTGCATGAATAAAATTCATACAAAAAACATATGATTTGTATATTTGCACTACATTCATACAAATAACAAGGTTATGCCAATGTAAATCATACAAACCTATTTATTCCAAGGATTAATATGCTTTAAAACATTGATGCAAATTTAGATATTAAGTCCATGATCAAATAGGGTGCATGCATAACATAACAGGGTGAGGTGTTATTATTTTGACACCTCAAACAAGGTGCATGCATAACATAGAATGAGTGCTACTAACTAAATTTTAACGTCCCATATTATTGGATGGTGGAGCCTGATCTTATTTTAAGGCCCAGTTCTTGATAGGGGGGTGTGGGGGGCAATGCCCTCCTACTAGGGTCATCATGGGCTCTAGGGGGGAAGAGACCTATTTTATATCCCCCCTAGTGAGGGTTTGGGGGTGGCACCTCTAAAGCAAAATTTTGTTAAAAATGCATTATAAAATATTATAATTTCATAGTAAATCTAGACCATTCACTATTAGGTTATAGATATAATAGTAGAAAATATGTTTTTGCAATTTTTCCCTAATATGTAACCCTTTTTTGATAAGAGGTCATTGTAATCACAATGGTATACTATGTGTGAGTGAAGAGGATATTGCAATGGATGTATTGCAAAATTTTCCCTTCATTTATTGGATTGAATAATAAGGACTAATTGTTTTTGTGTGTATGTAGCCTATATTGGGTGAACCATGTTAAATCTATTTCTCTATTGTGTTGTAATTTTTGCATTTTATTTCCATCTTTAATTCATTAATATTACTTTGTGTGTTATATTCCTAATAACTTGGTATTAGAGCCAAAGGTTTATTTGGTAAATAAACTCATAGGAAAAGAGGGTTCCTAGTTCAAGTGAGAGCAATGGTAGAAGAAGAAAAGTTTAAGGTTGATAAGTTCAATGGCCAAAACTACTAGCTATGAAAGATGTAAATGGAGGACTATCTATATCAGAAGGATCTTTTCCTACCATTATGTGGAATAACAAATAAGTCAGTGACTATGAAGGATGAAGATTGTGATGTTCTTGATAGAAAGACACTACAAACAATATGGATGTGCCTAGAAGCATTAGTGGTCTTCAATTTTTCAAAAAAAAGAGATAATAATAGATATGATAAAGACATTGGATAGCGTGTATGAAAAACTCTTAGCCTCTAATAAGGTATTTCTTATGAAGCATTTATTTAATCTAGAAATGTCAAAAGGTGGGTCTATTTTTTATCATTTAAATAAATTTAACATGATCAAAAATTAGTTAAGATTTGTAGGAGTAAATTTTGATGATGAGGTTAGGGATATTTTGATTAAATGCTCATTTATAGAAAGCTATAATGGCTTGGTCATGACTATGAGTAATTCTGTCTCTAGTTCAAACACTTTACAGTTTGATGATGTATTAGTGTTATTCTTAGTGAGGAAATGCAATAGAAAATCATAGGTGAGACATCATGTAATGCTTTGACTATGGAGAATAGGGGAAGACAAAAAGATAGAGGAAAGGGCCCAAGGAATCATGGTAAGTCTAAGAAGGTCAGATCTAAATTCAAAGGAAAATTGGTGTGCTGGATTTGCAGGAAGAAAGGAGACCTGAAGAAAGATTATTGATTTTGAAAAGGAAAATAAGGAGATGGACAATAAGATAAAAATTAGGAAGTAAATGTAGCAGGTGATGTGTTACAAAATTATTTAATCATTCATTTAAATAATATTAATGATTCTTGGGTGTTAGATTTAGGGGCTTCATTTCATACTACAACCAATAAGAAATATTTTCAAGATTATGTTCAAGGTGATTTTGGATAGGTTTATTTGGGTGATGGTGAACCCTGCAAAACAATAGGAAAGGGTAAGATATAGATAAAATTACATAATGGAAAAAAATGGTTGCTAAAAGAGGTGAGACATGTTCCTGAGTTGAGAAGAAATCTAATTTCAGCAGGATAGTTAGGAAGTGAAGGCTACACAGTTATTTATAGAAAATTCATGGAAGGTCACTAAAGGACCGCTAGTAATAGAAAAAGGAGAGAAGGTAGGTACATTATATTTATCTAATGGTAATGTGGACTCTTCTATTGATTTAGCTTCTACGTAAGTGAATACAAATTTTGGCACCATAGACTTGGGCATATGAGTGAGAAGGGGATGCAAGTTCTCCACTCAAAGAATTTGTTGCCAAATTCAAAAAAGGTGTATTTGGATTTTTGTGAGCACTGTGTGTATGGAAAATAGAAAAGATTCATATTTGTTAGAGTTGGGAAGATAAAGAAGGATAAAAAGTTAGAGCTTGTGCATATAGATGTATGGGGACCAACTTAGGTATCATCTCTTGGTGGCTTTTCTTATTATGTTACTTTTATTCATGATGAAACTAGAAAAAATTATGTTTATTGCATACAAAAACAATATGATGTTTTTGATACTCTTAATAAATAGAAAGCTTTGGTTGAGAATGAGACAGAAAATAAGTTAAAGTGTGTCAGATAAGATAATGGAGGTGAATACTACAGTAATAAATTGATAATCATTATTCATCCCATGGGATTCATAGAGAGAAGATGGTTCCAAGAACACCACAACAAAATGGTGTGTCAAAAAAGATGAACGAGACAATCATGGAGCATGCAAAGAGCATGATATTATAGTTTTGGGTAGATACTGTGGATACTATTATTTATTAAATAAATAAATGGCCTTCAAGTCCTTTGGATGGTGGCATTCCAAAATAAGCATGGACAAGTAAAAAGGTAGATTATTCCTTTTTAAATAATTTTGGTTGTGAAACATTTGTCCATATTGATAAAGAAAATAGAACCAAGCTTGAAGCAAAATCCAAGAAATATACTTTTATTGGATATGGAGTTAATGGTTTTAGTTACCATTTATGGGATTTTGAAAATCATAAAATTATTAGGAGTAGAGAAGTGATATTTAATGAGGTCATGTAAAGAGATTAGTTGTAAGGAAAGAAACATGAAAAACCAAATACTAAATATGCAATACTTGATGAAATCACTGGAAATGAAATTCTAAAAGTGCCAAAAAATTAGAATGTGCAATAAATAAAAGTACCTCAAACTCTTGGAAGTGTAGTTACAATATCTACCAAAGTAATTAGACTCCTTGAATGATACTCTGTTTCATTTTATTATTTATTATTAACTGATGGTGGTGAGCCAAAAAGCTATGAAAAAGCAATGGAAAATACAGGTAGAAATCAAAAAGATGTGGGAGCAAGGCATGAAAGAGAATATGGAATCCTTAGTACATAACCAAACATTGGATTTGATTTAGTTGCTTGTAGGTAAAAGAGTATTGCAAAATAAATGGGTTTATAGGTTGAAAGAATAAGATGGAGGCAAAAATAGGTATAAGTCTAGACTTGATGTAAAGGGCTTTGCATAAAATAAAGGTATGGATTTTGATGAAATATTTTCTCCAGTAGTAAAAATGACTTCTATAAGAACTATTTTAAGTTTGGTAGCAGTAGAATATTTTCACCTTGAATAGCTAGATGTGAAGATGACGTTCCTTCATGGTGACTTGGAGGAGGAAATATATATAAAGAAGACATAGGGATATAAAGTCAAGGATAAGGATAAAATGGTGTGCAAGTTGAAGAAGAGTTTGTATGGCCTAAAGCAAGATCCAAGATAGTGGTAGTTAAAATTGAAATGTTTATAATAGAACAAGGTTATAGTAGATATCATTTTGACCACTATGTTTACTTTAAGAGATTAGATAATGGTAGCTATATTATCTTGTTATTGTATGTAGATGACATGCTTGTTGTAGGGTATAACATGCATGATATAAAATATCTCAAAATAAATCTAGAAGATTCATTTGTAATAAAATATTTGGGTGCTACAAAGCTAATCCTTAGTATGATGATAACAAGAGATAGGAAAAAGAGAAAATTGACATTGTCTCAGGAAGAATACATCAAGAAGGTGTTAGTCAGGTTTAATATGGAAGATGCAAACCTAGTGAGTACACCTTTGGGAGGGCACTTCAAATTAAGGAACAGTGTCCTAAAACATAGGAAGAAATTAATTACATGTCTAAAGTTCCCTATGCTTTAGTAGTTAGAAGTTTAATGTATTCTATGGTGTGCACTAGACCATACATCGCTCATGTAGTGGAAGTTTTCAATAGGTTTATGAATAATATAGGAAAGAGAATTGGGATGCAGTCAAGTGGATTCTCAGGTACTTAAGAGGGACCACTGATAGAAACTTGTGTTATGAAAGGTCAGATATTACCTTACAAGGATATGTTGATGCAAACATGGCTAGAGACTTAGATGGTAGGAGGAATGCCACAGGTTATGTATTCACAGTTGGTGACACATCAATTAGTTAGATTTCAAAATTGTAGAAGATAGTTGCTTTGTCAACTATAGAGGCATAATATGTTACAGCTACTGAAGCAATCAAGGAGATGATATGGATATAATGGTTCATAGAAGAGTTGAGGTAGAATTAGGAATATTGCAAGTTATATAGTGATAGCTAGAGTGTGATTCATTTAGCAAAGAACTTAGCATTCCATTCAAGAACCAAACATATACAACTCAGGTATCACTTCATTCATTAAGTTTTGGAGGATTGTCAACTAAATTTGGAAAAGATCTATACGAGTTAGAATCCTATTGATATGTTAACAAAGGAAGTCACTAAAGAGAACTTAGAGATTTTTTTTAGCTTCAATAGGTCTTTAAGGATAACAAGGAAGATGAGAAACATGCAAGGTCAAATTTCAAAGAAAATTCTAAGAAAGATTTGTAGCAGTAGAGTTGCAACAATCAGTCTCCAAGTGAGAGATTATTGAATGGTGGAGCTTGATCTTATTTTAATGCCCAGTTCCTGATAGGGGGTGTGGTGGGTGGGGGGGGAATGACCCCCACACTAGGTTTTATATGGGTTCTAGGTGGGGTGGTGACCTATTTTGGAGCTCCCTTTGTGGGGGTTTAGGGGTAACACCCTTGAAGAATTTTTTTATTAAAAATGCAATATAAAATATTGTAATTTCATAGTAAATTTGAACCATTCACTATTAGGTCATAGATCTAATGGTAAAAATTATGTTTGTGCATTTTTTCTATAATATGTAACCCTCCTTTTATATGAGGGAATTCTAATCATGATGGTGTAATATGTGTGAGTGAAGAGGATATTGTAGTGGATGTATTGCAAGTTTTTACCTTCATTTTTTGGATTGAATAATAAGAAATACTGGCTATTTATGTGTGGACATAGCCCATATTTGGTGAACCATGTTAAATCTATGTCTTTATTATGTTATAAATTCTACATTTTATTTCCATCTTTAATTCATTAATATTGCTCTGTGTTTTATATTCCTAACACATATTTGGTATCTATTAATAATTTTATGATTCACATGGACATAACCTTTTTTATATTAAATTGAAAGATGATTAACAGAAAATAATACTGCATACAAATAAATGAAAAATATATTTTTTATAATAATTGCATTCATACAAATGATTCTTCTTACAATATTATTTACGCTTAACCAAATAAAAGAATTAATTGTACAACTAAAATAATTAACTACAAACCATGAAATACTTTGAATCATGGCCTTAGTGAGGTTAAACAACCTCACATGTAAATCCATAGTTAGAAGTGATGGTAAAATGACTAATGAAGAACCATATGCCTATTAGACTGCATATAATTATAACCTGGAAACTCATAGTAATTAAAAGAATTTTGAAAGATGTAATTCATAATAATTGTCACATGAAAGTACATTACATTGAGGGGAAGAGCAGAGGTGGTTTGTTGATGGAAGCCCTAAAGGTTTTCATTCACTATCAATAGAATTCAAAGTCACTGTTAGGGTGTGGAGCTAAAAACTTCACCAAGGAGCATAGTTTATCAGGTTCGGGTCTACATAGACACCGGCATCGGTCAGGAGCGACAGACATCGGTCACAGGCAGTTGCAGAGATGCCGACATCAGTAGAAGGTCGGCTGACAGCAGTCATAGCCAAGCAGCAGGAATCGACGTCAGTTACCTGCATGTCCAAAAAGCTATTTCTGTGGACAGAAGCGAGTGTTTGCATGATAAGTTTGAGTTGTAGACTCAAGCTCGCGTCTCTATTATTGGCATTACTATTTTTAGAGCCCTTTTTTAAGTGATTTAACTGTTTGTTGGGTGTACATGCTCAAGTATCCTAATTCTATATGAAGAATTAGATCTTCTTAGCTTTGTAGTAGTTATTGTTGTAGAGAGTGAATTATTGTAATTCATTGTGTGTGAAGAACGGTACAGAATTGAATCAATCCAGGCTTGTTGGAGTTGATTGTTCTTGAGAGAGATAACTCTTGAGGAATAGAGATCTATTGAGAGATCTATACATCTAGGAGAGGTGTGGAAGAAAGAAGCTTTCTTCAATTGTAATCCTTTTGTAAAGAGTTTGTTAATACAAGTTTTCAGGGTGTTTTCTTATATCTCTTGTTCTTGCTATTATCATTCTAATTACTTGTCAATCTAATTTAATTCCACATTTATTGCTATCACAATTGTAATCTATTTTTGGTTTGATCCCCCACCAAGTGGTATCAGAGCCTAGGTTACAAGTTCAGAGCTTGATAATTGGTATCAAATTTCAGGTTCACTAACAGGTGGTTCAGATCTATGTCGTGTGTATTGATTACAGGTTCTCACAGGAGTTTTTTTAGAGATTTCTATTTGAGTGGGAGAAGCAATGGCAGATGAAAGTAAATTAAGAATGGAAAAGTTCAATGGCAAAAATTACCAACACTGGAGAATGCAGATAGAGGACTATCTGTATCAGAAAGATCTCTACTTACCGTTAAGAGGTATTGCAAAGAAGCCCAAAGACATGGAGGATGAAGAATGGAAAGTTCTTGATAGAAAGGCTCTGGGTTCTATAAGACTGAGTCTAGCATCCACTGTGATATCCAATTTATCACAGGCAAAGTCTATGGTAGAGTTGATGACTACGTTAGCAAATTTGTATGAAAAACCCTCAGCTTCCAATAAGGTATATCTTATGAAGCAGTTATTTAATTTGCATATGAATGAAGGTGGATCTGTTTCTACTCATCTGAATGATTTCAATGGTATTGTGAATCAATTAAGTTCAGTGAATATAGTGTTTGATGATGAGATAAAAGATCTTTTAATATTATGTTCTTTGCCTGAAAGCTGGCATGGCTTAGTAATGGCAGTAAGTAATACTGCATCTGCATCAAATATTTTGAAAGTAGAGGATGTTGTTAGTGTTATCTTGAATGAGGAAATACGTAGGAAAAGCATAAAAGAGACATCTAGGAACGCTTTAAGTTTTGAGAGCAGGGGAAGGCAGAAAGAGAAGAGCAAGAAAGGTAGAGCAAGATCCAAATCAAAGGGGAAAGGCAGATCTAAATCCAGAAATGGCAGAAGGCCACAATGCTGGAATTGTGGAAAGATGGGGCACATAAGCAGAGATTGTTGGTCAAAGCCTAAGGAGGACAACCAGCACGAAGGAAAGGAAGAAGCCAAGATTGTAGGTATTGCACAGGATGCTTTAATTTTCTCTCTGCATAATAATATAGAATCTTGGGTATTAGATTCTGGTGCATCTTTTCATGCTACTCCTAACAGGGAATATTTTAGTGACTATATCCATGGAGATTTTAGAATAGTGTATCTAGGGGATGATGAGCCCTGTAAAATAATTGGCAAAGGTAAAGTGCAGCTAAAGATGTAGAATAACAACACATGGGTGTTGAGAGATGTGATGCATGTACCTAGCTTGAAGAGAAATTTGATCTCTACAGGAAAGTTAGGGGATGAGGGTTGTATAGTAACTCTCACAGCAAAATCTTGGAAGGTGACCAAGGGTGCACTTGTTATGGCCAGAGGTAAGAGAGAAGGTACTCTCTATTTGTGTAATTGTGTTACTAACAAATCTCCTTCTGTATTATCTACTTCAGATGTGGACGCTAAATTGTGGCACTCAAGGCTTGGCCACATGAGTGAGAAGGGGATGTCAATTCTTAAGTCTAAAGGAATGCTTTCAGATTTAAAAGGCATAGATCTAGAGTTTTGTGAGCACTATGTATTTGGAAAACAGAAAAGGGTTAGTTTTCTCAAAACTGGGTCTACTAAGAAGAGGCACAAGTTGGAGCTTGTTCACACAGACGTGTGGGGACCGGCTCAGGTTGCTTCCATTGGAGGATCACAGTACTATGTATCTTTCATAGATGATGCCACAAGGAAGGTATGGATCTATTGTATTAGAAAGAAATCTGATGTATTTGATACTTTTAAAGTTTGGAAAGCTATGGTTGAGAATGAAATAGGTAAAAGATTAAAGTGCCTGAGATCAGACAATGGCAGTGAGTTCTGCAGTCATAAGTTCAGAGATTATTGTTACATGCATGGAATCCATAGGCAAAGGATGGTTCCAAGAACACCTCAGCAGAATGGTATTGCTGAAAGGATGAACAGGACAATATTGGAGCGTGCAAGATGTATGAGATTGCATGCCGGTTTGCCCTTACAATTTTGGGCACAAGCTATTAACACTGCAGTGTACCTGATTAACAGAGGACCCTCTACAACTCTAGATGGTGGTATTTCAGAAGAGGCATGGACAGGTAAAAAGGTTGATCTCTCATATCTCAAAGTTTTTGTTTGTGAAGCATTTGTGCATATAGATAAGGAAAATAGAAAGAAGCTTGATGCTAAGTCTATGAGATGCACGTTTATTGGCTATGGCTCAGATGATTTTGGTTACAAATTGTGGAATATAGAAACTAACAAGGTAATCAGGAGCCGTGATGTTGTTTTCAATGAAAGAGTGATGTATTGTGATCAGCTAAGGAAGTTGAATCAATCTGAGCAGAGCAATGGTGAATTGGATGAGGTGAAAGTCCAAGATGAGCTCGTGGGAAAAAGAAATAATCACTTACAGGAAAACACAGAGACCGATGTCGGCAGGTTAGGAACCGGTGTCAGCAGGACAGAAACTGGCATCGGCCATATAGAGACCGACGTCGGCCATACAGGTACTGAGGTCGGTCAGACAGAATCGACGTCGGCCAGTAACAGGTCTTCTGGTGACCGAGGTCAGTCACTGTCAGAGAATTTGGGTGGACAACATGTTGTGGACGAGTCACAGACACCCATCAGGAGGTCAGAAAGGGTGAGTAAGCCTCCAATTAGATATTCTCCTTCTTTATTTTATCTATTGGTAACTGATGGTGGAGAACCATAGAGTTTTGAAGAAGCAATACAGGTGGAGTCCAAGAGTGAGTGGGAGCATGGCATGGTTGAGGAGTTGGAGTCCTTAAGAGAAAACCAAACATGGGATTTAGTTGAATTGCCAACTGGTAAGAGAACACTTAAGAACAGATGGACCTACAGGTTGAAGGAAGGTGAGAATGGACAGATGAGATACAAGGCCAAATTAGTGGTAAAAGGATTTGCACAAAATCCAGGTATTGAATTTGGTGAGATTTTTTCTCCTGTTGTTAAAATGACTTCAATAAGGGTTGTATTGTCTTTGGTTGCTTTTGAGGATTTACATCTTGAGTAGCTAGATGTTAAGACAACATTTCTTCATGGAGATTTGGATGAGGAAATCTATATGGAATAGCCAGAAGGATTTGAGGTCAAGGGTAAGGAGAAATTTGTATGCAGGTTGAAGAAAAGCTTGTATGGCCTCAAGCAAGCTCCTAGGCAATGGTACTTAAAATTTGACAGGTTTATGACTAAGCATGGCTACAGTAGGTGTCAATCAGACCATTGTGTGTATTTCAAGAGATTTGATAATGGTAGATATATTATTCTATTGTTGTATGTAGATGACATGCTGGTTGCAGGGTCTCACATGCAGGATATCTCAGAGCTTAAGGTAAAATTAGCTCAAACGTTTGCTATGAAGGATTTGGGAGCAGCAAAGAAAATCCTTGGCATGAGCATTAAGAGAGACAGGAAAAATCACAGGTTGATATTGTCTCAAGAATATTATGTGGACAAGGTGTTAAAATGGTTCAATATGTAGGATGCTAAACTGGTAAGCACACCTTTGGCTACACATTTTAAGTTGAGTAAAGAACAATGTCCTAATTCATATGATGAGGTAGAGTACATGAGTAAGGTTCCATATTCTTCCACAGTAGGGAGTTTGATGTATGCAATGGTGTGTACTAGACCAGATATTGCCCAAGCAGTGGGAGTTGTAAGTAAGTATATGGCCAATCCAGGTAAGGAACATTGGAAAGCAGTTCAATGGATCCTTAGATATCTGAGAGGAACCAGCAGTAGGCACTTGTGCTATGGAGGTTTAGATACTTCTCTACATGGCTATGTAGATTTAGATATGGCAGGTGATTTGGATGGCAGGAGGAGCACTATAGGTTATGTTTTTACTATAGGTGGAATGGCGGTTAGCTGGATATCTAAGTTGCAGAAGGTTGTTGCCTTGTCAACTACAGAAGCAGAGTATATTGCAGCCACAGAAGCTAGCAAGGAGATGATATGGATGACACGGTTCATGGATGAGCTTGGTAGGGAGCATGAGAGTTGCAGATTGTATAGTGACAGTCAGATTGCAATCCATTTGGCTAAGAACTCAGCCTTTCATTCAAGAACAAAGCACATACAGCTAAGGTATCACTTCATACGACAGGTATTGGAAGATGGTGAGTTGAAGCTGGAGAAGATCCATACAGATAGGAATCCTACTGATATGTTAACCAAGCCAGTTACAAAGGAGAAGTTGAATCTTCATTCAACTTTTGTTGGTCTTCATGATTGAGTTGAAGATGGAGGAGCTAGAAGATGTTGCTGTATAGGTACTGGTGCAGCTATTTATCTCCAAGTGGGAGATTGTTAAGGTGTGGAGCTAAAAACTTCACCAAGGAGCATAGTTTATCAGGTTTGGGTCTACACAGACACCAGCGTCAGTCAGGAGCGACCGACGTCGGTCACAGGTAGTTGCAGAGACACTGACGTCAGCAGAAGGTCGGCCGACGGTGGTCACAGACAAGCAGTAAGAACTGACATCGGTTACCTGCATGTCCAGAAAGCTATTTCTTTGGACAGAAGCGAGTGTTTGCATGATAAGTTTGAGTTGTAGACTCAAGATCGCGTCTCTATTATTGGCGTTACTATTTTTAGAGCCCTTGTTTAAGTGGTTTAACTATTTGTTGGGTGTACATGCTCAAGTCTCCTAATTCTATATGAAGAATTAGATCTTCTTAGCTTTGTAGTAGTTATTGTTGTAGAGAGTGAATTATTGTAATTCATTGTGTGTGAAAAACAGTACAGAATTGAATCAATCTAGGCTTGTTGGAGTTGATTGTTCTTGAGAGAGATAGCTCTTGAGGAATAGAGATCTATTAAGAGATCTATACATCTAGGAGAGGTGTGGAAGAAAGAAGCTTTCTTCAATTGTATTCCTTTTGTAAAGAGTTTGTTAATACAAGTTTTCAGGGTGTTTTCTTGTATCTCTTGTTCTTGCTATTATCATTCTAATTACTTGTCAATCTGATTTAATTCCACGTTTATTGCTGTCACAATTGTAATCTATTGTTGGTTTGATCCCCCAACAGTCACCCTATAATAGTGGATATTGTTTATAATAACCTTTAGGGTGACTTTGTTTGCTTCTTCTAATAAACAAGAAAATTTTCTCACTAGTGAATTTAATAAGCCCAAAAAAGAAAAAAGAATTACATGTCCATGCTCAACCCATGTTATGTGTGCATACACAAGTGGGAATTTAAAACTTTAGTTAATAATGCTTAACCCATGCTATGCATGAATTCCCAATACAGAAGTTTGTATGACAACATGATATTTCTATGAATGTAATTTATACAAATAAATTAACTACTTATTTTTATGAATTGCATTCATGTAATTGATTATTGTTACAATATTATTCATCCTAAACCTATATAGCAATAATAAATAATTTCAATTAAAGAAATATGAATGAGATTGTTCTAACCATTTCATTAACCTATTACACAAGTTAACTTCAAATGGACAGTAATTTTTTTGAGACCAGTTTATCATAAGGTCAAAAGAAATAAACCTAGATACTAGAAAAATTCATTCCTTTCAGTTTGTGTGGGATATATATAAATCAAAATCAACTCATTCCATTTAATTCATAGATCAACTACACCAAATTAAACTACAATTACTAAAATATGATAATTCACACAAAGAGTCACATAGATTAAAAAAATATTTATTTTTTAACAAACATTCAAAGCCATATTCATATTTTTTAACCATTTGTCTTATAATATTAGTGAGGTGGTCATATAAAATGTCTAAATTGGTAGTTTGAGTGTGGCTTGTGACACCCAATACATAGGTACTTTTTGTATGCCTTTGTGACCCTTCTAGACACCTTTTACTTATTCCCAATCATCTGTAGCCTTTCAATTGTTGATTCTAGCTCAGCCATACCCTATTTCTTAGGACAATACTAACCCCCTAGGTCTTGAGCCTGTAGGATAGGAGAACCATACCTAGATTATAGTGCTGAACCCTAGGGTGTCTCATTTTTGGTGCTCTTGTCCCTTTGTAATTTGATTCAAATGATTATTTTCATCTGATTCTTATCCTTCATTATGTTGGTCTAACATGAATACATCTAACCCATGACAAATAGTTCCATATAAAATCCCATCCAAAGTTTATTTACAAAGAGAGGTGATACACCTTACAAATTAAGCAAGAATACAAGCAAACTACTAAGGAAAACTTTCATATTCTTACATATAGTGACCTAACATAGATGTAAACATATTCAAACCCTTATACTAGTCCCTAACTACTTCAAGCACTCTCAATTTGGTATTTTTTCATTCACATCACACTATTACACAAAGAAAATTAGGTATAAGAACTACATATGGTTTAATCCCTCTTTAGAGTATTGGTATGTAGGTAACATGCCTACACAAGGGATGCAGATCACATGTTTAATGCATCTTACACACACTAACCCCACTTTTTTCAAGTGATTTAAATCCTATTTTATCAAGAATAATGATGGTATAGAGTTTTAAAGATTAAATTAACTCTACAAGTAGCTCTATCGACATTCAACACTCAAGATTTCACAAGTAGGCTCACATAGAAATAATGCAAAAAACTCAGAAATCTCAGGTCTTTATGACCACTTTGGACAATAGCGATAGGAGTGGACACCAACACCATACCCCAAAGTGTCCTATTTTTGGTGCTCATATCCTTTCACCAATTGAAAGCCATATTCTTATTTGTGACACTGTCCCAGTCCTACACAACTAGTTTTAGCCTCTATCTTAGGCATCTCAGTCTAGTTTTAAGCTAAGTTATATTTCTTGTTATTTATAAAAAGGTTAAAAAGATAAATAAATTATACAAATTAGGACTTTAATTATTGCAATATTATTTTTTGATTTATTAATCCAGACCCTCAACTAAAATAGGAATAAAAATCCATTATTCCCAAAAAATTAAATAATTTGGTGAACCTGACTTACTTCGTTTACACATAAAAACCCTAGGGAAAATTCTTTACTAATTTTTCTAGTATTTTTCTAATTTTTCTTGAATATTTAAATTAGAATTTGACATTAAATTTTTAAAATTTACTATAGTAATTTTGAAAATCATTTTCTTTCAAAACCCTAGCTGCATATACTAGGACCCTTTATTTGATTGAGGTATCACCTTACATTTAAATTAGATTTCACATATAAAATCAAAAATGGATCTCACTTATTTTAAAATATTTCTTTCAAACAATAAGGAATTCATACTCGGTCTTATCATGCATATGAATGATGAATTGTACTATATGTTAATACAAAGCTTCATTTTTTCCCCTTTCATGCTTAATTTTTATAATATGGAATGATATTAAGAAATTCATTACTAAACATGTTAAGGTACCTCTTGCCTCACCTCCCTTGGAGCCTTTATCCCATGCTGAGTCATGTTGCATGGTCCATTTTACTCTTGCCCAGGTCACTTCCCATCACTAGAGAGCCCAGTTGACATGCTTTATCCCTCCATCACTTCAACCTATCGATTATCTACCCTCTCCTACCTTAACCATTACTAGTCCTATATGGCTAGCAAATAATGTAGTTAGAGTTGTTATTCGACATGCTACCATGCCTCCCCTACCTATTCAAGCACCCCACCACCCTCCAATTTCTTATTGCCCTAAGACTAACGCACCTGTATAGGTAGATCCACATAAGGCATATGATATTATTGATCAGTTAAGAAACACACTAGTTAAGATTTCTATGTTAGAGATACTTTAGAAAGCAAATATGTTTAAGGACATTCTTTATCAAGCACTCACTAAGACTTCTATGCCCATCAATTCAGAGCCTTCTTACTTTGTATCAGTGGTCAACACATTAAAAAATATAGAATATGTTATTTATTTTGATCATGAGGACATAAATTATTAGATAGTTATTGATAAAATTTTACCACTGTTTATATAAGCTCAAGTCAAAACTAGTGCAGTTATGAGAGTTCTAATTGGTAGTGGTTCTAGACTTAATATATGTAATATTACATGTTTACAAACCATGGGTATAAATATGTCATCCATGCAAAAGTCATATAAGAAAATTAGAGAGTTTGATGATATATTACGATAGACATTAGGCACTATTGCTTTGGATATCATGGTAGGACCCAAAACCCTCTCTACATAGTTTTAAGTCATGTCAAGTCCTCTTCACTATAACATTTTACTTAGATAACCTTGGATACACACTATGGGGGTAGTTCCTTCCACTCTTCATCGATGTGTTAAGTTTTTCCATGAAGGATACCTATATACATGCCTAGTAGATAACCAACCATTCAAATATTATAGAATTATAGAGTCATCTTTGACTATTTTTCCAGATGAGACACCTCATATCATATTTCAATCACCACCTCATCACATTTTTCTTGACAAGATACATACATATGAGGTAGGAGAGACTAGAACATCTCTCACTCCTCCACTTATAGTTGTTTCCTTAGCACTAAATACTTAGCCAATTATATCAACTTTAACCATTCTAGCTACTCCATCAGTCATAGTTCCCATACCTATTACCATTACACAATAAACAACAATAGTTTTAGTAGTACAAATTGATTCTACAGATACAACTCCTCTAGCAGTCACAGTTACTTTTCTAGTTATAGATACTCTCGTAATACCACCATCTTTTACTACCATAGTTGATGAGACTCCCATATCATAGGTACCCCTTGTGGTAAATTTTGATTTACCATATGTGCATGATGTTAATACAGATTCCCAAGCTACTTTAGATGATGATATGACACCCACAATCACAAATGACTATTTGTAGGATTTATCTTTACACCAATTGGCCTAGGAGAGTACTCAGATGAATATAAAGCCCTCATCACACATCGTACATCACTCTTAGCATCTTGCACCACACTCTCAAGATATATTACACATTCATGGCCATAGATAGATTACTTGGTACATATAGTTCACATTGTTACCTCTATAGATATTGAGCTAGTCATTTAGATTCAAGCAAGTAGCACACAACATCAACCACATACTATGCTATAGATGTTACTTGATCATCGATTAATCACACTACCTACAGTATGGCACAGATCTATTAGCAAGTTATCATGGTAAGATGGTCACCCATTTTTTCTCTTTCATAGAATCATAGGCCATGACATTAACTCATGTACAACTTTACAAAAAAGATTAGATAAACTAAATATTTAGGGTACTATCCAGATATATCACCACCAACACTAGTTCTACCACTTCCACCAAATACATCTACTACCAAAGATAAATGTCCTAAAGGAGAATAAACATCTTCACCACTAGAGAAACCTTTAATTCACCTTCAATAAGATGACACCATTACAAGTGATCAATCTCCACCTACATAAAGATCACAGATCTTACTGACACCTATAGAGATATCCACCATGTATATATAGTCCATGACATATGATGACACTTATGATGATGATCTTGAGGCATTTGATTATGGTCGTGATCCCTTCCTCCATCTTCATCCCCAATAAGATCCATCCTTGAACCCTTTAACCCCTCTAACCTAGTCTTTTATGTCATTTGTGTACATATTGCTTTATCCATATGCTTGTACATAGTTTTCTTTTAGCTTATTTGTACATAATTTTTTAGATTACACATACATAGCTTATTTTATATTATATGTAAATAGTTTCCTTATACTTGATTATACATAGCTTATTTCAAAAATACCAAAAAATAAAAATAAAATTCAAAATATAAAAACATTCAAATAAATCAAAACACCAAAAACATTTCAACTATGTGCATCATCCATGCTTTACATTTCTACTACCATGCTAGACTTACATTTTGTTGTTCTATGCTATTATTTATTGATTTATCTATGCTACCATGCTTCACTTGATCTTATTTGAGAATGCACAATGACATCTAGATCCTTGATTTCTTCACTCTACCCATTGAGGGGGCATCCTACTTTTACATTAGAGACATACATCAACATATCTACCCACCAAGGGCATCTTCTACATGACTACACCATATAGGTTATGCCATTACTTCACCACACACTCTAGTTATCATGTTTATGTATATTACTTACTAGCTTACATAGATTGTTCTATCGACACTCACTAGTATATAACACTTGTGTATTTCTTAACATCTACCTAGTCTTATACTACATGTTTTGCATACTTTACCTTCTTGCTTTGATTAGTTAGATGCAATTATATTTCTATCATTTCCATGCCTTATTTTATTGCTTTTCATAGCTATATGTGATTGCATTTCTCAATTTTTTGTGTGTGCCTTAGGACATTTTCCATTGTCCTATTTGCCATTGTGCCAACCTTGCTTGTTTTCAATTGTATGTGTATATGGGAATTTTAACATGCCTTTTATGTTTGATTTTCTAGTTTGAGTGACATGTGACCATGTTGCTTGGCCCCTTGGCCACTTTTGTATGCTTCTTGCTTCTTGCCATGTGTGCTTGTTTGCTTGTTTACTTCTTAATTATATGCAATGCCATGATTCACATCATGCACTATCTTGATTTTTTGGATTCCATGATGTACATCATTCTCCATCCCTCCTTGACAACTAAAAACTAACAACTAACATTTATAGTTTCAATTTATTATAATGTGTATGCTATTACATCATTACATCTATCTAGGCATACCCGTCTTGATCTAACAATCTATAATAAAAACTATGCTATATATTGAGACATATTGTTCAATTATCATTTCTATATCATATATTTCATAGCATAACACACTTGTAGGGATCTTTCTTTTGAGGGTAGAATAGCAACTAGAACCTAAACTAGGAATAATAGATCAAAAACATAGTGACGAATATAGAATAGTCCTCAAAAATAGAAAAGGATAAGAGAACCATAATTAGACTACAATATCAGACACCAAGGTGTCTTATTTTTTGTGCTCCTATTCAAACAACAAAAAAATTATATTTTCAAGAAAGAGATAAAAAGGTAAGGTCAGTTATAATTTTGTTGGCTATAGTACAATTCAGAATCAACAATTTTAGTATAGTTTTTCTTAGATAATCTAGATATAGGGGCATCATACATGATGTGATGGCTCTAACTTCTATTTTTATATTGGGTAGTTGGTACAACTTCCAAATCAAAATCCATGTTATAGACATCAGTGATTGGGGGCAATGTGCATGACATATTTACCTTCTTTTCTTTCCATTTCATTACATTACCTAGGTATTCTTAGAAATTATGTACCTTAATCCATCTGTAGGTGGTTGGCATCATTTTTGAGTGGCTTTCATACAAGCCTAGTTCCTTGTTTTAGAGTGTCTTTCATACAAGCGTAATATCCACCTTTCGAAGTGGCTAATATTGGCCTAGTTTCTAGTACACATTCAACTATCCACACCACATTGTCATATTTCAAAGAATTCATAAGATTCAAGAGCCACCTTATATGACATACATTCATATCAATATCATTTCATATATCTACACTTAGTGAGAAATGATGGAGCCAAAGGATTAGCTAGCCTTTGTATTTTTGAGCCACCTACTCAGAGGGATTGGATACACATTCTAAACACCAATCAACACATGTAGAATCACATAGATTCAATTAATGGTTGATGATGGATACAAAGGGATAGCCTTTACATTCTTGATCCACTCTTGTGGAATTGAGCACTTAGCTCTATTTACGATATTACTCTTGGTATAATACATACCCAACATCACTCAACATCACACCTATCCATGTGCTTCACCTTTGTAGGTAAGTTCGGGTACACTTTCTACTTTTTCATTTATCTTAGTATTTCACTTTGTTACATCACTAGAATAAAGGGGAGGAAAATGTAGTCATATAAAGTTTTCAAATTGGTAGTTTGAGTGAGGCTTGTGACACCTAATCCATAGGTACTTCTTGCATGCCTTTGTGACCCTTCTAAACACCTTTTTGATTATTCCTAGTAATTCATAACCTTTCAAATGATGATTCCAACTTAGACAAACCCTATTTACCAAGCTAATCCTATCCCCTAGGTCATAATCTTGTAAGAGAGGAGTTCCATACCTAGACTATAGCACTAGACCCTAGGGTGTCTTATTTTCGATGCTTATATTCCTTTACAATTTGAGCCCAAATGATTATTTTCATTTGATTCCTATCTTTCGTTATATTGGCCTAGTACAAATACATATAAATCATGACCAATAGTTCCCTATAAAATCCAATTCAAAGGTCATTTACAAATGGAGGTGATAAATCTTACAAAGCAAGCAAGAATACAAGTAAACTACTAAGGTAAACTTCCCTATTCTCTACATATAGTCACCCAACATAGATACAAACATATTCAAACCCTCATATCAATCCCTAACCACCTTAAACACTCTAAATTTTTTATTTTTTCATCCACATCACACTATTTCACAAAGCACATTATGTGGGAGAACTACATATGGCTTGATCCCTATTTAGAGTATTAGTATGTAGGCAACGTGCCCCCCACAAGAGGTATGGATCACACGTGTAGTGAATCTTACACATAATATCCTACCTTTTTAAAGTGATTAAAATCCTATTTTATCAATCATAATTAAGGTCTAGGGTTTTGAAAATTAAATCAGCTCTATAAGGAGTTCATTGACATTCAACACTCAATATTTCTTAGGCAGGCTCACACAAGAATAATGCAAAGAACCCAAAAAGTTTAGTTCTTTGTGACTAATTTGGACAATAGAAATAGGAGTGGAAAAAAATTCCAAACCTTAAAGTTTCCTATTTTTAGTGATCCTATCCTTTCATCAAACAAAATCCAGATTCTGATTTACAACACTATCCCATTCTTGCATAGCTAGTTTTACCCTCTATCTCAGCTGTCTCAGTTTAGTTTTAAGCCAAGTTATATTTATCATTATTTATTGATATTTTTAAAAAGGTTAAAAATATAGATAGATTATATAAATCAGGGCTATAATTACTTCAAGATTATTTATTGATTTATTAATCCAGACCCTTAATTAAAATAGGAATAAAACTCCATTATTCTCAAAAAAGTTAAATCACGAGGTATAAAAAGCCTCACCTATAAGTAATGATGGAAAATGAAAAATAGTGAAAATAAAGATGGTTTTTCTAAAATCTCTTCTTCATCAAGGCTACACAATGTCTACATGTACGAATCCTAAGACCTACTAGAGGCAAAATGCCAGTGCCACAATGTAGTGGATTAATGTTGGAGGCAAAAAGAGTAGTAATATAATATTTGGTGAGGTATAAAATCCTATTTGTTTCAAAACCTAGGTGAGGTATAAAAAACCTCACCTATAAGAAATGAATGTAAGCAAATATTAGTGTAAGAGATGATGGCAATAAAAGAGTTAGCATTTGTTCTTCTTAGAGACTCACTATTTGATTAAACCCTCCATCTCCTTTTCTCTTCAACAATAAACCATGAAAATTGATGGGGATGAATATGAAAAGTGGTCAGTGTGAAATAACATAGGGATGGGATCCTTTAATGTCAGCCACTAGGTATTAAATACAAGGTGGGAATGTGTAAATTATTTATCAACTTGACTTGACTGCATGCATGGCATGGTCTGAGCATAATTAGCTAAATATTTAGCAAGGTTAGAGTGATATTAGATGAAAATTTAATTGAGGTATACTACACAAGATAACTTTAGACTATCATTAAAGTTTGTAAAATATAATTAATCATTCTAAATGATTCACAAATTGACTGCATTGAATTTAACTATGTAGTTAAGTACTACAATTTAATAATTCATAGATAAATAGAATTATTAGCATACATAGATAAAATTAGTTATTTTTTAACAAAAAATTGAAGCCATTTTAACACTTTTTAAACCATTTGTCTCACAAAATTAGTGATGTATAAAAACCTCACCTATAAAAAATGATGGTAAGTAAACACCCATGTAAGTAGTGATGGAAAACAATGGTAAGCAAAGAATCAACTTCTACTCTTCCTAACATCTCACTGTTTTCACAAAACCTCTATCTCTTATTACATTTAATAGCAACACACATGCAACATGATGGGGATGAATATGAAAAATGGTTAGTGTGAAATAACATGAGGATGTACTCATTAAATACCAAATGCTAGGTATTAAATAAAAAGAGATGAGGTGTTAATTTTTTGTCACTTTGATCTAATTTTATGCATAGTGAAGGTTACGTGCTATTAACTGACATTTAAATGTACCACTTTTGGCATCTACTTACACTTTTTCTAGGAATGTTGTGATCACCAGATGGCTCAACCATAAAAATGGCACTATAATGACCCATTGCATGGTAATTAAAACCTTGGATCCATACTAACACATCACACACCAAAAATCTATAATTAATAAGTGGGCACGTTAACCTGTCCATCAATATAATTTTAATTGTTGAGGTGACATGGCTTAGGTGCCATGTAGGTACAAAGTTAGGGTGCATGAATATTGGGTCCTCTCCCTTAGTGTGTCTGATTACTGATCAAATTATTACAAGAAATAAGTTTAGTGGCATTCAAATTAAATTCATGAAATGTATCTCAATGTCTAACAATTTAGAAATATGAAAAGGAAAGGAGAAAATTTGACAATATTGATGTTTAAAAAAAAAAATAACAATTACCACAAAGGTGAAAGTTATGGTGGAAGGCATTTATCTTTATCTTTGACCTTTTTTGCATTAAGTAGTTATGAGTGTGAATTGGGTGAGGATTAGTAATTAGTGAAACGAATTTTGTGAATTGTTTTTCATGTGTTTATTGAGAAAAGATATATTTGTTGTAAATTTATGATTAGTGATCACATTCTTAAAATTAATGAATTTAATGGCATTCAAAGATAATTAATGAAATTTCTTTTGATGTCCAACAATTTATAAATAACCAAAGGAAAGGAGAAACTCTGACAAGCCCAATGTTTCAAAAAATATAACTAGTAGTTGTCCCAAAGGTGCAAGTTATGCTAGAAGGGATTTCTCTTTATTTTTTGAACCTTTTGTTATTAATTACTTAGTAGTGTGAAACAAGTGAGTAGAAATGATAAACAAATTTTATGAATTATGTTTTTGTGTGTTTATTGATAAAACTACATTTGTATTAAATGTTTGATCGGTGATAAAATTCTTAATAGAAAGAAGTTTAATTGAATTCAAAGTGAATTCATGAAATGTCTCTTAGTGTATGACAATCTAGAAATAACCAAAGGAAAGGAAAAAATTTGACAAGCTCAGTGTTTCAAAAAATACAACTAGTGGTTTCCCTGAAGTTGTAAGTTATGCCATAAGGGATTTGTCTTTATCTTTTGACATTTTTGTTTAAAGTACTTACATTTATGAAGCCGGTGAGGAGTAGTAATGAGTAAAATAAATTTTATGAATTACTTTTTTGTGTGTTTATTGAGAAAAACTACATTTGTTGTAAATATCTGATCGATGATCAAATTATTAAACGAAATATTTTTAATGGCATTCAAAGTGAATTCATGAAATGTCTCTTAGTGTCTAATAATTTAGAAGTAACTAAAGGAAAGGAGAAAATATGACAAGTTCCATGCTTCAAAAAATATAACTCAAATTCGCTCCAAAGTTGGAAGTTATACTAGAAGGGATTTATCTTTATGTTTTAACCCTTTTTTATTAAGTATTTATGAGTGTGAAGTGAGTGAAAAGTAGTAATGAGGGAAATAGATTTTTTGAATTTAGTTTTTATGTGTTTATTGAGAAAAGCTACATTTGTTATAAATGTTGTGGAAGAGGTATTACACTATCTTTTTTCTTATAATCTTATAAGATTTACGTATATATTATCCTTCACTTTTGCATAGTGGTCAAATGTAAATGAAGGGTTGATATGCTAGTCTTACATCGGGCATACTCTTGACATGGAAATAAAGGTTGACCCTTAATGATCAATGTTACCAATATCAATGGTTTATTGAGAGTCATTCATTGTGATTTATGTATGGTTATAGCCCATACCATTTTGATAGGCATTTGTTGGTGATTGTCCCATGTAATAGGAGGAATTAGAAGATGTGTTAGATTGCAAATATCCCATGGGGGACCAAATTATTTATTTAAGGTAATAATAACATACATGGGTAATGAAGGTGGGTTTGAATATGGGTTGTAGACAATGTGAACAATTTCTCCAATAGCTCCATTAATTAACCCTAATTTCACCCATAGATTGAATGTCAACATAATATTTTATCCTTTACATAAGAGCATAGTTTGCTCAAGTTGAGTGTCACTATGGTTTGTTGTCACCTATTTTCTACTATGTTCTCCTTTACATATATCAATTGGAATGTTTAATGATTTTGACATCTACTTGTTATGCATTGTTGGAAATTTGTTAGTTACATACAAATGTGTTGACATTTTGAATTGTGCCTATTATATTGAATGCATAAATGATGATGTTCTTGAAATGAGCATATTCTAGTATTATTTTTTGGGTTTAAATTTATAATGTTGGTTAATAAAGTTATTAATAACAACTAATTTGTAATGCATCCCTATGGATGAAAATTTGTATGCAATGTTACAAATGGGTCAAATTTTCACCAAATGGTGTGGAAAAATGATTTTTATACATAAATTAGTATGTATTTTAATAGGGGAAGCTGTCCTAGGTCACTAACAAGTATAATTGAGTAACCTCCAAAAGCTTTATTGTTATATTCAGGAAATGTCTCAGACAATTGGATATTTATATTGCTCAATATTTTTAGATCTATAAATTAATTTCAACAATGAACACATATTCAATGTGTCTCATATATTCTTGTAGAAAATTTATGTTTTTTTTCCTTCATGTGCTTTCATTTTTTGTATATGAAAGTAGAGGATTGCCTATATTTTTGATGCATTTATGTTAAATATTTTGACACAAGTTAGAGTGAGGAGAAGTAGGGGATATATGTTTCTTCCTACAAATCCATTTAAGCCACACTTGATGCTTCTAATAAAAAATGATTTACTTGTACTTATTATTCCCTATATAATCATCCTGAGTGGTGGGGCTTTTGTTATTTTGGGCATGGTATAAAACAATATTGAAGGTTATTGGTTAGTTTCCTAAAATCTCATTTGCCACTGGCTCATTTATGCACTTAGCATATATATTTTAGGTGATTATCCATTTGGAATCTATAAAATATGGTGATGTTGTGTGTATATTAATTAGCACCTTAGAATGATTCCAATTGTGGTAAGTGTCTAAGTCATGGATCCCAAGCATATCAATGTCATTTATGTTAATATTGTATAATGAGTGAGAGTATGAAATTTTTTCCAACTCATGCATTTCCACTTCTATCTATACATATTATTGAATGTCATTAGCATCACTACTTGATTTGAAATTTTTTTTTCTTCTAAAGAGATATTCTCAATATGCCATGAAATGTACAAATCCTTGATTTGTTCCTAGTGTATAACAAGGTCTTACCTAGTTATTCTAGTGTCCACTGCAATGTTGTCAAATGGTTTGTAATGAATTAACTTTACCCAACAGAAAGATTCATATGATGGTGAATCAAAAGGAGATATAACATAGAAATGAGGGAATATGTGAAAAATTACTTGAATTTTTCAATTTCTCCACTAATTAGTTTTTATTTGATTATTGAAAGACCATGTTCATGTGTCCTCAATTAGTGGAAATATATTTAGAAAATAATGGAGATTTATAAATGCATCAATGAAAGATGTTAGTTTACTTATATATGATTTTGGAAACATATTTTAATATTTGTTTAGGAATAAATAGGGTAACAAATGTTCAGATACAAACCATTATAGGTAGATTTTAGCGCATGTCTCTTGTGCACCTATGTCATGGTTGATAAGATTTTTTGTGAGGAACTTGTTATATACAATAATTTTATGGATTTCAATTTTTATTGTAGTTCATATAATATTTAGCATATGGTGGTATCTTTTAGATTTATTTTTAGCTTTTACTGCATATTTTGCTGTATATTTGAGCATAGTGTGGCAAGATACAACTAATTGGTAATCAACATTTGTCTGCCATATTGAAAGTGTATGCAATTATAAATGCATCATGTCTATAAATTGGTATATATTTGAGCATAGTGTGGCAAGATAAAACTGATTCGTAATCAACATTTATATTCCATAGTGAAACCGTATGCAATTAGAAATGTATCATGTCTATAAATCAATCATAACTCAGAGAATATATATCATACCATACACTTCCAATTGAGGACACATTTTTAAATCAATAAAATGACCAATATGGGGATTCACTAGACCCAATTAGGGAATCTCTTATCACAATACACCATGTTATGGAGGGTTATAAGGCCTCTAGTCAAACATAATCACATAATAACCCTAAGGGAGTCCTGTGTTTTGATATCTCACTAAAATAATAATAAGTAAATTAAATCTAATCTAGTGCTCACCAAAGCTTGTGGCATAATATGAGGGGTTAGGAAACAATCAAAACATGTATAGGAAAACATCAATTAAGCTATGTATGAGTAAGACCCTAATATATTGAAGAAGAGTAATATTATTCAAAGCTAATACTTATGTTACTTTTATCTAATAAAAAGAGGATCAAAGTTAGAGAATACTTACCTGAATGATGAACCCATCGAGACTCAATCTCTCACTTGGAAAAATGGGCTTCACAAGAGGTTTTTATGGTTTATAAGGATCGTTAAGAAAGGTCAAAGTGTTAGAGGTACAATCATTAAGAGGGGGGGGTTAATAAATAATGGTATATATTAAATCCAATTCCAAACCCTTAACCATTCAACACATACAATCATGAAGCATACGCATCATTCATAACAATAAACATGGAAGTTAAAACAAGATCAAACACAAAACACATGATATATTTGGAAATCCCTCTTTAGAGATAAAACCCACTGAACCCTATGTTGAGGTCAACATATCCCATTTATAAGAAATAGGGACCCATGTGATTAATTTGAACCTTCACATTGAAAACTTCATAATCTACACTTTACTAGAAAATGAAGATCATCCATGCTTGATGAAATTAGCCCATTTATTCATGGTTTTGCTTTAAACTTAACTAATGTTGCTGATAGTTGACTTTCATGCCTTAATTGTCAGGTTTCATGGATTTCACTTCAATGGATTATGATGGGATTCTCATAGATTATATCTATTCAATATTTAACTGGCCTTTGGTCTATAAAATCTTATAGATGGATTCATGTCCTGAAACCCTCTTTCAATAAACCATAGATTATACCTTTAATTTAAATTCAAATTTAGTAAGAACAGATTTGGAGAGAATGTTTTGAATCAACTTTGGACTTAAGCCTAATTTTTATGCCAAGGCTTGGTCATGTTTTCAACACAACCAAACCTTAGCCTAAAAATCATGCTTGGTCCCCTTTTATTTTCTCCTTCCATTCCTTATGTTTTGGAATGGTCTAATGTTTATATGGTAGGGTATTTTATCTTAGCATAGTCCACTTTGTCATATGCTTAGCCTAAAATATTAACCTTAAGGCCTCGTTTATATTTATAAACACAAACAAAACCTTAGTCTTAAAATGTTAGCCTAAGTTCTTATATTAACTCGTATCCTAACTTAAGAACATCAATTCTTTATAGATCCAATGACTCTCATTTCATCATAAGGATGATCCAATAAAGCATAGGAAGCTTAATGTACTTAAATATTTGATTCATCAGACCAATCTCATAAGTTCACCAAGATCATGATCAATGGTCGATGCTTTAGTAGGATCAATGATCGGATGGCATGAGATCATCCTCAAATTTAAATGGATCCCATTTTACTATATAAGGTTATGCCAATCAGATGAATGTATCTAGATTAATATTAATTGTCTATGGTTACTCACATAAAAAATGATCTAACAGAGTGAACATGGTGCTAAAAAGTTAAAAGATCAGGGAACCACATGAAGTTGCCATGTGGCACTCCCACATTCAAGCTTGATAACAAAGTAGCCCCACACATTAAAATTTGGACTTAATCCAAGTTTTTATCCTAAGTTTCATTGAATTTATTTAAATGCAATAAAATTTAGGATAAAACTTTAGGTTATGACCATAACATTCGAAGGGACCTATTTTATTATGTTTATAAACTTAGGATTTTGTTTTAGTTTATTTTTTATGACATGGTCCCTAGTTAACTTGACCTCCTTCATGGTTACAAGAACTGATGATGTGCATCTCCCCAAATCTTAATCAATGTATCTTGCTTCATCATGTAGGATGATCCAATAGAGTGTATCAAATCCAAGATCTATGGACCAAAGGACTTCATGAAATTAAAATTGATGTTCTCATGACCATTATTTGATGTCTATGAGGTCATCATTGACATCTGTGAGATCATCAAATTTAATCCCATCAAACCTAATGATCCACTGACTTAAATTTGGTATTCTCATGACTATCATTTGATGTCTATGAGGCCATCATTGACATCCACAAGACCATCAAATTTAAACTAATCAATTATTTTACTTGGATATAAGGATATCCTTCAAAATGTTTCTAAAAGCTTGTGGTTGCATTTGAAATCAATGGGACGCCTTAAAAGATGTTTAAACATTTAGGATCTTTGAACTTTAAATAATAATATTAAATTGTGGCCTAAATATATGAAGACATAGATTTAATCTAAATCTATTTCCTAAGGGTCCAATTGTGTTTCTTGAAATGCAAAAAACCTTAGGCTAGAGACTTATATTAAGGTCCCTATGACATAAAAATTAGCTTAAAATTATTTTAACCCAAGGTTTTATAATTTTTATTGATACAATAGAACCCTAGGTTAAAACCTAATATTTGGAACACTTATTATTTAGGCCCCTTTAGGCATATTATAAGAAATTAGCATAAATATTTTAGCCTAAAGTATATGTTGTGTTTATTAACACAACATAAAATTTAGCCTAAAATATCTAGCCTAGGTCCTTTTTATATGCATTCCATAAACTTAGGCATAAATATTTTAGCCTAAAGATTATCTCTTATTTATTAACACAAAATAAACCTTAGCTTAAAGTATTTAGCCTAAGTCCCTTTTTATGTCTCGACAATAATTAAAGTTCTCATGATTTGCATGACCAATGGCTCTCACTTCATCATGAAGATTGATCAGATGGAGTGAAAAGACCCAATGAATCTAAGGCATTTAATCTATTAGACCAATCATGTGCATCCATTCAGATTGAAATCAATGGTCTATGCTTTCTTTTTAGAGGAAATAAGATGGAGTGTAACTATCAGAGACTATTCAATGAGCCCTTAAGGGCCCATAAGATTGACACATGGAAAACACACATTCATTGAAAAAAATGCAAAGCCTAGAAGGCCTACGAAGGTGCCAAGTGGCACAACCATAGAGCCTGACATAAAGTAGCCAATAATTATCAAACCATATGATCATGATCAATGGTCCACATTGATCTTCAAACACAGATCTAATGACATGAAGAAAAAGTGGTTTTTTAAAAGACAAAAACTAGTCCCTTAAGGCATTTATGTGAAATGCCATGAAATTTATCAAATAGATGCCACATAGGCACCACACAAGAAAAAAATTATAAAATTAAATATTTAATTTTCTTAAAAAGGAAAAGGTATAAATTCTTGGGTCTAAATCAAATTAGAGACATGGATAAGCCTAAGTCTAAATTACCATCACCACTAAAGCTTCAAAAAAGCCCTAGCATCCATTAAAGCCCCAATTCAAACTTAGATTAGTCACATTCAAATTGAGAAGAGTTCAATTGTAATCTGAGCAAGAGATAATTGACCTAGAAGCTACTTGTAATTCATTGTTAAGTAGTTACAACGTCCCAAACCATGGAATCTCACAGACAAAAATAAAGAGATGAAATAAAGCTATACTTGACCTCAAATAATGAGGGAAGAATATTTGAATACATAGACCTAAATATTATAGCTTTGAATAATGGGAATATAAACTGGTCCAAACTCTTTTAGACCATTGAGGAGATACAAGCTCTTACAAGAGAATAACAAAATAATGCAACCATCTTGAAGAGATACAATGACTTGATCATTGTCCAGATGACTAGCCTTCATTATGATACTACCAAGCCTAAAGTATAACATTGCATCAATGCCCTTGCTCCTCTTTTTATTGACTATAAAATTGAGTAAGAATGGATAGCCCATGAGTGTACATTTAGGAAAATAACATAGATTTCCCCTCTTTCTTTTGAAAGCTACTATAAACTATGTAAGCCCTAGATATACTTTCCCAACACTAAAAAGTGGAGTGGAGAGAATAATTTGAACACAATCCTTGCCACATGGATACTTACTAGGAACCAAGTAATCTATGACCCCATAGGTAAAACCTCAATTATCCAATTTAGGAAGGGGATTAGGATAATTATGACCTTGATAAATAGGTTATGTAGAGGCCCCTCCAACACACATATTGATAAAGTTTGGGTTCACTATATTTACTTCATGATTTAGAAGGAAATCACTCCCCCATTAGGTGAGATGATCAATATCCATTTGAAGTCACAATTCACATCCCTATAGGTTACCCATCTATGTTCTCACCAAACTAGTAGTGAAATAAATTGCATACCAACTTATTCATGGTGTAGATGTATTTTTCAAGGAAAAAAAGAAGGGCCTCCTCCATCCCTTTTCTTTGATAATTAACATAACTATATTATAAAATTGGTAACATGTGAATGTCATTGCTAGACACAGGGACTCATTTACCCTATATAAAGATGAACTAAGGTAATTAGACCCTAATGAAAAGGTCACCAAACATCTAAAGTCCAAGACAATAACCATATAAACACTAGCCTGGTGTCCATGACCCACTATACATCAAGGCCTCTGGATTCTCAGAGGTATTAGCTAGATTAAAGAGGCATAACATTAAGCTAGAGCCTAGGTTAGCTAGGGTAGACAAGCCATTAGGTGAGATATGGTAAAGGGGGTCCCTGTAATTTCACTTATTACTTGGACCCTATTTTAGGCCCCCTTTAGAGAAACCACTACAATAGATTCAAGCACAGGTTACATAAGGAGATGGCAAATAAAAACTAGAATAGAGACCTAAGGAAGGATCATATTTAACCCCACCCAAAACACTAGAGTCTCTTATAGAGTTCTTATATATGGTTGCTTTAGAACATGATGAGATAGTATAATATACACTTAAGATGCTTTCCAAAGCCTATAGGTTAGATGAAGAAGAAGAGCTAACTAAAGAACCCCAATACCAAGCTAAGGAAGTAGAGTAGGATAAAGGGAAATAAGTTTCTTCAGAACTAAATCCAATAACACCCCCACACAAAAGGAAATCTAAATTAGCATTGGTCTTAGTTGGGATAAAGAGGCCCAAGTTGACCTTCACCCACCCCATGAGTGAGGTCAACTTGTTCAATGATGAATACCCCATTCGTCGACCCATTATCCATGTATGGTTTATTTATGGGAAAATGTAGAAGATTCCCACTTTATCCCACTCATGGGACTTGACCAAAACCTTCCACATTGATGTTAATGAAGAAATCAAGACATGAATATTAGCTTTGATGAAGGAGGAAGATAGAAGAATAGTTACCACAACAGGATCAAGTGGCACATAAATAGACACTCCAAGAACCTCAAGTAGGACATAGTTTGAGACTCTGAAGCCTCCTAAGATCACAAAGTGATAAAATAATGTGTATTTAAATCCAAAAACAATAGGATTGGAAAGGGTGATAACCAAAAAGACCATGGTTAGAGGTGAGGAATTCACCTTTAAAAGAGTTGAACCTTTTTTTGGTTTAATTCCCATTAGAGGTCAAGGGCTTGGTGAACATCCTATTCATGAGGAAGACATAAATCTTAGATGATGCCCATTTATCTCAAATCAAAGTAGGTATCATGGGTATGAAGTAGAGGATATAAAACTAGTATAAAGAGAAAGACAATCTAGATACACAGGCTATTTTTTGGGTCCTAGAGGCAATAATAAAGATGTTTGGGGAATCTTTATTTGACTTGTTTGACTCCTTGAAGTCATTAAAGTTGAGGTAGGATGAATTCACCTAGTAGAGTGAAATAGCCAAAGGATTGGTGGCCTAGTGATAGGATACATAGGAAAAAATAAGGGATCTTATCAATATACTAATTAAGGGTAGGATTCCTGGCTTTAAAACCATTATCTTGGCCCACTTGAATGCAATATTAGGGGTAGTTGTTGATAAGATCCAAAGTTTAAGTGTTTGGTCAAAGATATTGGATAGACTCCTAAGGGATGATGAAAAGATAATAACTAGAATCAAACAACTCCTTGGTACAATTATCACAAAACCTACAAAGTCTACTTCCATAGGCATCATTGATGATGATGAGTAAAATCACAGATCCACTTTGGTGATGTAAGAAGTGAGGAGTAAAAGATAAGGCCAATCTAGGAGTGACAATAGCTATGTTATGGGCCTGATATTCACTACAAAAGAGAAGATTGCTAAAGCTAGGAGCATTAAGGAGGCCATGGAAAGGAATGATAGTGAATTAAATGAATTGGTTGATGAAGAGGATGTTTGTCTCTTAAAGCCAACTATTGATTTGGAGCTTGTCAATGAGAAACATAAAAGAGATATATAGATTCTCCAAGAGAAACAAGGGATCCCTCCAACCTAAGACCCACTAATTAATTGATATTCCATTTTATGTAAAACATTGTAATTTTTGAACGTGGAATATTTTTTTGTAAAGGCATATGATAGTTTGTTAGCATATTTGCCATAGGTCAGTCCATTTTGGAAAGAGAAATGTACTCTATAACTATGAAGAAGGAAAATTGTCCTTATCTTTGTAAATGTGTAATCTTATGACTGACTGATATACTACCCAAGTCTTCTATAAAAGGTAGTATTACCCTTTTTTAAAGGGAGGGAGTTTGGAGCCAAACTTGTATACTTTTGAGTAATTAATATAAGGAGTACTAAAAAGTTTTTCCATGTTTTTCTATATAAGTTGTTACATGGTTTCTCTCTCAATTTATTATTCTAAGTCTTGAATTTTAATGGTTTTTTATGAATTCTAAATGTGCATATTCGATATAGGGTTTCTAATTTGTCCTAATTCTACATTAGTATAATATTTTTAGACTTTGCTTCATTTTATTTGCTCTGCATTAGGATGTGCAAATGTTATTTTAATGCAACAATAAAACTTTGAGGCAAAGTTAGTTCATACTTGTATTATCTCATGTTTTCCTCAGATATTTGCCTAATATATGGTGGGATTTGAGCATCTATTACTTCACATCATATATTAGTTAAATGCATGTTCAATTGAAATTAAAACCTTATCATAATGTTTGAGGTAAAGATAAAAAATCACATACTTTCTTTCTGCCCTACCCTTCCTTTTGCTTCATTTTTGATCAAATCACTTTAGCTTAGATCTCATTGTAAATATTCATCTAGATAATCTTAGTGTAGAAATTTGATCATAACTCACTAAGATCAGCATAGATGCTTCAAAATTCATAAAGATTAAGGACCATAGTGGCTCCCAACCACTATTTAATATAAATTTGTGGAATAGTTTAATTTGCTCTACCTCTATTTCACCATAGGTAACTAGTTTACAAAAACATGCTACTCATGCTCTGAATTCTTAGAATTATAAAATGAGAAGTGTTCTTTAAACACTAAGAGTACCTGTGATACACTTAGAGGCATCAATAGGATGAGCTATATTAGCACTAGAAGGAGGGCTTAAATTTGTTGAATTGTTGTTAATTTTGGTATGTTTTGATCTATGATTGGTGTTATCTTTGCACTTTTATGTAGATATTTTCTTAAAAGCATAAATATCATTTATCTTTATGGTATTTGACCCATATTTGTGCTTCTTTTAGATAAATATCAAAGTTCTTTGAGGTTAGATGCTTGATTCTGGTAAAGCTAGCTTAAGATCTAAGAATCCATAGTATTTGAGGTTAAAATAGCTTATTTTGATCAAAAATTGGTATATCTTTCATAGATTTGGGGTCATATGGGCTTGGAGTTGTAAAACTTAACCATATTTATGTAATTGGACACATATTTTAGCTAAAATTTGATGTCTTTTGTGTTTTATACATATATCTTTGAAAAATTAGCTTAATGTGCAAATCTAAGTCTTACACTTTATAAAGGTTGATCTAACACACCATATCTCAAATAGGGTCTAAAATTCTCAATATGGAACTACCAAGAATCTAGAAAATATCACATTCTAAGATAAGAGAACCTCTACTTGAGTTGGAAGTCCATAGGATAGTTAGACAAGACAAAGGTAGACACATGCATTCAAAGTCTTTGACAACTTTACCACTCCAAGGTAATCCTACATTTAACCTTCATCAAGGTGTGGCTTGGTTGGGAAGTTATCCTATCAACATAAAAGGTGAAATTCATGAATTCCCTCATAATATTGAAAAGTATTTTCCAAATTTTAGTCCTAGTGGTATTATAACAATAGAAGAACATGTTAAATCATTTAAGGCTGCATTAACATTGTTGAATGTAATTCATGAGGATATAGTATGTAGGTTATTCCATTTTACATTTAAAGATGTTGTACATGAGTGGTTATTAAACCTTCTTGATGATTGTATCACCACCTAAGATAAGTTTAACAACATCTTCATTGATCAGTTTGGAAAAATAATCATCCCCTGTATCTTATATCAACAATTTACCACCCTAAAAATGGATGCCAATGAACCTATAAGACATTTCAATTCTAGGTTCCAAAATATGTACAATAAAACCATTAACCCTTATAAACATGATCAAGCATTGGCCTTATAAATCTACAAAGATGCTCTTGATCCCATGACATTAGTATTCATAAAGAGTTTTGTAGGTCCAATGAACACACTATCTTTAGCTTATGTTGAGGCTATGATCATTAATGACCAAATACAACCTCCAGGATAGATGGCCTATTCTATTCCCAGTATCAACCCACATATTCCTACCTTGAATGTCTTTATTGATAATAACTAGGATGTGCCTACTCTCAACCAACTCTTAAGTTTGAACCAATTGCCTCTAAGATATGCTACTCCTAACCAAAATTTTGGGTTCTTTAATCACCCTGCTAACAATGGATTTAATACAACTGATCAAAGGACCTTGGTACTAGCCACTTGTGCTAATAGAAACCAAGTCCATAATTTAAAAACCCCCAAAAGTGAGAATGAGTCCATTATAAAAATGGTCCAAAAACTAAGCACTGACTTCCTTCAGTTGTAAAAATAAGTTGGTAATATTGGAGAAACTTTTGGTAGGAACTTCTCCTTCCAAAGATTCAATAGACCCAATAATGGGTTTAATAATGATATTTTCCACAACAATAATAATAGTGAACCATCTTATGAAAATAATACTATGGATATTAATCTTATTGATATTACTTTTCATGATTATTGTAGAGTCAATTGTACTTACAAACATGGTGAGAATGATTGCATTATGTTTTATAAAGCCAAGAAAATTTGGACACTTTTGAGGTAGTGCCTAACCAAGATAATGGTGTAGGTACCTAAGGATCCAATCCTACTGACCAGACCTTCATGGTGGAAACATTTGATTTCCCCTTCCAAAAAGACAATGAGCTTAATGATGTGCCTAAAGAAGTTCATTCCTTCTATAATTTTTTAAAGAAGACATAACCTCTAAGGAATAGAGAACAGAGGCAACCTTTGACTACTTATACTTATCCAAATAAATTTGGTACTCTTATAGATAGAAATTTAGATAATAATCTAGAGCCTCCAAAGGGAATTACTCTAAAGCCTAGTGTTGATGCTTCTAATTCTTCTAATAGAACTAGTTATAAGATTGTAGAGGATATGAAGAAAATCAAAGCTAATATTAATCTGCATGAATTGACACAAATCATGGAGCAAAGAGATTCATTACTGGAGTCCTTGTCCAAGAAATATATAAAAATGTCCAAGACTAATAAGCAAACATGGCTATGTATAAGGCTAAAATAGAGTCCCCATCCTTATTACTTACAGTTAAAATGTTTGGTAAAAACTTGCTTAACTATTTGTTGGGTTTTGGTGCCTCTACAAATATCATACCTATAAGCATTTTTAAGCAACTTGGTTTAACCCCCATTAATTCTAATAGGGGTATCACCTAATTTGATAAGTCTAGGGTCAAAGTGATTAGATAATTTTTAAATTTCCATATACAATTGGCTTCTAGGCCAAGGGTCCAATAATTTATTGACATCCAAGTGGTAGATATCCCTGATGCATATGGACTACTCTTGAGTAGAGAATGGATAAAGGATTTAAATGGATATATGTCCATAGATCATTCACACCTATGGATACCATGGAAGGGTGTTCCTAACCAGATCAGGGTTGCAAGGGAGCCAAGGATGAGTCACATGATTATTGATTATAATGTTGTCAATGAAAGGGTCAACATAATTGATTCTAATTTAGGATTTTTCACCCTAGAAATTGCCAACGTGTGTGATCTTAAACCTTCTCATGTTGTGCCAAGGCTATGAAAGTTGCATTTTGATGGGTCTAGGTGTAAACATGGATTTGGAGTAGGCATTATTCTAATTAACCCTATTGGTAAGAAATATCATGCTTCTTATACAATCTAGTTTCCTTGCACCAATAACCTTATAGAATATGAATCCCTCATCTTAGGTCTACAGTTTGCCATCAAAAATAAGGTAAAAAACCTACTAGTTTATGGTGAATCAGAACTAGTAGGAAATCAAGTATGAAGCAAGTATCAGTTTAAACTATCATAACTCAAGAGGTAAAAACTTAGAGTCTAGGATCTAGTGGAATCTTTTTATGCCTTCAATATTGTTTTTATCCCCAAAGAGGAAAATAAAGCTGCTAATGAGCTTGCCTCTACTATAGCCAATCTCATTCCTAACCAAGATTCCCCAAACTTTAATATTGAGCTAATACCCTACCCTTCTATCTCAGATAATGTAAACCATCTATAGGTCTTTAGTGATGACCAATAAATCCTAAACTTCATGACTAGTTTAGGAAAATTTAAAGCATAGATCATTGATGAGACTAATGAAAATACATTTAGAGAAGTCAATTTTGATGGTAGAGTTATTTAGTTGAATGAAAATAAGATTACCAAAGGGATGATTACCTTGGAAAGGTTATTTGATCAATATAAGCTAGGTTAAGCTTCCAAGATTCCTAAGGTAAGTGGAAAGGATTATAATGCAGTTGATCTTGGACCTCAAGATCAATCTCCACTAATTAACATTAGAAAGGCCTACCCTAATATTGAGAACAAGAGAGCCAAGGAGCTATTGATAAAATACAAAGATGTCATAGCTTGGTCTTATAATGAATTTAAGATATTTGACCCAAGAGTCATCACCCACACCATACCTATCAAAAGAAATTGTAAATCCTTTAGGCAAAAATAAAGACCATGACTCTTGCCTTAGAACCCATGATCTTCAAGGAAGTCAAGATATTATTAGATGCCATAATTGAATTTCCCATTAGGAACTCTACTTGGGTGGCCAATATGGTGCCAGTTATAAAGAAGAATAATGAAATTAGACTATGTATTGAATTTATAAATCTAAATAAAGCATCTAAAAAGGATAATTATCCTCTTCCATCTCTTGACTAGGAAATACATTTTTTTAGGTTTAACCATGATGTCCTTTCTTGATGGTTGTTTAGGATATAACTAGGTGTTAGTAGAAAAGGAAGATAGAATGAAGACAAATTTAAAAACTAAGTGGAGTACCTTTTCATATAAGATAATGTGTTTTGGAATAATAAATATAGGAGCCACTTTTCAAAGGGGCATGGACCATGCCTTCTAAGGCCTAATTGGTAAATGTATTGTAATTTACATGGATGATCTAACTATTTTCTCTAAGAATAGGGAAGACCATTTTATGCATCTATAATAGGTATTTAAAAGGTGTAAAAGGTATGAGATCTCCCTTAACCCTAAGAAGTGCACTTTTTGTGTTATTGAAGGTAAATTGTTAGGCTATGTTATCACTAAAGATGGAATTTCCATAGATCCTATAAGAGTGGAAGATATATCCAAGATAGAGCCTTCCAATAGAAAAAAATAATTGAAATCATTTTTTGATAAAATAAACTTTGTGAGAAAGTTCATTTCTAGCTTTGCAAAGATTGTCAAACCATTGAATGATATGATAAAGAAGGATGCTAAAATATCATGGAATGAAGAATCAAAGAAGGCCTTTGAAGACATCAAAAGTGAAATCAATCAAGCTCTAGTCTTGATAAGTCTAAAATTTTCAAAGGATTTTTACCTCTACTCTTTCTCCTCTGACCACACTATTGCTACAATTTTAACTTAGAAAATAGAAGGATCTGAACACCCCATTTCCTTCATGAGTACTAATTTTAAGAATGATGAGTTAAATTATCCTTTAATTGATAAACAAGACTTTGTATGGGTTAAATATATCAAAAATTTTAGCCACTACATTCTTTAGAATAAATTACATGCCATTTTACTAGATCGTGCCACTAAGATAATGCTAAGCCAATGTGAACTTGGAGAGCAAAGAGGTAAGTGGATGTTTGTTCTCAAAGAATATGACATAGAAATGAATATTTAAAAATTGGTAAGGTATCAAGGTCTGATTCAAATGATAACCAATACCAGCCCTAAGCTAATTATTATGCAAGTAGATCAACAAATCTTCCAAGCTAATGAATGGTTTGACTCCATTATTCACTAACTAATTAATAACACTTATCTTATAGGGCTGAAAGGAGAGTAGAAGAGATATTTAAGGCTCAAGGAAGCACACTATCTCATAAAAAATGGAGTCTTACACTAAAATAACTTTGAAGGTGTATACCTGAGATGTGTTTCCAAGGAAGAAGCTACTGAGGTAATGAGCACTTTTTATGAAAATTTAGGAAGTGGGAATCTATCAAGAAGAATAATATCTCAAAGAATCCTTAGGGATGGATACTATTGGCCTATCATCCTCAAATATGCTCATAAGCATGTAAGGGAGTGCCATTCATGTTATATCTTTAGCACTAAGGAGTCGAAGGTAACAATGCCTTTCCAACTAGTCATGATTGACAAACCCTTTGCCTAGTGGGGACTAGATTTTGTATGGGTAATCAACACAAACTCATTATAAGGTCACAAGTATGTTCTAATAGCTACTGACTATTAAACTAGGTAGACTGAAGCAGTAAACACCAAACAATGTAGAATAGAAAAAGTGACCAAGTTTTTAGAAAAAATAATATGCACTAGATTTGGGACTCTAGTTTCTTTGGTATGTGATAATGGGTTAGCATTCACATCCATATAAATGACAAAATAGGCTTACAATAAAATCATTATTCTCAAGTTTTCATTTAACCATTATCCTCAAGGTAATGGAGTATCTGAGTCAACAAACAAGAACTTGATGAAAGCTATTAAGAAGTCTACTAAAGACCAACCCAGAACATGGAATAAGATACTCAAGCATGAATTTTGGGTAGATATAAAAATATTCATGTAGGATATCAAAGCATCCACCTTCTTACTAGTATATGGCCAAGAACCTATATTCCCCATCACACTCAAGCTACTAACCTACAAGTTTATGTAAAAGTATATGGATGAAGATCAAGAATTTTCAAACTCAATGCTATTGGAAATTATTCAGATGGAAGATACATGAGAAAAGGATTATAATAAATTTAGTAGACAGCAAACTATAGTAAATAAGTGGTTTGTTAAGAGATCAAAGGTCAAGGTGTCCAGGAAAAGAGACTTGGTTCTTCTTTGGGATAAAGAATTTGAGCCCAAAGGCAAACATGGCAAGTTCACACCTCTATGGTTTGGCCCCTATCAGATTGCATATACACTTGGAGATAACACCTTTAGACTTAAAGATCTATAAGGAATAGAGTTTACACTACCCACCAATTGATAGTCTCTCAAGCACTATTTCTTTGTTGCTCCTCTTGGGGTCTTCATGGAGTAAATCTATAAGATAATAAGAGTTAGAGTAGGTAGGCTAGTTAGTTTCTTTCAACTCTTTATTTCTATTCCTTATTTTTACATAAGTATGTATATATTTTTTTGCTTCCCTTTTGCTTCTTACTTTTCTATTTTTTGTTACATGTTTATTTCTTATTGCTTTATTCCTTGCTTATAATAGTTCCTTATAGACAACCCTCAGCTCAAAGTTCCTTAGTTTGCTTGAAAATCCAAGATTTCAAAAATGTTGATATGAAACCCATACATATGTTGACCATGGATTTTAAATAGGATCTTAATGTTATGATTTTAAGAAACTAGTAAGGACCCATGAATAGGTTAACCATTCCATGAGACCTTAAAAATTATCTTGACTTGAACCTGGTTTTAAGGAGATTTACACATGTTGAAGGAAAGCTCAATCCATTAAGGTATAGTCATGCTTACACTTAACAAACATCCTTGACTAGGATAAATGATGTAACCATAGATGATTATCTAAGGATCAAACACTTTAACAAATCCTTAAACATGGTTACCCTAGTTCTCAACCTTTATTGAATGCCTAAAAGACCCAAAAGCAAAAATACAAAAAAAAAGAACTTATTACAAAATCAAAAGATTTTCAAGAAAAAGTGATTATGATAATCTCCCTTAGGCTAAGGGTACCTAACTAGTATTAGATCAAGGCCATGATTAGAGCCAAAGTCATCTATATTAGGGCTATAGACACCTGGTTGGTAGCAGAGCAATGCCCAAGCCTCTCCTAAACTAGAAGCATGGTTCTTAATGGATTTCTAAACATGCTCCAAGTCAATGTTAATGATTAAAGGTATGAAACTTGGAAGTTATCCCTTGAATATCATGGAAAATAGTAGGTAGAATCAAATCACACACATATCATGGATGTGTCTTGATGTTTGATCCTAATTTTGCACTTGTAATGTTTGTTTCAACCATGGACTGATCTTGATAATGGCATTGATCAAGTAGAATGAATGACCTAGTGATTTGTCTAAACTAGAGTCTCTATGTTATAAAATATTGTTATGTTTCCCCTAAAATCCACCATTTATTGAGGTTAACATACCCCATTTATGAAAAATAGGGAACCTTGTGATTAATTTGAACCTTCACACTGAAAACTTGATAATTTGCACTTTACTAGAATATGAAGATCATCTGTGCTTGATGAAATTGGCCCATTTTTTATGGTTTTTCTTTATCCTTGCATAATGTTACTAAAAATTTAATTTCATGTCTTGATTTTTAGGTTTCATGGAGCTCCCTTCAATGGATTATGTTGGGATTCTCATGGATTAGCTCTATTCAGGATTTCACTGGCCTTTGGTCTGTAAATTATTGAAAATGGATTCATGTCATGAAACCCTCTTTCAAAAAACCATAGCTTAGACCTTTAGTTTAAATTCAAATTTGGTGGGAAATTTTTTTCTAGAAATGTTTTTAATCAAATTTGGACTTAAGCCTAATTTTTATGCCAAGGCTTGGTCATGTTTTTCAACATAACCAAACCTTAGCCTAAAAATCATGCTTGGTCCCCTTTTATTTTCCCCCTTCTATTCCTTATGTTTTGGCATGGTATAATGTTTATGTGGTAGGGTATTTTATCTTATAATGGTCCCCTTTGTCATATTCTTAGCCTAAAATCTTAATCCTAAGGCCTCATTCATAGTTGTCAACATGAATGAGACCTTAGTCTTAAAACTTTAGCCTAAGTTATTATATTAATCCACATCCTAACTTAAGCACATCAGTTCTTTATAGATACAACAACTCTTGATTCATCATGAGGATGATCTAATGGATCATAGGAATCCTGATGAGCTTAAAGCTTTGATCCATCATACCAATCCCATAAGATCACTAAGATCATGATTGATGGTCTGTGCTTCATTAGGAACAATAATTAGATGGCATGAGATCATCCTCAAGTTTAAATGGATACCCTTTTACTATATAGGCTTAAGTCAATCAGATGAAAGTATCTAGATGAAGATCAATGGTCCATCGATACTTGCATAGAAATGATCCAATAGAGCAAACATAGTATTGAAAAGTTAAAAGCTTATAGAACCTTGTGGAGTTGCCATGTGGGACTCTTGCATTTGAGCTTGATAACAAAGGATTCCCACACATTTAAATTTGAAATTAACCTAAGTTTTTATCCTAAGGTTCATTTAATTTATTTAAATTCCATAAAACTTAGGCTAAAACCTTAGGTTATGACCATAACATTCGAAGGGACCTATTTTAATATGCTTATAAACTTAGGATTTTGTTTTAGTTTAATTTTTATGACATGGTCCCAAGTTAAAATGATCTCCTTCATGGTTTCAGAAGTTAATGGTGTGCATCTCCCCATATATTAATCAATAGCTCTCACTTCATCATGAAGGATGATTTGACAGATCATATCAAATCCAAGATCTATGAACCAAAGGACTTCATGAGCTTAAAATTGACATTCTCATGATCATCATTTGACATTTGTGAGACCATCATTGATGTTCGTGAGACCATAAACTTTAAGCCCATCAAAGCTAATGATCCACTCACTTAAATTTGATGTTATTGTGACTATCATTTAATGTTTATAAGTACATCATTGACATCCATGAGACTTTCAAATTTAAACTAATCAATTATTTTGCTTGAACATAAGGATGTCCTTCAAAATATTGTTAAAAACTTATGGCTGCATTACAAATAAATGGGACTCCTTGAAAGATGTTCAAACACTTAGGATCTTTGAATTTCAAATAATAAAATGAACTTATGGCCTAAATATATGAAGACATAGCCTTAATCTAAGTTTATTTCCTAAGGGTTCAATTATGTTTGTTTAAATGCAATAAAACTTAGGCTAGAGACTTATATTAAGGTCCCTATGACATAAAACTTAGCTTAAAATTCTTTTAACATAATTTTTATCATGTTTATTGATATGATAAAACCCTAGGTTAAAACCTAACATTTAAACCACTTATTATTTGGGCCCCTCTAGATGTATTATAAGAACTTAACATAAATATTTTAACCTAAAGTATATGTTGTGTTTATTATCACAACATAAACTATAGCCTAAATTATCTAGCCTAGGTCCATTTTATATGCATTCTATAAACTTAAGCATAAATATTTTAGCCTAAAGTCTATCTCATGTTTATTAATATGAAATAAACCTTTGCCTAAAGTATTTAACCTAAGTCCCTTCTTACATCTTGGGACTAATTAAATTTCTTTCCCTTTGTAGGATCAACGACTCTCACTTCATCATGGATATTGATTAGACAAAGTGAAAAGACTTGATGAATCTAATACATTTGATCCATTGGACCAATCATATGCATCCATTTGGATTGTGATCAATGATCCATGCTTGCTCATAAGAGGAAATTAGATGGAGTGTAGTTGTTAGAGACTATTCAACAAGCCCCCAAGGGTCCTATTTCTATCTAGTTTTTGCTTTTCTACATTCAAAAGGAAGTAAGAAATTAAGGAAATGGTCTAGGGTTTTATGTTACCTGAATGAGGTCTACGCACCATTATCTAGACATTGTATGGACTCCTCTTTGGCTATGGAGGATGACACCTGCAGAAGAAAGAGACTTAAACAAGGAGATTGTTAGATGGATATAAGGTTGACTGCCAAGCGATATGCTCGGTCCTAGAAGTGTAAAGACTTCCTTATGGGATGACAGTCCACTGTTGATAAAATAATGTTTGATAAAGATAAAAAGTGAAAGACTAAGCAAAATAAATAGAAATAATGTGTACCTACTGTCTACTGTCAGTCTGCCATAGTTGCTGATGTCGGTTAGTCTGCCAGCATCAGTTGGTCAAGATCACCGATGTCAGTTAGTCTGTCAACGTCAGTACGGGCAGTGGGCCTGGTGGCTGGCGTTGGTCAGGGCAATGGCCTTAAATAGGGTCTAGATAGGTTTTTGGTCAACAGAATGGTCTGAGAGTCTGTTTGGATGGTTTGAGAGTCTGTGCAGGGTTTGTAGGGCAGAAAGTATGGTCTGAAAGAGGGACCAAACAAAGGATTGGGGTGAAAAGGGAGAATAAGGATTTGGGTCTAGTCTGGTTGATAGCCGGGTTTGGGTGGTGATATTATATAGAAGTAGTAACTAGAAAACATAATGAAAACATAGAAGAAATACTTAACTGTGGCTTGCTGAAGAAAGAGTGTAGGAGATTGGTTGCTGATGCTGCTAGTGTAAAAGACTACCTACAAGGTGGAGTGATTGGTGCAGAGTAGTTGTACCCTATGATGTTTTTTTACTGTGTGTTTGGGAGAGAGGGTGTGAGAGAGGTTTGAAGACTGGAAGGCTAGCTGATTGGAAGGATGGAAAAAGATTCAAGATTGGTTGATCTGCATTCTAGATGTAGAATGCAATTTTGAAGGAAATTGACGCTGGTAATACCGCCGATGTCGGCTAACTACTAACCGACATCGATAGCCAAAGAATAGGAAAAAGGGCTAAAAATAGCCTTTTATCTATTCTTCCTTCTACTAAGGTCAGCTGGTCATGGGAAAATGGTTGAAGGTGGGTTAAAATGGATGCGAGAGGCTAAGTGGGATAAGAAAAATGGGGTCTAGGCATTTAAGACTTGGCATGGGGTATTGGAGGGCATCCAAGGAGAGGTATCCTAAGAGGGGTGAGCTGTGAAGGAGAGAGAGAGAGGGAATTATTAATTCAAAATAGATAATTATTTTAAATTAATAAGACATAGGGGCATGTTGAACTAGAAAGGGACCAAGGGGGAGGCAACCAAGGGAATAGACATGATTTTGGTGTCTACATTTGCCCCTTTTTGTCTTGTTGGTTGTTCTAGATGAACTGCAAGACAAAAACAAGAGTTGATTGCCCCAGGGATGGGATAAGGTCTTTTTTGTCCTGTTGGTTATTCTAGTGAACTGTAAGACAAAAATGAATGTTGGTTGCCCCAATTATGGGATGAGGTATTCCCCCTCAAAGTGGGAGTCAAGGGAAGGGAACCTAAAATTAGGTGCTGATTTGATAGATAGTGGATGGATATGGTGAAGTTGGAGTGTGAATGCTGCAATAGTTGGGATTGCGTGCATACTACTTCACGAGATGGTCAGGTCAAATTGTCACAGGTCGAGGGTCGAGGAGTGCCAAAATCAAAATAACCAGGCCCCAACATTTAGTCATAGCTGATTGGGTTATTTGATCTAAGCTGTAGCTCTAATGGTCATCATGTTCCAAGTATCTTGGGCTCAGGAAGTGCTCTTGGAAACATGAAAATGTCACAAGTAGTGCGGATTAACTTGCTCGAGATCTTATACTTGTGAGGGTTGAAATATGGGTTGCAGATAATTTTTTTGACCATTCATGAGGTAGCATACATGCAAAAATAACCAAGGCAACGTTGTCTTGGAAGTGGTCGTGGTCGGATGAGATAGGCGCGATCTCCATGGTCGTTGGTCGAGGCGAGGTGAGATAGATAATTGGTTAAATGAATGGACAGATGAAGGAATGGCTGAGCTAACCTTAGAAGACCCCATGTCAACTGAGTGTTGCCTACATAGCTCGATCGTTAGGGCCTCAGGTTGATGTAGTTCTCCCTAGAAAGGGAGGAAGGGTCAAAGTTATGGATTGCTTTGGTCGAGGTCAAGTCGTGGTCAAAGGTAAGATAGTTTGTCCATTAGGTAGATGAATAAATGGATGTGGTCGAGCTAACCCTAGAAGATGTCATGTCATCTGAGTGCTACTTACATAGCCCTGGTCTTAGGGCCTCAGACCAATGTAGTTTGAACTAGTTGAGTCAAAATGGTTGATAGATGGGTTTTGTCATGATGAAGGTTTAGCACTTCCCATATGTATGAGGGTACGTGCTTGGAATGATGAGGGTAAGATGATGTTACAGCCTTTTCCATATTGTGTGATGGTGTATTCTGCAACATTGGTTGTGTGGTCTTTCATCCCTAGCAATTTTCCATATTAGTGATGGATGCATGCTAAAAATGAATTGAGTATGTTTATGCTTCAGCAAGTAATGGTTTATGCTTAACATAAGTTGAGTGGTTGATAGTTTCCATGTGTATTGGTGTCCATAGAAACTATGTGAAATGGACTATGTCATGTTGGTGGTCTGAAAATGTTTTGGTTTGGTTTGGTTTGGTTGGCAAATGATTTGGTTGAATGTGACCAAAGTGAATAGGAAGTGAAAGGCATTTTGCACTTTCATTGACATGGACCATAATAATAGCATAGGCAGGCATTGTTAGATCCAAAAGCCCCATTCATGCATTACATCGTTGATCACTAGTTGTGTTAGATAAGTAATCGAATCATTTTGACATTAAACTAAGCTCAAAATCCCTTGAGTAGGTGATGTGATATGGTAGGATAGGATAACCCTTTTTAGTAGGGATAACTTTGCCCCTTTTTATAGGAGACCCAAAGACGACTATAAGCCAAGTCCATGACCCCTTATTTTTTTGGCAGACTGATCAATGTGGGAAGTCTACATGGGGATGTCATTTGGTTGTGTGGTCATAAGTGAAGCTAATTGATGCGGGAAGCTTCAGAAAGAGTGCTGGTTAAAGTAGAAGATTTAGTCATAACCATCCTTTGAGGGAGTGGTCTATATTTTTGCTTTATATATTTTTGAGGTCTTTGAATAGCTGTCCTTTGAGGGAGTAGCCTATTAGCTATAGTAATGATAGTACAACTATCCTTTGAGGGAGCAGTCTATCTTTTGATTTCTGACCTTTTGATGTTTTGACATCTTAATTTATTTTTGATAGAATTTTGAGTCATGGACAAGACTATAGAAGTGTAAGGGCTCCCTTTTATTAGGAAAAAGCATTCATACTTTATAAAAGGGTGACATAGGATTTGTTTAGGGGAATAGGGGTGAAAGGAATGATGATTAAGAGGACCGAGATTGCTCAAGGGATGAGCTCAAGTTAAATGTCAAGTGAATGAGTACTCAACTAACAGTAGAATGGTCACAAATACAAGGCATTAAAGGGCTTAGGTTTTTATTAGCCTTCAAGAGAAGACAGACGATAAGTCCCTGATCGATACCTGTGCATGAGGATGTAAGGTCCAAGCCAATTAGGAGCAAACTTGCCTCATTTACTTCTTTCCAAATTGGCCACGTGTTAAAGATGATGGACATGAGGTTGGTTGATATGTTGTTAGATTGTTGGTTGATTGATGTTTAGTCAATGATTGGTCAAGGCTTGGTCAGGGTCAATGTTTAAAAGGTTGGTTGATGCTTGGTCAAGGTTTGGTCATTACTTGGTCAATATTTGGTTGAGGTTTGGTCGAGGCTTGGTTGATATTTGGTCAATGTTTGGTCAAAGTTGATCGAGGTCATGATTAAAAGGTTGGTTGATGTTTGATGTTTGGTCAAGGTTATGATAGTCAAGGTAAGGTTGAATTCCCCCAATTGCTAGGGAGAATGTTTGACAGATTTAGTTTGAGAGGGTGAGATCCTAATCTGCCAGGTTGGATGCAAGAATCTCAAAATCATGGATGGTGATAGAGGCAAAGGTTGGTAATGATTTGATTAAAGTGGATAATGGTTGGGGGTCATCAGGCTGAACCTCCATTGCTTGTAAGGCTTTGATCAAGGTTTGATGATGCTGTGGAGAATTTTGTATGAGATCATACAAAGACATCTTCATAGGGGTCGTGTGGTGAGATTGTTTCACCACAGAGTCAAAGATTGTCTTTGAGGATGCTGGTCGAGATGTGCCCAAGATAGTAATCTTGGGTTTTGGTTGTGGTGAAGGCTTGGTAGATGGGGATGTCCAAGTGATAGAAACATGTCTTTTCCCTTTATCTATTTGGGTTGGTGGGCTGGTGGTCAAGTTGACTGTGTTGATTTTGAATAATGGGGTTAAAGGCGGTGGAGGGACCATAGTCTTGTGTGGAGATCCTGATTTAGGTGATGATGTTTGTGAGGCATGTGATGGTGTCAAAGATTTGGAAAAAGGGGTAGTCAAGAAGATCCTTGATGAGAAGGGTAACCTTTTTCCGGTGTTGATGAATGACAGCTTTAAGAGCACAACAATGCTTAGTGTCATGTTCTGGTGTGCGATGATAGTGACAAAATTTAGTGTTGTCAAACCAAGATGGTCTTGATCTGAGAGTTGATGAGTGTGAAGGTGAGGAGGTATGGGAAGCATGGGATGATGTTGAAGGTTTGTTGATAATATGGTCAAGAAGAAGGGTGTCTTTCTCTAAACATTAGCAAATGACAACCTTGAGGGCACAAAAATGCTCAGTATCATGCCCAGGCATGCGATGATACACACAAACTATAGTGTCATCGAACTAGGGTGGTTTTGGTCCAAGAGATTGGTATGGTTTAAGAGGTGGAAGACTGATGCGAGAAGACTGCAATAATTATCATAACAGTAAGGCATAAGAACCTGCCAATGGGTCTGCGTGTTTTGTTGTAGTAGGGGTTGATGAATTTTGTTTTGGAGGCATAGGAGGCATTGGTCATTTTGGAGGAAATATATGTTTAATGGGTAAAGGGGATAATGGATTCAATTTGCCTCTGTGAGGTGTTGGAGTAGGAAGCACTCCTATTAAGGTGGATGGATGCAGGCCCAAAATAAAGGGCAATGATGAAGGTGGGGGAGGAATTCTCTGGTGTGGTTTAGTGGCCTTCTTTAGTTTGGGTTGAGGGCCACTATTGTGTGAGGCAAGATTAGATATGGGGAAAACACCAAGAGATTTAATCTCTTTTAGCATGGTGGACGCCTGCATGGGTTTGGGTTTAGATGTGGATGGAGGTGAGTGAGATGTAGCGATCTTAGGCAAAAGGCAAGAGAAAACCATCACTGGGCCTTCCTTGGTCGAAGTGGGTGAAGAGTTAGGGTCTTCTCTTGGTGGAGAAGAAATTGGAGAATGTGACTCCTCAAGTGGATAGAGGGCAAGGATGATGGTGCCTTCTACTTGTGGTTGAGGAGTAGGAAGGGTATGGTCCTCCATTGGTAGGAAAAGGATGAAGGTGGGGCTAATGGCATTGGTATGGTTGAAGTGCCCTCCAATATAAGAGAGGTCGATGGAGAACTAATAAGAGAAGAAGGCTCTTCTATCTGTGGAGGAGGTTGGTCAGGGACAAGAGGTGAGACCGTGTTGACTGTGTGTATATCATGCTCTTGGGAGCTATCGGCCATGGTCTAGACATTGTTTTGGCTAGGAGGATGGTTAGAAAAAGGTTGTTTGAAGATATCAATGTTTTGGTTTGGTGGCATGTTTGGGTTATCCAAAACAAGATCCCCCTTGTCTATCATGTCTTGGATAATGTTCTTGAAGGTTCGGGAGTTGTTTATGTCATGGCCTTAGACATGGTGATAGTGACAAAAGTCATTTTCCCTATACCATGTAGGGATGGATTTTGAAGGGCCAAATTGAGGTGGTTAGATTACAGGGATATTGAGGACCCCTTGCTTGATGAGTTTTTCCAACATGGAAGCGTATGACTCTCTAATTACAGTGTATTGACACTGTATGTAGCGTTGTTGGAATTGTTTTGTGATGCTTTGTGATGTTGAAGGTTAAGGTTGGTTGGTCATTGTCGAGGATGGTGATCTAATGACCATAGTGTTGGCCACTCCTTTAGACTTGGAGTGGGAAGAAGGTCTCAAAGAAGAAGGGTCATCAGTTTTTGCATTGGTATTACGCAATTTGACCCTATTTTCTTCAATAACATGGAGTTCAACCTTTCGAGGCATGGTGAAAGCTTCATCAAAAGTGTGGAATGTTTGGACCCACAAGGTAGAAGAGATGTTCTTGGCACCTGCTCAAGAGAAGAGCTCAATGAGCTTGGGTTGAGATAAAGGGAAGGAGAGTTGGTTGGTTAAGCCTCTCCAATGGGCAACAAAATCGGCTATGGATTCATCGTCAAACTATCTGATAGAGTAGAGGTCTATAATTGAGACCTTTTTGGTGATATTGATCAAGAAGTGGTCAAGGAAAAGTTGGGCTAGCTGGGTGAATGTGAAAAGAGAGTGACTAGTGAGAGAGTTGTACCAATCAAGGGCAGGGCCAGAATGACATGGGGAACGTGCATAGCAATAACACATCATCATGGGCTATAAGATAACAAGCATGTCTAAATGCTTGTAGATGCTACTGAGGGTCTTCCTTACTCTAAAAGTGAGTAAAATTAGGAAGCTCCCACTGACTGGGATACATTTGGATTGGGACAGAGGGATGGATGGGTTCATTGTAAATTTGGTCATATGAAAGGACATTGCTTGAACCAAAAATGGAAGCCTGAAGATTAGACATTTTGTCCATCAACATCTTGATGAGATAGGCTGATGGATTGGCAAGAGGGGTACCCCCTAGGTTTTAAGGCACTTGGAAGGTGCTAGAAGAGGTGTATGATGTAGTCAATTGCACTTGTATAGGTGCAACATATTGATAACTAGCCATTGGGATAGAAGTGGAAGCCAGGGGTGGTTGTGTCGTGAAGGTAGAAGGCATGACTAGGCTTGATGTCACCATAAATGGTTGGATAGTAGTGACATTAGCCAAAGGATGAGTAGCCACCCTGTTGTTGATGGGGGTGAGAGTAGGCGGGATGGAGACAACTAGATTTTGGAAAGGGGTAAAATTTTGTTGAATAGTCTGTGGTTGATGGGGGGCTGAAACCCTAATGGAAGTGGGCCCAGAGATAGAAGGAGAAGCCACACTTTGAAGATTAGTCATGGTCAGGTTGATGGTCAAAGTAAAGGCCAGAGTGGTCATGGGTTGGGTAGCAAATGCTGTCGATATCATTGCCGCTTCAGTTAAGGAGGTTGGCATCCCATAAATTGGGTTGCCTGAAGAGTCTCACGTTTGGCTTCTCATGAGATAATGTTGAAGGGCCTTGACATTGAGGTCAAGGAACCTTTTGAAGTCTTGATCCCCTTTGGGAATAATAGATGGTCGAGTCAGGGTTGGTCGAACAGGAGTTCATTCGGTCTATGAATGATACTCCATTAGAGGATTGGTTATGGAGGGTGAAGGCAGAAGCAGTTGTTGCCTCGCGTGGTCAACAAAAGTCTTGGTTTGACTGTGTGTTAAAACCATTCAAGGCAAAAGGTTTAGGTTTTATAAACTATGTTTTTCAGTCTCAATAAACCATAATGGATGTTGGACAGTGAGAAAGTTGGGTTTTAAGCTTGCTATTTTGAGAAGAAAAATTTTGGACAGTGACCGATGTCGGTTGAAAAATTGATGTTAGTGAAATAGATTGCAGATGTCAGTCAGATAACCGATGCCAGTGAATAAAGGTTGTCGACATTAGTGAAAAAAATGATGTTGGTGACTGTGTTTTCTAGAAACCCAAAAAAATTGAAAATTTTTGGAAAAAAAGAAGAAAATGTCCTCACTAGCTCAAAAAACTAGATAGGAACAGAAAAATAGGTGAAGACATGTAGATCCTAAACATTAAATCCTGAGAATAAACTTTTAGAATCATGTTGGCTTATGCCTTAGAGTGTGTTTAGGAAGTTGGCTTGTAGAGCGGGTCATAGAAGAAGCAGTCTAAAGTTGGTTTCAGGTTAGTTTCGGTGCTCAAGAGTCTGTGTTAGGTTCTGTACATCGCCTGGGGCTAAGGAGCAAGCTCCCCTCACTTCACGAGCCCAATGATAAGCTAGTCTCACTTAGCCAGTATATACTTTCCCTAGAGATTATCCTCTACCAGAGAACAGAGTGGGCTTTCCCCTTGGTAGTGAAGTCCAAGTGGGATTGCCGAGATGGGTAAGGTATTCACTAGGTGATGAAATCCTAGTCGGACCTTGTCTCAGGTGTGTTTAGATGTTTGATTTTGTGTAAGTGGTTAGGTTGTGTAACATAAGTGTGCTATGATTTATTCATGATGTGGTTTTTAATTACTAGATGTGTGGACTAAGTATTCATTTAGGAAGAAATGAAATGTAGTAGATTTTAAGCTCAAATAGAAATGTGTGTTCATATGCAGACAAGTGAGAAGAGATTGAAGAGTATGACTTTGACTAGTCTAAGATGCAGGAAAGAAAGAAAAAGAAGGATTCCTTTCTAACTTTGCTAATAGTGTCTTTTGGAAGAGATAGAAGAAAAAGATGCAAGAAGAGACCTAATGCACCTATATGAAAAGTATGTTTAGAAGAAAAAAGTATGAGCCCAAGGAGAATTCCTAGGGTCCCACTAGGCGTGCCAGAATGTTTCTATCTAGTTTTCACTTTTCTACATTCAAAAGGAAGTAAGAAACTAAAGGAAATGGTCTAGGGTTTTATTTTACCTGGATGAGGTCTGCGCACCATTATCTAGACATTGTAAGGACTCCTCTTTGGCTATGGAGGATGACACCTACAGAAAAAAGAGACTTAAACAAGGAGATTGTTAGATGGATGTAAGGTGGACTGCCAAGCGATATGCTCAGTCCCAAAAGTGCAAAGACTTCCTTGTGGGATGACAGTCCACTGTTGATAAAATAATGTCTGATAAAGATAAAAAGTGAAAGACTAAGCAAAAGAAATAGAAACAATGCGTACCTACTATCTGCTATCAGTCTACCACAGTCACTAATGTCAGTTAGTCTGCTGGCATTGATTGGTCAAGATCACTGATGTTGGTTAGTTTTCTGATGTCGATAGGGGAAGTGGGCATGGTGGCCAGTGTCAGTCAGGGCAATGGCCTTGAATAGGGTCTGGATGGGTTTTTGGTCGACAGAATGGTCTGAGAGTTTATTTGGATGGTCTGAGAGTCTGTGCAGGGTTTGTAGGGCAAAAAGTATGGTCTGAAAGAGGGACCAAACAAAGGATTGGGGTGAAAAGGGAGAATAAGGATTTGGGTTTGGTCTGGTTGATATCCAAGTCTGGGTGGTGATATTACTTAGAAACAGTAACTAGAAAACATAATGAAAACACAAAAGAAATACTTAACTGTGGCTTGCTAAAGAAAGAGTGTAGTAGACTGGTTGCTGATATTGCTGGTGTAGAAGACCTATTGCTGATGTTGCTGGTGTAAAAGACTACCTCCAAGGTGGAGTGACTGGTGTAGAGTAGCTGTACCTTGTGATGTTTTTTATGTGTTTGGGAGAGAGGGTGTGAGAGAGGTCTGAAGACTGGAAGGTTGGCTGATTGGAAGGATGGAAAAAGATTCAAGATTGGCTGATCTGCATTTTGGATGTAGAATGCAGTTTTGATGGAAATCGACGCCGACAATACTGTCAATGTTGGCCAACTACTGACTGATGTTGGTAGCCAAAGAATAGGAAAAAGGGCTAAAAATAGCCTTTTTTCCATTCTTCCTTCTACCGAGGGCAGTTGGTCATGGGAAAATGGTCAAAGGTGGGTTAAAATGGACGTGAGAGGCTGAGTGAGATAAGGAAAATGGGGTCTAGGCATTTAAGACTTGGCATGGGGTAGTGGAGGGCATCCAAGGAGAGGTATCCTAGGAGGGGTGAGGTGTGAAGGAGAGAGAGAGAGAGGGAATTATTAATTCAAGATAGATAATTATTTGAAATTAATAAGACATAGGGGGCATGTTGAAGTGGAAAGGGACCAAGGGGGAGGCGACTTGTTGGGGATCAACCAACAATATGATTACACTTATGAAAGTAATAAACTGTAGAATTAAATCAGATAGATAAGTAACTAGAATCAGATAATAGCAAAGAACAAGAGATACAAGAAACCACCCTAAAAACTTGTATTCAAATCTTCACAAAAAGAATACAATTGAAGAAACTTCTTTCTTCCACACCTCTCTCAGATGCACAAGATCTCTCTCTAGATCTCTATCCCTCAAGAGCTCTCTCTCTCAAGTACAATCAACTCCAACAACTTGGATTGATACAACTCTATACTGTTCTTCAACATTCATGCATAATGAACTACTACAACCACACTAAGCTAAGAAGATCTAATTCTACATATAAAATTAGGAGACTTGAGCATGCACTTACAACCAATAGTTAAGCCTCTTAAACAAGGGCTCTAAAAACAATCTTACTAATAATAGAGATGAGAACTTAAGACTAAGACATAAACTCATCATGCAAACACTCGGTTCTATCCTCAGAAATAGCATTCTGGACGCACAGGTAATCGACGCCAGTTCTTGCCTGCTTGCCTATGACCGATGTCGGCCGATCCTCTACCGATGCCGGTGTCTCTTCAACTGCACTTGACCGATGTTGGTCACTCCTGACCAATGCCGGTGACTGTGTAAACCTGCAACTTTGGTAATGCGCTCATATGTGAAGCTTTTAGGCTCCACACCTTAACAATCTCCCACTTGGAAATAAATAGCTGCACCAGTACCTGTACATCAACATCTTCTAGCTCCTCCATCTTCAATTCAATCATGAAGACCAATAGAAGTTGAATGAAGATTCAACTTCTCCTTTGTAACCAGCTTGGTTAACATATCAGCAGGATTCTTGTCTGTATGGATCTTCTCCAGCTTCAACTCACCATCTTCTAATACTTGTCTTATGAAGTGGTACCTAAGCTGTATGTGCTTGGTTCTTGAGTGAAAGGCTGAATTCTTAGCCAAATGGATTGCACTCTAACTGTCACTATACAATCTGCAACTCTCTTGCTCCCTTCCAAGCTCTTTCATGAACCATGTCATCTATATCATCTCTTTGCTAGCCTCTATGGCTGCAATATACTCTACTTCTGTAGTTGACAAGGCAACAACCTTCTGCAACTTTGATATCTAGCTAACCACCATTCCACCTACAGTGAAAACATATCCTGTGGTGCTTCTCCTGCCATCCAAATCACCTACCATATCTGAATCTACATAACCATGTAGAGAAGTATCTAAACCTCCATAGCATAAGTACCTTCTGCTGGTTCCTCTCAGATATCTGAGGATCCACTGAACTGCTTTCCAATGTTCCTTTCTTGGATTGACCATATACTTACTTACAACACCCACTACTTGGGCAATATCCAGTCTAGTACACACCATTACATACATCAAACTTCCTACTGCGGAAGAATATGGAACCTTACTCATGTACTCTACCTCATCAAGTGAATTAGTACATTGTTCTTTACTCAACTTAAAATGTCCAGCCAAAGGTGTGCTTATCGGTTTAGCATCCTGCATATTGAACCGTTTCAACACCTTGTCCACATAATCCTCTTGAGATAATATCAACCTGTGATTTTTCTTGTCTCTCTTAATGCTCATTCCAAGGATTTTCTTTGTTGCTCCCAAATCCTTCATAGCAAAAGCTTGAGCTAATTTCACCTTAAGCTCAGAGATATCCTGCATGTGTGATCCTGTAACCAGCATATCATCTACATACAACAATAGAATAATATATCTACCATTATCCAATCTCTTAAAATACACACAATGGTCAGATTGACACCTACTGTAGCCATGCTCAGTCATAAACCTGTCAAATTTCAAATACCACTGTCTAGGAGCTTGCTTGAGGCCATACAAGCTTTTCTTCAATTTGCACACTAACTTCTCCTTACCTTTGACCTCAAATCCTTCCAACTATTCCATATAAATTTCCTCATCCAAATCTCCATGAAGAAATGTTGTCTTAACATCTAGCTGCTCAAGATGCAAATCCTCAATAGCAACCAAAGACAATACAATCTGTATAGAAGTCATTTTAACAATAGGAGAAAAAATCTCACCAAAATCAATACCTAGCTTTTATGCAAATCCTTTCACTACCAATCTGGCCTTATATCTCATCTGTTCATTCTCACCTTCCTTCAACCTGTAGGTCCATCTATTCTTCAGTGTTCTCTTACCAACTGGCAACTCAACCAAATCCCATCTTTGGTTCTCTCTTAAGGACTCCATCTCCCCAACCATGCCACGCTCCCACTGACTCTTGGACTCCACCTGTATTGCTTCTTCAAAACTCTCTGGTTCTCCACCATCAGTTAGCAATAAATATAATAATGAAGGAGAATATCTAATTGGAAGCTTACTTACCCTTTCTGACCTCCTGATGGGTGTCTGAGACTCGTTCACAACACGCTATCCACCCAAATTCTCTGACAGTGACCGACCTCGGTCACCTCCAAACCTGTTACTGGCTGACGTCAGTTTTGCCTAACTGACGTCGATGCCTATTCTACTGATGTCAGTCTCTGTATGACCAACATTGGTTTTTGTTCTACCGACACCGGTTCCTATTCTGTCGATGTCGGTCTCTGTGTTTTCCTGCAAGTGATTATTTCTTTTTCCCGTGAGCTCATTTTGGACCGTCACCTCATCCAATTCACCATTGCTCTACCCAGATTGATTCAGCTTCTTTAGCTGATCACTATACATCACTTTTTCATTGAAAACAACATCACGGCTCTTAATTATCTTGTTAGTTCCTAGATTCCAAAATTTGAAACCAAAATCATTTGAGCCATAGCCGATAAATGTGCACCTCATAGACTTAGCATCTAGCTTCTTTCTATTTTCCTTATCTACGTGCATAAAGGATTCACAACCAAAAACTTTGAGGAAGGAGAGATCTACCTTTTTACCTATCCAAGCCTCTTCTAAAATTCCACCATCCAGAGTTGTAGAGGGTCCTCTATTAATCAGGTACACTGTAGTGTCAACAGCTTCTGCCCAAAACTCTAAGGGTAAACCAACATGCAATCTCATACATCTTGCATGCTCCATGATTATTCTATTCATCCTTTCAGCAATTCTATTCTACTGAGGTGTCCTTAGAACCGTCCTTTGCCTATGGATTCCATGCATATAACAATACGAGTTGAACTTATAACTGCAGAACTCTCCACCATTATCAGATCTCAGGCACTTCAATCTTTTGCCTATTTTATTCTCAACCATAGCTTTCCAAATCTTAAAAGTCTCAAATACATTAGATTTATTCTTAATAAAATAGATCCATACCTTTCTTGTAGCATCATCTATGAACGAAACATAGTACTGTGATCTTCCAATAGAAGCTACCTGAGCTGGTCCCCACACATCTGTGTGAACAAGCTGCAACTTATTCTTCTTCTTTATAGACCCAGTCTTGAGAAAACTAACCCTTTTCTATTTTCCAAATACACAGTGCTCACAAAATTCTAGATCCATTCTTTTCAAATCTAAAAGCTTACCTTTAGACTTAAGAATTAACATCCCCTTCTCACTCATGTGGCCAAGCCTTGAGTGCCACAATTTTGCATCCACATTTGAAGTAGATAATATAGAAGGAGAATTGTTAGTAACACAATTACACAAATAGAGAGTACCTACTCTCTTACCTCTGGCCATAACAAGTGCACCCTTGGTCACCTTCCAAGATTTTGCTGTGAGAGTTACTATACAACCCTCATCCCCTAACTTTCCTGCAGAAATCAAATTCCTCTTCAAGCTAGGAACATGCATCACATCTCTCAACACCCATGTGTTGCCATTCTACATTTTCAGTTGCACTTTACCTTTGCCAATAATTTTACAAGGCTCATCATCCCCTAGATACACTATTCCAAAGTCTCCATGGATATAGTCACTAAAATATTCCCTATTAGGGGTAGCATGAAAAGATGCAACAGAATCTAACACCCAAGATTTTATATTATTATGCAAAGAGAATATTAAAGCATCTTGTGCAATACCTACAACCTTTGCTTCTTCTTTTCCTTCGTGCTGATTATACTCCTTAGGCTTTGACCAACAATCTCTACTTATGTGCCCCATCTTTCCACAATTCCAGCATTGTGGCTTCCTGCCATTTCTGGATTTGGATCTACCTCTCCCCTTAGACTTAGATCTTGATCTCCCTTTCTTGCTCCTCTTTTTGCCTTCCCCTGCTCTCAAAACTTAAAGCGTTCCCAGATGTCTCTTCTGTGCTTTTCTTGCAAATTTCCTCATTTAAGATAACACTAACAACATCCTCTACGTTTAAAATATTTGATGCAAATGCAGTATTGCTAACTGCCATTACTAAGCTATGCCAGCTTTCAGGCAAAGAACATAATATTAAAAGAGCTTTTATTTCATCATCAAATACAATTTTGACTGAACTTAATTGATTTACAATACCATGGAAATCATTCAGGTGATTAGATACAGATCCACCTTCCTGCATATGCAGATTAAATATATGCTTCATAAGATATACCTTATTAGAAGCTGAGGGTTTTTCATACAAATTTGCTAAAGTAGTCATCAACTCTATTGTTGTTTTTGCCTGTGATAAATTAGATATCATAGTAGATGCTAGACTCAGTCTTATAGACCCTAGAGCCTTTCTGTCAAGAACTTCCCATTCTTCATCATCCATGTCTGTGGGCTTCTTTGGAATCCCATCTAATGGTAAGTATAGATCTTTCTGATACAGATAGTCCTCTATCTGCATTCTCTAATGTTGATAATTTTTTCCATTGAACTTCTCCATTCTCAATTTACTTTCTTCTGCCATTGCTTCTCCTACTCAAATAGAAATCCCTACAAAAACTCCCTGTGAGCAACCTGTAATCAATACACACTACACAGATCTAAACCACCTATTAGTGAACCTGAGCTTTGATACCAATTATTGGATATCAAACTCTAAACCTACAACCAAGGCTCTGATACCACTTGTTGGGGATCAACCAACAATATGATTACACTTATGAAAGCAATAAACCATGGAATTAAATCAGATAGATAAGTAACTAGAATCAGATAATAGCAAAGAACAAGAGATACAAGAAACCACCCTAAAAACTTGTATTCAACTCTTTACAGAAGGAATACAATTGAAGAAACTTCTTTCTTCCACACCTCTCTTAGATGCACAAGATCTCTCTCTAGATCTCTATCCCTCAAGAGCTCTCTCTCTCAAGTACAATCAACTCCAACAACCTAGATTGATACAACTCTGTACTGTTCTTCAACATTCACACACAATGAACTACTACAACCACACTAAGCTAAGATCTAATTCTACATATAGAATTAGGAGACTTGAGCATGCACTTACAACCAATAGTTAAGCCTCTTAAACAAGGGCTCTAAAAACAATCTTAATAATAATAGAGATGTGAACTTAAGACTAAGACTTAAACTCATCATGCAAACACTCGATTCTATCCTCAGAAATAGCATTCTAGACGCACAGGTAACCGACACCGGTTCCTGCCTGCTTGCCTGTGACCGACATTAGCTGATCCTCTACCGACGCCAGCATCTATTCAACTGCACCTGACCGACATCAGTCACTCTTGACCGATGCTGATGATTGTGTAAACCTGCAACTTTGGTAATGCGCTCATATGTGAAGCTTTTAGGCTCCGTTCTTCCTTCTATCGAGGTCAGTTGGTCATGGGAAAATGGTTGAAGGTGGGTTAAAATGGACGTGAGAGGCTGAGTGGGATAAGCAAAATGGCGTCTAGGCATTTAAGACTTGGCATGGGGTAGTGGAGGGCATCCAAGGAGAGGTATCCTAGGAGGGGTGAGGTGTGAAGGAGAGAGAGAGAGGGAATTATTAATTCAAAATAGATAATTATTTTAAATTAATAAGACATAGGGGGCATGTTGAAGTGGAAAGGGACCAAGGGGGAGGTGACCAAGGGAGTAGACACGATTTCAGTGTCTATAGGTCCATGGGATTGACACATGGAAATCATGTATTCAATGTATAGAATGCAAAGCCCAAAATTCCCATGAAGGTGCCAAGTGGCACAACCATGGAACTCAACATAAAACAACCAATTATTCTCAAACCTCATGATCATGATCAATGATCCACATTGATCCATAAATAAGGATGTAATGATATGAAGTAAAAGTGTATTTTTAAAAGGCAATGGTTATTCCCTTATAGCATTTATGAAAAATGCCATGAAAGTTGTGAAATGGATGCCACAAGGGTGTCACACAAGCATAAAATGACAAAATTAAATATTTTGTGTGCTTTAAAAGGCAAAAGTATAAAGACCCAGGTCTCAATCAAATTCAAGATTGAATGAGCCTAAGTCCAAATTTACATCACCATTAAAGCTTAAAAAATCCCTAGTATCCATAAAATCCCTAATTCAAACTCAGATTAGTCAAATTTAAACTTAGAAGAGTTCAATTACAATCTAAGCAAGAGTGAATTGACCTAGAAGCTACTTATAATTCATTGGTAAGTAGTCATAACTTCCACAAACATGGAAGCTCATAGACAACAACAAAGAGATGAAACAATGCTATATTTGACCTTAGATAATGAGGGAAGAATCTTTAAAGACATGGACCTAGATAATATAGATTTGAACAATGGGAATAGGAATTGGTTTGAACTCTTTTGGACCATTTAGGAGATGCAAGATCTTACAAGAGAAGAATAAAACAATGTAACCATCTTATGGAGATATAATGACCTAGTCACCATCCAAATGACTAGCCTCCATTATGCTACCACCAAGCTTGAGGTATTACACTGCATCGATGTCCTTGATCTTCTTTTTATTTACTATAAAATTTAGAAATAATGGATAGTCTATGCGTGTATATTTAGGAAAATAACATACATTTCACCTCTTGCTTTTGAAAGCTACTATAAACTATGTAATCCCTAGATAGACCTACCTACCATTAAAAAGTGGACTGAAGAGCATAATTTCAGCATAATCCTTGCCCCATGGATACTTACTAGGAGCCAAGTAATCTAGGACACCATAGGGAAAACCCCAATTATCTAATTCAGGGAGGGGATTAGGATAATTATGACCTTGCTGAATAGGTTATATGAATCCCCCTCAACCACACATATTGATAAAGTATAGGTGCCCTATATTTACTTCATGATTGAGAAGGGAATTAGTCCCCCATTGGGTGAGATGATCAATATCCATTTGAAGTCATAATTCATAGCTCTATAGGTTACCCATCTATGTTCCCACCAAAATAGTAGAGCAAGAAATTGCATACCAACTTATTCATAGTGTAGATGGATTTTTCAAGGAGAAAATAAAGGTCCTACTCCATCCATTTCTTCTAGAAATTAATATAATTGTATTGAAAAATTAGGAACATGTGAATGTCATTGCCATACATAAAGACTCATTCAATCTATAGAAAGATGAACTAAGGCAATGGGACCCTAATGAGAAGGTCACCAAAAATCTAAAGTCCAAGACAATAACCAAAGTATATGAACACCAGCCCAGTGTCCTTAACCCTCTATACATAAATACCTCTAGTTTCCCATAGGTATTAGCTAGATTTAAGAGGCATAACATTAAACTAGACCCTAGGTTGGCTAAGGTAGATGACAAGTCATCAGGTGATTGTTTGGACCCTCTTCTAGGTCCCCTCTAGAGTAACCACTACAATAGCCTCAAGCACATGTTACACAAGGACTTGGTAAAGAAAAACTAGAGGAGAGACTTGGGGAAAGATCATATTCAACCCTACTTGAAAGAACAAAGTCTCCTATAGTGTTCCTAGATATGGTTACTTTGGAACCTAATGAGATAGTAAAGGATGCAGTTAAGGTGCTTTCTGAAGCCTATGGGATAGATGAAGAAGAATAGATAAATGAAGAACCCCAAGCTTAAGTTTGGAAAGTAGAGTAGGATAGAGGGAAAGACGTTACTTTGGACTTGGTTCTAATAATAGCTACACATAAAAGGAAAGCTAAATTAACATTATTCTCAGTTGGGAGAAAGAATCCAAAGTTAAGCTTCACCCACCCCATGAGTGAGGTCAACATTTTTAGTGATGAATACCCCATTAATGGACCCATTATCCCTAAATGGTTCATTTATGGGAAAATGTAGAAGATTCCTAATTTATCCCACTCATGGGCCTTGACCCAAACCTTCCCTATCGATGTTTAAGAGGAAGTTAAACCATGAATATTAGCTTTGATGAAGGAGGAGGAAGAGAGAAGAATAATTAACATAGAAAGATCAAGTGGCACACAAATGGACAGTTTAAGAACCTCAATTAACACATAAGTGAAGAATCCTGAGCTTCCTAAGATCATAGAGTCTTTAACTAGTGTGTAGTTCAATCTAGAAACAATAAGATTGAAAAGGGTGACAACCAAGAAGACCATGGTTAGAGGTGAGGAGTTCACCTTTCAAAGAGTTGAACCTTTTGTCAGTTTAACTCCCATTGGAGGTTAAGGGATTGGTGAGCATCCTATTCATGAGGAAGACATAAAAATCTTAAATGATGCCCATTTATCTTAGATAAAATTAGGTATCAAGGGTATGAAGTAGAGGATACATAACCTGGAGAAAGATAAAGAGAATCTAGAGACACAGGTTGTCTTGTCAGTCTTAAAGGCAATACTAAAGATGTTTGAGGCATATTTATTTGACATGTTTGACTTCTTAAAGTCAATAAAGCTAAGGCAAGATGTATTTATCCAATAGAGTGAAATAGCCAAAGGATTGGTGGCCTAGTGGTAGGATGCAGAGGATAAAATAAGGGATCTTATCAATATAATAATTAAGGGTAGGATTCATGGCTTCAAAACCATTAGCTTGGCCCGCTTGAATGAAACATTAAGGATATTTGTTGATAAGATCCAAATTTTAAGTGCTTGGTCAAAGAGCTTGGATAGACTCCTAAGGGATGATGAAAATCTAATATCTAGAATCAAATAATTCCTTGGTACCATGGAGGCCAACCCTACAAAGTCTAATTACCTAGGCATCAATGATGATGATGAGTACATGCACAAAGACACTTTAGTGATGCAAGAAGTGAGGATTAAAATTTAAGGCCAATCTAGAAGTGAAAACAACTGAGTCATGGGCATGGTATTTACTATGGAGGAAACTATTGTTGAAGCTAGGAACATCAAAGAGGCCATAGCAAGGAATTATAGGGACTTCGATGACTTGGCTGATGAAGAGGATGTTTTTCTCTTAAAGGTAGATATTAATTTGGATCTTGTTAGTGAGAAACATCAAAGAGCTATGGAGATTATCCAATAGCAACATGGGAGCCCTTCATCCTGAGGCCCACTAGTTAATTGATATTCCATTTTATGTAAAACATTATAATATTTGAATGTGGAATATTATTTTGTAAAGGCATATGCTAGTTTCCTAGCATATTTGCTTATAGGTTAGTCCATTTTGGAAAGAGAAATGTATTATATAACTATGAAGAAGGATAGTTGTCCTTGTCTTTATACATGTGTAATCTTATGACTGACTGGTTTACTACCCGAGTCTTCTATAAAAGGTAGTATTACTATTTTTTAAAGGGGGGGAGTTTTGAGCCAAAACTTGTATACTTATAATAAATTAATATAAACAAGGAATACTAAAAATTTTGTCCATGTTTGTTTGTATCAATTGTTACATGGTTTCTCTCTTAATTTCTTATTTTAAGTATTAAATTGGAATGGTTTTTTATGAATTCTAAATGTGCATCTTTGATATAGGCTTGCTAATTTGTGTTAATGCTATAATAGTTGAATATTATTAGACTTTGCTTCATTTTATTTGCTCTACATTAGGGTGTGCAAATGCTATTTGAATGCAATAGTAAACCTTAAAGGCAAAGTTAGTTCATACTTGTATTATCTCATGTTTTCCTCAAATATTTGCATAAGATATGGTGGGATTTGACCATCTATTACATGACAACATATACTGGTTGAATGCATGTTTAATTCAAATTCAAACATTATCATAATGTTTAAGGCAAAGATAAGCAATCAAGTAATTTCTTTCTACCCTACCCTTACTTTTGATTCATTTTTTATCAAATCACTTTAGTTTAGATCTCATTGTAAATATTCATCTAGATTAGTGTTAGTGTATATCTTTGATCATAACTCACTAAGATCAACATAGATGATTAAAAATTCACAAATATTAAGGACCACATTGGCTCCCAGCCACTAGTAAATATAAATTTGTGGAATAATTTAATTTTATCTACCTCTATTATACCATAATTAACTAGATTATGAAAAACTTCTACTCATGCTCTGAATTCTCAAAATTCTAAAATGAAAAGTGTTCTTTAAACACTAAGAGAACCTATGATACACTTAGAGCCATGAACACCCTACAATATGGACTACAATCCTATAATAATAAGATATAAAATTTAGAATAACACAAAATTATCAAGGAACACCCATCCCTTAGTTTAGTGAGACACAAATCCCACAAGGAGCTACTTCTCCTATCTAGTTGACCACCCACAACAACTAAACCTTTAGCAAGCTTTATCTTGCAAGGAGGAACCAACCCCTTAGGAAACTAAGCATCCACTTAGCTACCTTGAATAGATAATCTTAAAAACCTATTTATACTCTTTAATTAATGATGACCACCTTTGTTTTCATTCTTCACCTCTAATCTCTCTTAAGCTACCTCTTGGACTAACTCGCTCAAACCACCTCTTCTAGGCTCATTAGGTCTAATGACCTATGTATCCTCTTGCATCAACTTGATAAAGCAATCATGACTAATAATATTCACTCTATATTTGTCCTTAATGACTTATACATTCTCTTTAAAATTTTCTCTCCTCTTGAATCCACACTTCCACAACTTGTCACATAAATAGGCCAACAATGCCTTGTATTTATACCACTCTCTTGGTATTACCTAACTTATTCAACAAAGATGATTACCATACTTACTATACATTTTAAATAGGTACTAATACATGTTAATTTTAATAACCACACACTCCTTAGGTTATCCAATACCTCATTAACCCCAGACCACCATTAGGTCTTGGTGAGACCTAAAACAATTAGGCCTTCATACTCACATGTTACATGTGAGACTAATTAGACCACATTCATAATTTAACAATAATTTTAACACATCAAACCTATCTCAAATAGTCCCTTTACCACTCTCATATGGGTCTATTCCACCTAGAACACCAACTCAACACTTGAAACTACTAATTAGGTCTCCTCACTCTTTAGGCCTTCATACACAAACAACACAATCTCCAACATATGAAGAAACTACTCAAATAATTCACTTAGACATATGATTAGATGACATGGATGAAACATTCATGAAATTTTCAACTCCATGTGATTTAGATACTTCAACACAGGCTCTAAACACTCAAAAAAACTCTCTCAAAATGACCACATAGACTGGCCATATACAATCAAAATATAGTCAATCTATTTTGACTTTCCATATACTATTAGTGGAATATAAAAACATATAAAATTTATTATAAGACTTAGATACTTATTGAACATCTAAATAGTCATTTTCTTCTTCAATTCTACACAAAACACCTTCAACTCACTCTTGTAACATGGCCACTCAATCTACCAGTGCATTCAATAAACATAGTCAACTTATAAGCAATTATTCACACTCAATAAGGATTGGTCAAACCTAAAAAATCCATAAAAATGGTCCTCATGGAGTCTAAAACACTCTCCAATAGTTATTTCATCTTGAAACATCAACATACCATCAAGAACTCTTCAATTACCCTTCTGTAGTTACTTGTAGAACATGGTCAAGCACACAGTCAACTTTGGTTAAAAATTATAATCTATAGATTTAACTTGAAGTCATATTCAAATTTTACTTTTATACCATCAAAAAATTCCTCTTAGATCAAAATATATTAGTAAAATACTACAAAATGGTTTTTCCCTTTGGTAATTTCAAATACCAACAATCACTGGTAAATGCAAATATTTTAGACATGTGTCTTCATATTGTGCTCCCTAAAAGATAGATTAATTTCACTCCATTTATATCTTTAATATCTTTTAAAATTTAACCTACATCACTCACCATTGATCTTAGATCCTTGTTTCCAGGATCAACCCACTTGGTAGCCCCACGTCCCCTCTGTGTACCCTGTAGTCAGTTTACAATGAACTTCTACCACTTGACATCCCCATGTGACTTATAAGAATTATATTTGACTTATTTACTAATTTTCACCATTGATCTTGCTCTGAACTTCCATTATTAAGACACTTGGCACCCTCACATACCTTTTGAACACATTACTATCATTCCCCACTCTTGTGCCCTTTGGCAATCCTACCTACCTTTTAAGCACATTGATGTCAGACCCTAATCTTGTACCACTTAAAAATCCCACATGTCATTGATATTATGAGTGCTCACCATTAGATATGTCTTTACTATTTTACCCTAGACTTCAACATAGTTAAACTTGATGGTTTGTGGTCCATCACAATCTATTAGAGCAACTTTCAATGTTGATATCTTGAACTAAAAAACACCTGAAGACTTCAAATCTTTAGAGAACCTTCCTAGAACTATAGAAAACGTCTACATGAAAATATTTTACTAATTTTGACTTTTTTATTAGCTTCACAAAATGCACAAACTTGTTGGATCACTCATATTTATATGATGTGCAATGATAGTCTAGCTTCTCTTTAGCTATAATATGCATGTTTCTCTTTTCAAATGATCAAATGAAACACCAAACCTCTACCAAGACATATATGGATGCCTCACAACTTCTTATTTTTCCTTATAGACCTGCACATGTTCCATATCTCTTCAATATATCAAACACAATTTTTTTGCCATTCATGCACTAGTACTACATTCTATCTTTGACATCATTGTCAACCTAAGACATCAATGACCATGATCAACAATATCCCTCTTTGTCATTGATGAAAAAACACCCTTAGAATGAATTCTTACTCATTTGAACTTTTTCATTCTGATATTTCTCCCCCTTTAACATTAATGACAAAGAGTCTCTTCTTTGTTAGAGGTATAATCATTGAGGGGAGGGGGTGAATTAGTGAGCCTAGATATTTAAATTTCAATAATTATCCTTTAAAACTATTAAACAATCAACATATATCAAATTTATCAAGCAACATTAAAAACAGATATCATTCATTCAATGTATATAGAAGATAAAACACATAACATATAGTTCCTATGGGAAACCCTCATGGGGAATAAAACCCACTCTCAAACCTACAACACATGGACTATTTATCCTATAATAAATTACAAATAAGAGACTGGTCAACTCCTTTAGACCAAAAAACCTTGATCAAATCCTTCTAACCAAAGGTATTTAGTGAAACATTTGTTTCACAAGGAGTAACTACTTGTAAGAAAGATCAAATCTTTTAGACCCTCCTTTCAATACCCCTACCTTAGTATTGATGTCTTCAACACTTGATGATGGATATTTTATTTGTACAAACTCTCTCTCTATCTCATAAATTCCTCTCACATAGGTATGCCATAATCTCTCTCATTTACTCAAACTGTCCTCATATGCACACTCAAACATTTTCATATATGCTCAACTTACAAGATCACTATTATGAAATAAAAAATATGACCTATATGTCATACAAATTTTTAAAAATATACTATGTTGATCAAACCATCCATTAGTCACATCTACTTCTCCTTCACTCCACAATTCTCACATGTACACTGTGCATAAGTCATCTCTCAAGTCTAGAAATCATCATCTTTGATTTCACTATATATAGAGACTTCATGGATTATTGTGTCTAAAATATTTATTTGTCAACAATAACAAATTAATTCACCATTAAGGCATCTAACATGTGTCACACTTAAGCACAACACACTTTAAAATAGGCCTAAGTCACTTTTAGGTCATATAGAGACCCATTCATCTCTTTGACACTTATCTAAGAAAAATAGGGAAAAAAAATCACTTTATAACTCATGGAAACATGACTCATGATCTACAAGTCCTCGTTAAGTTCCAACAAACATCATAATACCCTTCTACTTAAGAACAATTTGCTTAAAAAACATTATGTGCACACAATCACCGTGAACAAATACATAGTCAAATTCTAGACCTTTGTTCATACTGGATACAATTGATCAAACCTTCATAATGCACTAAAAACATCCTCATGGAGTCTAAAACACTACAAAATGGATAAGACAACATGATACATAAAAATACCATCAAAATGAGCTCAAATATCCTTCTCAGGTCCTTAATAGATGAATACGAAAACACAATAAACTTTGAACCTTCATAACTTTGACTATACACACTTTCAGACCTTCAAATATATATTTATATATGTGCCTTATATTTTATACCAATTTTATTTTTACACCATGAGAAAATTCTTCCTGGATCAAAAGATATGGCTCTAAAACTGAGCACTAGTTTTTCCTTCACAAATTTGAATATTTAAATCCAAACGGTCATAGTTAAACTTTAAACAATATGATCATATATTGTATCCTTGATAATTTATATAAAATAAAAACCATAATTATTGTTTTATGAATCTAAAAATTTAACTCATACTACACTATTTCCAAATTTTAAACCTTGAACATGTTGACCTCATGTTGTGCAATCTTATACTATTGACTTAGCACACACCATCAATCTCTATAGATTAGTCAAGTCCTTATCATGCATAAATCACCATTTAATATTAATTATAACCCATATTATTATGAAACTTTTCACCCTCATGTGTATCCTGATCACTTATATTGTTAAACATCGGGCAATTGTCCTTACTCGAATCAACATGCACCATTGATCTTGATCTATATGAATGCTCACGAGCTCTTGGATCTCAAAAGAAGCTCAATATTCAAATTTGGTAACAAATAAACACTTAAAAATCTTTTAATTTTTATGAATTTTATATCTTCACTATATGATCTTTCATGATCCATTATATCTTCATTTGGTCTTGATCTTTATCTTCATGCAAAATAAACTAAGTGTGGGGACCATTGAAATATGCCTAAAAGGCTAAATTTAAACAGTCTTAAATTTTGCCTCACTTTAATACTCTCAAATTTGGAAAATATTATCTCCTCACATATGACAATACAAACATGTGTCAAATTTTTCCTATAACCCTCAAATGAACCATTCTATTTAAACACAATTTTCTCAAACAACATTATGTGCACATAGTCACCATGAACGAATACATAGTTGACTTCTAAACATTTTATCATACTAAAAATGATTGATAAAACCTTAATAATACAAATATATCATCCTCATGGATTATATGACACCCCCAAATGGTTATTCAACATGAGACATTGAAATACCATTAGAACGAGCTCAAATATCCTTTTTGGGTCATTTATAGATGAACATGAAAACATAGTCAACATTGAGCCTTAATAAATTTGACTACACACACTTTCAAACCTTAAAATATATATTTATATATGTTTCTTATATTCCTATTCCACTTTTATTTTTACAACATGAGAAAATTCATCATGTATCAAAAAATATGGCTTAAAAAATGAGCACTAGTTTTTCCTTCATAAATTTGAATATTTAATTCCAAATGGTCATAGTTAAACTTCAAAAACTATGATCTCATCTCATATCCTATATAATTTAGATAAAACATGCACTTCCAAACATTAATACTTTAACATTTTGACCTCATCTTGTGTAATATTTGAATATTGACTCAACATGCACCGTCGATCTCACCATTTAATATTGATAAAAATGACTTTGATCATGAAAATTAGTACCCTCACATGATTCATAATCACTTATACTATTACACATTGATCACTTATTATTATTCTAATCAACACATACCATTGATCTTGATCTATACAAATGCTCATGAGCCATTAGATCTCAGAAGAAGCTTGATCTTTAACTTCATTAACCAAATAACTCTTTAACCTCTTTTAATTGATAATATCCATATATATTCACTATATAATCATATTGAGACATTAAATATTCATTTTTTTTATATTTATCTTTGTGAAAAATAGATTAAGTATGGGGACCATTGAAATATGCCTAGAAGGCCAACTTTACACAGCCATAACTTTTGCCTCACTTGCATAATCTAAAATTTAGACCATATGATATCCTCATAGAAGATAATCCAAATATGTGTTAATATACCATTCGAACCCTTACACATATGAGATATAATGACATTAAAATTCTCACTAAGATTTTTCTCTCACAGAGCCAACTATGTCAAGAATTGTTTGGAAAGGCCAACTTTGAACATGCATCTCTTTTGTCATGATTCATCACCTAACCTAAAATTTATTAAAAACCAATTAGGCACAAAACTAAAAAAACCCATATGATCAAATTATTTTGAAACTATCACACATGAAAAATATGACTACATCAATATGCTTACTCAACTCTTCTTGCCACATTACAAATTTGGCTAAGTATGGGAAAACACAGTCAAACTGTTTGGGAACCCAAATTTTCACTTACATATATTTGGCTATAATTCATTGAATGACTTAAGACTATGCACATAGAAAATAGTGACTAATATGATCATAACCATATGGCCAACTCCCCCTGACTCATCCACATGTGTTAATTATGATGTCAGCAAACTACCTACTTAGATTTTCTACAATTAGACCCAAAATGTCTAGATGAAAACAATGATCAACTAGATGGATTCAAATAATGAACACAAGAACTCAAAGCATATAAAACCTATTATAAGACCCCTTATGCATTATTTAATAATCATACTCATCCCTAAACATCTCTAGATATTCCAAAACTAAAGATCAACCATGCATACTTCAAGTATACTAGGGTAAGCACATTGCACACATTGTCATTGTCACTTAGGATATCAAGGAAATTCATCCACTTACCAAGACACATCCATGACATCACTATGACATCATTTAAAACTCTCTAAAAATATTCTTTTTTTCATTGATGTCAACACACATCATATAACTCACCTTCCTTCTCTCTCTTTAAGCACTCTCACAACATGAACTTTCTCCCCATTTGACACAATGAAAAAGTGGTCACCAACTAATCTTGAGGACCTAAAAAGAAAAAAAAAAAGAGAATATAATCTTATAAATATTATACAAACTCCCCCTTACCTTGAGCCTACCTTTTATTTCTTTGACACCTTCCTCTTGCTCCATGCCAATACTCTCTTCAACCAAGAACTACAACCAATGAAGAAAGATCAAACAAAAAAACTAAAATATAATGAAACTCACCAATAAAAATTTGATAGGGACTCCCCCTAAATTTTTTGAGCCATTTCATCACTTGAGCATCTTTAGATATCCATACGCCATGAAGAACCTCCATACAAACTTACTAACCTTCTCTCTTAAACTACCTCAAGGGCCACCAACATAATTTTATGCCACTCACCAAATAGGAAACATGCATTAAAAAAACTTGAGAACTCACCTTGAAATACTCATGCCTCTCTCTTTTTGAGAAATAGAACACAAATCACTCTTCTTCACACTAGTCCTATTTAGTCTCCTTGTAGCCCTATATGGAAATTTTAAAGCCCATAACTTTCAATAGACACATATTTAGGACCTAAAAATTCATATATAGAGCACTCTCATATGCCCCCTAAACCACACCAATTTGAAAAAACTAGTTCAAACTCTAAAACATACTTCAATCATAAACCATATTTCTAATTAGGCCTCAATCTTGACAAAAATATGAAAAATTGAAAACCTTCAATCTGGCCTTAAAAAATGACCATATACAACTATGGCATCACTCTAAAATCACCATAATGTATCTTCCACCTACACATACCTGATCCAACTTAAAACACTAATCTCTAGCCTTCTAGGACCATCTGAAGAACATCACAACAACACTTACTTCTCCACTGAAAGGAGTCTCTTAAGAAGCATAAATAAAGACATCCTTTTCACCATAATTATTTGAAGCAAAGTGAAGCCAAGAGTGGCCCACATCTCCTCTAAAATCACCTTAGAGATATAATACTTCTTTCTCTTATTCTTCTTCATCTTAGTTTGAACTATGATAACTACTTCCTTTTCTATATCACTCTCCTCTTCTAAGATATAATTAAGAACACATGGAACAACTATGGAATCTTGACATAAATTTTCATTTGAAGAGTAAATAGCTTTGAACATCATCACTAGGCACTAAAAATTGATGTTATTTATATGATACATGTTTAGTAATGGTAGGATGTTCACTTGGATCCAAACATATCTCATATTTAACCTCAACCAGTACCTTGGTCTTCTCCTTGAGCTTGGTCTCTTCATTCTCAACATGAGCAAACAATGAGAGCCATTGGCACTCTTAAACTTTTTTAGTATTCTCCACCATATAAAATATATTAATTAGACCTAAAATCTCATCGTGACTCATACTTACCACCTTTGGATTTAATGAGTTAACTTGCCTTCTTCCTTGCACTCTAAGAGCTTGATTGAACCTATTCTAACTTATAGGCCTCTACTTGTATAACATAGAATATGACCTCTATTTTGACAGTTGAATCACATCATACCTTTTTCAAGAAGCTCATTATGTCTTACCAAATTTGGACAAAATCTTGCAATGTGTCCTAGTTCATAATAATTGTAGCACTCAATATTTCTTGAAGGAAACTTAACTTACCTTACCTTAAATGGACAATGTTTTTCAAAGTGTCCCACTTCATCAAAATTAAAGCACTCAACCTTGCTCACACCTTTTGACTAATTAACCCCATCATAATTCCAAGCAAATTCATTTTGAACATGTCTCTTACATTCTCTATGTCTATACCCAAATTGATTATAAGTACAATAATAACCATTAAAATTTTCATACCTCATGTCATTTGGTTGCCTGATCTGATCTATCTTCATATTTATAGCACCTTCACTCTTTGTTTGATGATTTTTCTTCAAAATCAGATTGTCCTCATTGACATTAGTCTTCATCTTGTCTTGAGTTGCAGTCTCTGGTTCTTCTTTGTATCCAAGATCAGTTCTATAACTTGCATGTTTTTGATAATTCAAAATATTGTCTAGATCACTTGAGCTCTTTTCAAATATCAAAAATGAATTCACCTTATTATATGTCTTCTCTAACTTAGATCTAAATGACTCATTTTCAATTACATACCTTGAACATTCATCTTGTTTAGCTTTCAAGCTTGTAGATAGGATTTCCCATTGAGAACTGAGATGCTTGACCATATATTCATGTTCCTTGGTGTCTTCATTTATTCTTACCTCATACAAACTGAATTATTCCTCAAAGTCTTTGAGTTTATATTTCATCTTCTTATTGATCTTCTTCTCGATATTCAGCTCTTCAAGAGCATTTGTCAATTCAGTGTCATAGTCCATCTCATATTCATCATCATTTGAATCACTCCAAGTAGACTCCTTTTGATGTGAGAAAATTCTTACTCATCCATGAAAAGGTATTTATCTTCAATACGACCATCATCTTCATGATCATACTCTAATTCACTATCATCACTCTCATTTAATGAGTTACAATCTTCTTTGGTGTAGAGACTCTTCTTATCCTTGAAGTACTTATTGTTGTTGTCAAACCTTTTGAATCTCTTTTTTCTTTTATTAGACTTAAATTATCTCTTTTCATAATCATGGCCTTGATCATGCTCTTCATCATCATCATCATTCTTATACTTATGAGGGAACTTGTTAGCAAAATGTCCTATCTAACCACAATTGAAGCATTTGAGGGGTAGTTTACCTTTATACTTGCCTAAACCTATTCTCAATTTCATTCAAATCAAATTAATTATTTAATCCTCATCTATATCACAAATTTCAACCTCCTTGGGTTTATTAAATTATAATTTCTTATTTAGATTCATCTCTATATTAAATACTACTTGCTTCTTTGATGGTATATCATCAATCTTCCTCATCTCATAGGTAGTAAGGGTGCCATGCAATTGATCCATTTTCAATTGAGTAAGATCATGACTTTATTTTATAGTAGATACTTTTGGATCAAAATTAAGGGATAGATAAATTAATACCTTTTTAACTACATTAGCCTCTTCAAGGTTCTCTCCAAGACCTCTGATGATGTTCTCAATCTCATCAGCTCTCTATAGAAAGGATGCCACATAATCTTCTTACTTCATCTCAAGACTTTCAAATTGCCTTCTGTGACTCTACAAATTAGCAAACTTGACCTTTGAATCTCCTTCATGAATGATCTACAACTTTTCCCATGCCTCTTTATGAGATTTATAATGAATTAACTTGGTGAACTCAGTCTCTGTAAGACCAAATGTAATGGCATTCATTACTTTATAATTAGTATCAAATAGATTCTTATCTATAACACTAGATAGAGGAGTATTAGGAATAACATAACCATCAACAGCATATTTACATACATCAAATCCTAGGGACATAATGTATGTCCTCATCCTTACACTCCAAAAAGCATAATTGGATCCATTAAACATTGGTTCTTGCTTAGTAGAGACACCTCTTTGATGACTACCCATATTTTACCCTGGATCAACTTTAAGCTCTCAAGCCTTTACTAAAGGACTTGATTTGATACCAATTATTAAAGGTATAATCACTAAGGAGGGGGGTGAATCAGTGAGCCCATATATTTCAATTTTAATTCCAATCCTTTTAAAATATTAAATAATCAACATATATCACCTTGATCAAACAACATTAACAAGAGAACTTATTCATTCAATGCATACACAAGATCAAAAACATAACACATAGTTATTATGGGAAATCCTCATGGGGAATAGAACCCACTCTCAAGCCTAAAACACATAAATTACTTTTCCTATAATAAATTACAAACAAGAGACTGGTTAACTCCTTTAGTCAAAAAAACCTTGATAAAATCCTCCTGACCAAAGGCCTTTATTTAAACATCTATTTCACAAGGAGTAATTGTCTCTAAAGAAGATCAACTCCTTTAAACCCTCCTTTGAACACTTCCACCTTAGTATTGATATCTTCAACACCTGATGATAGATTTTTTATCTACTCAAACTCTCTCTATATCTCATATAGGCCTCTCATATAGGCATGCCACAATCTCTCTCCTTCACTCAAATATTCCTTATATGCACACCCAAACCTCTTTGCATATCCTCAACTTGTAAGAGAAATATTATGACATCATAAATATGATATATAAGTCATACACATAGTCAAAAATATGATCTACTTATCAACCCATCCACTGGGCACATCTACTTCTCCTTCGCTCCTTAACTCTCACATGCACACCTTACAAAAGTCTTCTCTTAAGTCTAAAAATAATCATCTTTATGTTTTAGTGAATTTTAGCTTATATTTCAAGAAAGGGAAGAAGAAGAAACTAAATATGGGTATTGTTTAAGAACCTATTTGATTGTGCACATATTTAAATAGAATATTATGAAGAGCTCCTCTTTGGCTTATAAGAATGACCTTCAAATAAGATATCACTAAAGCAAATAGTTGGTTAGATAAGATATCTGGGTGGATTGCCTAGATTTAGCTAGATCTTAGAAATAAGTGCTTCCTTGAGGGATGTCAATCCACATGTTTTAAATAATTAAGTTTAGAAAATATAAGATAAAGTACTTATATAAATAATCAAAGCTACTAAAATTGAATACAAGAAATGTTTGATAAAGAAGTATGCTAAAATAAGTACTATAAAAATAAGTGGGTCGATACTAATGCTAAACAGGTTGAGTGTGCTTTATAAAAATATATTGGAGGTATGTGAATAGGCAAATGAAAATAAAATTATATTTGGTTGAGGCTAAGTGGGTGAAAATATCTTGTTATTATTTTCAACCACAGTGACTATCGATAATTGGTGTGACTATTGGTGGTTAAGGTGACTGTCATTAGTTAAGGTAACCATTGATGGTTGAAGAAACCATTGATGGTCAAGGTGACCATCAGTAGTAACTATGTGTTGGGTTTGGGTGATGACAAGTCACATTGATGAGACCATAGAAGGAAATTCTAAGAGATGGGTTTATATTAGGTTAATCACAAAATAGAAATAAAGTAATTGAATACTGGAAAACAAATACTTAGATTTTAGAAGGTTGTTTAAATGAGTGGTTGAGTTGGTTGGATCATTGATGGAGTCTAGTGTGATTTTAGTAGAGTAATGGTACTTGGATATTGATCGAGGTGAAGTGATAAGTTAGGTCTTTGACATGATGGCTAGATCATTGAATTACTAGATCACTAAAAGATCACCTATAAAATAAGTTTTAGATGTAAAGCTCTTGATAGTTGTGGATGGATCATTTTTCACCTCCTTCTCTTCTCTTATTATAGGCAAGCAAGAAGAGGTGCAATAAGATGTTAATAAGGGGTCCAACTTGATATATAATTTTAACTTTGTCATGAATGGGTTCACATATAAATTAGACATTCTAATTATATAAAAGCAAGTCAAAGTTGAGGGTGAGCTAAGTTGGTTTATGTGGTGAAACCTGACCATCAATGGTTAGGGTGATGATTGATGGTTGAGGTGACCATCGATGGTCAATGGCCAAGGTCAAATTTGGGTTTAGCTAGTAGGTTAGATGAATTACAATTAGGCCTAGTTTAAGGTTGAATGGTCTAGGTTGGACCCAAAGGGGTCGTGAGGTAGTCTAGGGAATTTACAACATTCAAAACCATCATGTGTGGATTTATAGTGTTAACATTTTACCCCTTTTATTATGTAGTTTGTATCAATAACATGTAAAACAAAAATGGATTACTGGTGGAAGGTTTGGTTGCTTCAAGCATGAGAAGAGGTGTTCCCATTCAAATTGATAATCGATAAGGTAAAAAAATATTAGGTGTGGGTTTGATAAGGTGGATGAAAGTGATGATGAAGGTGTTCATCATGGAGGTGGGTAATAGGTTGGGAACTTAAAGTGTAAACATGTGCATGAAGTGTGACAAAAGGTGTAATAGGTAATATCACACATAAACTAGGTTACCATAGTTCGTAAAAATAAAGGTCAGTGCTAGGAGGATAAGTGATAAGTGGACTGCATGACTACTTTTAGGCATGGTGACTAGGTACACTCATAAACACATGTCTCTTAGGTGATGTCAGTGTTTCCATGGGTATCCCATGTAGGAAGTGATCCTAGTGAAAACACAAACTAGTTAGGTGAATTTTTGGGTATCCGAGATAGGAAGTGCTATTGACAATACACAAGTGGGTATAGTATGTATGAGGTAGCATAAGTTCAAAAAGTGGTCAACATGATAATTATTGTCATTATAGTTAAAAGGATGAAGAAAAAGTCATCATAAAAACACATACTAGTTGGGCTGAAATGGATCAATGGTGAGGTGATAAAGTGGTTGAGGTGGGAAGAGAGGGTAGTCTCTAAGGGTGGCTTATTTGAGGTAAAAAGGAAAAAAAGACCACAACATGACCATAAATAGTCAGGGGGATTAAAAGTAACCATTGATGGTCACCCTGATCATTAATGGTTAAGATATAAAACCTAAAAGGTTAGTATAATAGGAGGTATAAATTTGTAATATTTTGACTATTTGGGCTATGTTTTTAGGTAGGTTAGGGTTGGGGAGTTTTCATCAATGGTCAAGTGACCATCAATGGTCACCCTAACCATTAGTGGTCAATGACCACTGGGAAAAGGGATACCTGACTATTAATGGTCATTATGATCATCAATGATTAGGTGGGTTTGGTAACATTGGCAAAAGGTTGTGTTAAATATGTTTAATGTTTGAAGGTATATGGGATGCTAGATGTGTTAAGTGGTTAGGTACTAGGTGGGTAATGTTTATAGGTGCTAATGGGTAGTTATTGTGAGGTAAAAGAGATTAGTTTTGATGTAAATATTAGTAATGTAATGGTCAAATGGGTTAAAGGTAGATAGGGTTGGTTAAGGAGCTAAGCCCATAAATAATCATAGTATAGATAATTAAGTCTATTTACTAAAAAACTATATAGATTTAGGAGCAGATCCAAATGCAAGATTGGGTGCCTCACATCTTTATAGAGATCTATTAGGGGATGACCCAAGTGGATCAGACATATATAAAGGAGGTTGATCTTAGAGTGATATGACTTTACCAACATGTGTTATGATATGTAGTGATGATCATGGCCCTCATCAAGAGATGGGATCCATCCATGAACACCTTCCTACTACATACTAGTGAGATAACTATCATATTAGAGGAAGTGCACAGGATCACACAATTTCCCCTTTGGTGCAATTTGATATATCACATTGAGTAGGAGGAATGAGAAGAGCTCTTAGAACTGATGTATGGAGATGACCATGATCATATTAGGTAGCATATTGGGGGTTTCAACTACTCAGTGAGGGGTGAGAGGAGACTAATGACTATGATGATGATGGTTGTGTCATGTTTTACCCTTTAAAATTTTAGTAGTGAGAGGTTTCCTTATCTACTACTGGGGGTGTTGGTCAAGATGCTACTAGGACAAATAGTATTTGGATCAGTACCTATGCTAATTATTCAGATATACAAGGATATATAAGGTTTTAGAGCTCATAGGAGGTATGGTATTATCATCAACCTTATTATACATTACTAGGCTTATGATCACATCTGAGTGCTAAGGTTGATGGGGCTATCATGGGCTGGGTATGCTCAAATAGATTTACTAATTGGTTTCATGTATTGTAGAGATGAACTTGATGCTTTAAGTGTAAGAGGAGGATTTCATAATGTAGATTCATTTAAGGGTGCATTGGCTACCTTGGTCATTGGTAATGTTACCTAGAGGCCCTATGTCAATTTTTTAGAGTGGGTTAGATACAAGAGGTAGACTTTATCCCTGTAGAGTTATAGGTGGATCTTCAGTAGGATGGATGGGGAGGTATATCTCATCCTATTTGATAGGGTATGAAGATAATTTGGCTTATTATATGGTATACCAAGCTCATTCCCCAAGTATAGGTGGGAGGATATAGAGGTCCTTCTACCTGAGCCACATCTAGTATAGATGTTACTTTATCATGAGGAGTTCCTAGGAATGCTAGTGATTGATGATGTAGGTTTTTTATAGGGTTACCATACCTGGTACTAGGCTCTATATGCAATTACTAATTTTGGTGGAGATGATGGTGGTAGGAGATAGATGGATGTGGATGTAGTTGCTAGAGGTTAATGGGCATAGTTAAAGGAGGTGCCTCAAATGCATAGGTAGGAGTGGTACTAACTATTTCAAAAGTACAAGTTACAACATTACAGGGTTAGGTGGAAGCCTTATAGGGTTAGATGGCCATACTTATAGGTGATAGGGACTAGGCTAGAGCTTCACTAGCCTTGGTTACCTAGGAGAGAGACTCCTTGAGATAGAGAGGAGGAGGCACCACAACATCTAAAGGAATCTCATGCACCATCCTCATGGTATGATACCTAGCCATAATGGAGGAGTTACACTACTTTGAATCTATGTCTTGAGTTAGTTTCCTCATGAGCCCCAATGGGGTGAGTACAGAGCTAGTTTGGTAGGTGGTGTTAGTGTGGTGACACTAGGTCAGTGGGATTCTTTTGTAGATGGACCAACATGTACATTAGGAAGATATACACTAGGAGACAATGGTTTTCTAGGAGAAAATGGTCCCCTAGGGGCATAGACATGACATGGTTTATGACATATTATATATTTATGTATATCATTTTGATTCTAGCCTATAAGCTAATGTAGTCAGATGTACATTTTAAGAGAGAAATATATATTATTATATACATTATGATGTTATTGAATCATGATTTATATATATTATCATTGTTTATTACTTATGGTCTATGTTTTACTTTAATGTGATGTTTATATTGATCATTGATGATGCTATTTTGATTATGCTTATTTTATGGCTATTGGTTACTAATGTAGACACACCTAGCTAGGCATGTGATATATTTTATTTATGTTAATGATGATTATTACGTGATTTTATGATTATGATGATGATGCTTATGTTAAAATTTAATAAGTATATGCTATCTTATTTGGATTTAGACATGTGGTAAAAATGGTTGATTGCTTTATTGTTTATGGATGCTTGAATTTGACATGTTGATGGATATGCTAATGACATATGTTTTTTCTTATGATACATGTTGATTCATGGTGTTTATGATTATTATTATTATTGTTACTTTTCTTGAGTTAGAGCACATAAAGTAAGTTAATTAATAACACTAGATGTGATAACAAAGAATATAATCAAGAGATAGATGTCTTAGTGAATATAATATAACAAGATAAGAAGATGACATGATGCTTCTTATTTGACAAGGACTAAAACAAAATCAAAGTTGGATTGGATTAAGGAACATAAGCCTTTCAAATGTTTCACATTACCATTCATTAGTTGGTGAAAAAGGTGTCTTGATTGCATAATGTCAAGTGAGCTAAAAATCCCTTGCTTATAATGTATAAAGGGGAGATGGATGAGAGATGAAACTTTCTTCTGAGACTAGCATGCCTCTTCTGAAAGTTTGCAAAGAGTTAGTATAAAAAGTCTAGGTCATACCAAGTGTAGATTGATCGATGTAAGAAGTCCAATCATGAGAGTTGATTATGGGTTTCAAAATTATTTGCTAATAAGAGCTGATTTTGGCTTTCAAGATTAGTTGGATGTTATTGTGATTTTGATAATGTGTCTTTTGATTTTATTTCTATTTATGGGAAGCTAATCGATGTGAGAAGCTTCCAAGAAATTACTATGATTTTGACAGATTCTTTACTCAACCATCTTTCAAGGGAGTGGTCTAAATTTGTATGCTTTGTTTAATGCTTTTGATAGCTAGCCTTCAAGGGAGCAGTCCACTTTATGTTGAGCAATTTTGAATATGTCCTCAATAACTGTCCTTCAAGGGAGTAGTCTATGAAGGCTAGGAATGACCCATGAGTGCTACTAGTTTAGATTTTTATTTTTTCTTTAATTTATTTTTCATGACATAGACTTGATTATATAGTCTTAAGGGTTCACCTTTATGAAGGAAAAAATCACAATAAGGTTGATTAGGTGTAAAGAGGATTAGGAGAAAATGACCACAGGAATTTGACTGATGAAGAGGGGAAAAAATTACCATGAGAATCATGCCATGAGTAGAGATATGGTACCCATTATTCAAGAATAGGCTATGATTATGATGGATAATCACATGATTTAGTTTTATTCAGTTTCCAATAAGATAGGGAGATGGAATGTGGTTTGAAAGCAAGGGATGACCTTAATTTAAAGAAAAGGTGAGCTTGATCATTCTTAACAATAAAAGGATGTAGATGTGAAGCACTGAGGGGCTTAAGTTCTAGGTTTCCTTCAAGAGAAGATAATTGATAAGTGCCTAATCCATACTTATGGGTTATGATATAAGGTCCAAGCTAATTGAAAGCAAACTTGCCCTGCTTTTTTTTCTCCATATTGGTGATGTGTTGATTTTCCTTTAGGATGAGGTATCTGATGTTGAATTATTTCACCCTAAGGTATTTTTTATAGGCATGTTTTATGCACTCTTGATAGACATGAAGATGGGTAAGGATGGATAGGTGATGCTTATCAAGTAACTCAAGCTGGGCTAAATAGTGCTAATGATAATTGTCTTCATAAATGAGATCCTGTAAAGATATACAAAGAGATGGGATTTATGCTTTAATAGGTAAGACAAACTCTACACCAAACACAAGGGATAATGGGGTAGCACCTATAAGGCTTTTAATACTAGTATGATATGCACATAAGGTGAAAGGGATGTGCAAATGCCAATCTTGACCAAACACATTAACCATTTTAATGAGTATATTATTAAGAGTTTTGTTAGAGGCCTTTACCTATCCATTTTCTTGAGGGAGATAGGGTGAGGAGAAACTTAACTTAATCTTTAATGCATCATAAAGTCCTTAGACTTGCTTTTTTTAAAAATATTTATCATTTTCGGTGATAATTTTGTGAGGAACACAAAAATGACAGACTATGTGATGGTTGATAAAGTCAATGATATTTTTCAATTTGGTTAAGACTAGAAGAATATCCTCCACCCATTTGGTAAAATACTCAATCACAGTGATGATGGAATAGTGTCACTATAAATAATAGAGGTTAATTTCACCAATAAGGTCCAGACTTGATTATGAGAAGGGTTAAAAATTAGTGGATACAAGAAGACTATGGCTAGGTGCATGATGTAAGTTGACATGTTGTTGACATTTAACACATTTTTTTACATAGCCACAATAGTATTGGTTAAAGGTAGGCTATTAATATCCAAGGTAAAGGATACATTTAGCCATGGTGAGGCCACTAAAGTGTCCCCCATAGATCCCATCATGCATCTCCTTGATAGCATGAGAGGCTTTGTGACTGCATAGGCAATGGAAGAGACTATCAAAGCCATGTTTGTAAAGAATTCCCCCCATAATGGTGTAATGTGAGGTACTCAAGATAAATGCTCTTTGACCATTATGGGAAAGACCAAAAGGGATGATGGAAAAGTTGAGATAGTCAAAGGTCTAGGTTAGGTTGGGTCTTCTCCACATTGAATATGGTGGGAGAATTTGGTTTGACATAGGAAGGCTAAGTAAGTCTATGGATAATGATAGATAGTTAGAGTCATAGGGTGCAGATGAGATCTAAGAGGTGAGGGAAGACATGGTGTTAATGAAATTCTTGTTAGATCACATGGTTGATTAGATGTAGTAGTTTTTAAATGATGTTAAGAGTTCATTAACTAATTGTTTATACTGTTGCAAAAAAAACATTATTACACTACTAATAGCCATTGATTTGATTGACCACAAGTTGGGAGTCACTAGAGATGTTGATCATTTTGACACCCAAGGATAAATTATTCTGAAGGCCTATCACTAGGGATTCTTACTCAGTCATATTATTGGTACATTTCAAAGTCATGTTTGAAAGACAACGGAAGAGGTTCACCATCAAAGGGAATAAGGATGATGCCAACTCTCCCACCACATTGACACAATGATCCATCAAATAACATGGTGAATTGATAGGTGAAGTCCACCTAAGAGAGGTTCATAATGGAATCATTAGGGAACTCAAGAGGAGGAGATTAGTTATCTACTAATGGTGCTTCAACCACTTGTTTGGTAATAATTTTCCTTTTAATTGACTTTTGTTAAAGGAACTCAAGGTCAAATTTTGCTAAAAGCTTGATCTACTTGTACATACATTGGTTTTGGTATGGCTTGGAGTGCATATAATTGAGTGGGTTGGTATTGGTTATGACATAATTTTTATGGTTAAGAAGGTAGTGGTGAATTTTGGTGGCCATGAAGACTAAGGCTAGGCAAAGTTTCTCAGAATGGGTGTACTGAGTCTCATACTCTATAAGCGTGTGGCTAATGTAGTAGATGGTTTGTTCTCTATGTTACTAATCTTGATGAGCAAGCATTGACCCTAGGGATTGGTCAATGGTAGAGATATAAAGGTATAAAGGCTGGTCATCCTTGGGAGGGTTAAGGATAGGTGGAGATAAAAGGTACTTTTTGAGTGAATCAAAGGCCTTTTGACAATCATCACTCCACTTAAACAATATGTCCTTCTTTATAAGGTGATGGAAGGGTTGGCACTAGTCTGAAAATTGGGAGATAAAGTGATGAATTGATTAGAGCTCCCCTTACAAACTATGGAATTGCTTGAGGTTGATTGAAGGAGACATGTCAAAGATTGCTTTGATTTTGGCAAGATCGACTTTGATTCCTTGAAGGGAGATAATAAAGCTAAAGATATTTCTTAACAAGACCTAAAAATTGAACTTCTTGGGGTTAATGTGAAAATGGTAATGGATGAGGAATTTAAAGATAATCTTGAGAATGGCTAAGTGATCATTCCAATATATAGATTTCCCAAGGAGGCCACCTACATAGTCTTCAATAATCTTATGGATAAGGTCATGGGATATGTAGGTCATAAAATGTTGGTATGTTTTACCACCGTTCTTTAGTTTAAAAGGCATGAATGTATAGCATTAGGTTCCCCATGGGGTGATAAATTTAATTTTGTGCTGATCTTTGGGGGCAGTTAGGATCTGATTATAACTTGATAACCCATCTATGAGAGATAACATCTCATGGTTGGATATAAGATCAAATAGCTAATTAATGCTTGGTAGAGGAAATTTGTATTTTGGGAAAGCAAGCTTGAGGTCATGAAAGTCCACACAAATGTGTAGTCCCCCTATGGCTTTAATGATAGGTATGACATTTAAGACCCATTGGGGGTAATCAATGGGTTGAATGAAATTGATAGATAGGAGACGCTGAAGCTCTTTTTTGATGAGAAGTCCTATGCAAGGGTGTATTATTTGAATTTTTTGATTGATTGGTTTAGCATCATAGTTGGTGACTATGTTATGGGTAGCAATGGTAGGGTCAATCCTATGCATGTTAGCATATGACCAAGTGAAGGCTATGCTACAGTGTTGGAGGAAATAGGGGAAGTCCCAAAGTTCTTCAAAATTTAGTGATTGTCCAATTTTGATAATGTGGGGTTTGTCTAAAGTGCCCAAGTTGATATCCAGGTGGACTCATTCAACATGATCTAAGTCTCAGGAGGAAGGTATTTGTGGATGGAAGAATCCGTTGAACCAAGGTAGGTGAGAATGGAAACATCATCTAGGCACTGAATGATGTTAATGGTAGGAGAGTCATCTCTTATCATCTTAGGATGGGTTAAATGGATGGTTATGGTTTCCCCTTATTTTTGATAAGTTAGGGGTCTAAAGCTGATCATGTTGATGAAAAAAAGTTAGGTGGGATGATGTCATCATCCTCACACTTAGGTAGATAAGATATTGGTGGGGATGGGATGTATTCCTCATAAATGGTGCTGGGAGGTGGTTTGGTTCTCTACTTATTGGGTAGAATGAAACCAAGGCCATGTTTCTCATGAGGCTTTCTACTTTCAAGGGAAATCAACTCATATGCACCATGCTCATATTATCCAAGACCAAATCCTTTCCATGAAAATTTTTGGAGGTATGTCTTGGAAAAACTCAGTTTGTCTAGATAGGAGAAGCTAGAGGTGAATGGTTTAGGTGAAGAGGAGGTGGTAGAAGTTTTGAGTGGTTTGTTAAGTCCCCCATAGATAAAATGGGTTTGATAGTTTGAGGGTTTGAAGGAAATAATGTCTGTAATATTTGGGTCATACCTAGGTTGGTGGTTAAGTTTCCCATATTCTTTGGGAGTAGGGAAATCATCAAGGGTAAGAAGGTGATATTATCTTAGTGAAAAACATTAGAATGTGGATTCCAAGTGGATTGAGGTGGGGATCTAATTGAAGGGAATGAATGATCTAGTTGATGCCTCATTGGTAGAAGGAGGTATGACTTCCTCTTTCATGTTTGAGGGCTTTTCTTTGGATGATGAGGGTGTGCTAGACAGAGGTAGGAGGACATCATTGGGTTGGTAAGTCATGTTCCATGATGAAAAGGGGCTTGGGTCTGCTTGTATGGTGACAACCTGACTCTCATATTCAAATTTGATATAATGATGGATGGTAAAAGGTATGCAACCCATGGAGTGGATCGAAGGTTAGCTTAGTAAAAGATTATACTAGAATGTACCTTTCACTACATAGAAGATCTTAGGGACTGTGTGAGGTCCAAAATAGATATGAAGGACAATAGTTCCTAGAGTAGTGGCCATGGTGTCATTGAAGGATCAGAAGATGGTTAAGGTTTCAAACATGACATTGTCCTATAGTTTTAGTTGATTATATGCATGGGAGGAGATGATGTTAATACTAGCTCCTCCATCAATCATAACCCATTTGATGCAGGTTTGGTTGATGTAGGTAGTGAAGAAAAGAGGGGGATATGGGTCATCCAATTGGATAGAAGGTATTTATGAATCCTTGAAGGTGACAAGGTTAGAAATTTGGAGAGTGCCAACAAAGACCACTAGAGGTTAAGGGTTTTCAGGTTGGACCTATATTGATTTTAATGCCTCTATCATTACTTGGTGTTGATGAGGTGAATTAGAAATCAATCCATATATGCTCATCTTTATTGGGGTCTAGTGAAGTTGTTTGAGAAGCACTCTCTTGATTGATTTAGAGGGGTTGGATTGGGAGGCACCTAAGATTGATACCTTGGGTTTGGCTAAAGGTGAAGGTGCTTGATTTTGACTTGGTTGGGAAGTGGAATATGGGTATGTCCATGGGATAGATACCTTAGACATCTACTTATCCTTATATTGAGCATGTGATTAGGTGACCACATGGATAGTATGGGTAGATAGAAGAGTTGGGGTAGGAGATTGGTTTAGTTCCTCATCAATCTAAGGTGAGAGTAGGGGACTAGGTAGGCATTGGGTAATGGTTATTGGTTATTAGATTGGTAGAGGGCTTATGGGAGGTTCATCTGTTAATAGATCATCCTTGCCATAGAGTTAATGGATTATGGTTTGAAGAGATTTTTATCTCCATGTCATGCCCTAGTGTCTTATGATAGGATCACACTCGATGATTGTTATACTAAAATTGTTTTGGGCCAATAGGGTTGAATGACCTAATATAAGGTAAGGTCAAATAAGAATCTTGTAATAGCCATTGGAAAATAGTCAAGTAAGTTTTAGCTAAAGATGGAGGGGGTTTAGAGGTTTTGGCCTTGGTTGGTGAGATGGAAGTCTTTTTGAAAATGGGCTTGGTGGTAGAAGGTTTGGGTAAGGTGGTGTTTTTATGTGATGGTTTTGGTTTTGGTGAGGTATAAGTTGATAAAGTGGAGGTAGGAGGTTTTAGGGTAGGTAGTTTAGTTATGGATGGCTCAGTGAAGATGGGTGAGTTAGAAAGCAAGTGTGCTAGTATAACCAATAATGGTTATTAGGTTTTGGTTGAGATAATTAGCTTCCTAATAAAATTGGAGGGATGAGGTCCCAAGATAGAGGGTATGTTTGAGGGAGGTATACGTTTGGCCCTTTGGCCTTTTGGTGGTTTTACTTCCTTAGTTGATTTGGTTTGGTGTTTGGTTGTTGGGTTTGGTGAGGTAAGTTCTAGTTTCAAGGATGGGTGATTAAGGTTATATGTGAGGAAGATGCCAAGGTTTTTGGTTGGTTTTTTTGGATTTTTTGGAGAGGGTGATTTGGTTGTTTAGAATGTGGGTGCATTGGATGGTTGAGAAATGGTTAGGTGGGTAGAGGTTTTGATTGGTTTGGTTGATAAGGTAAGGGGCTGGATATAATAAGTAGTGGGTTGGTCCATTAAAGTGGGGGATGGAGGTTCCTATTTAGTGATATAAGAGAGCCCCAATTACTACTAAAAAGTGGCCTAATACACATCAGTGTTGGAGATAAATTCTAATCTCTAAACTAATCTAGAGAATGGTTTATAGACTGGGCTTGTTCCCTAGATAGTTGACTTGAAAGATAAAACCATAGGTTGAGAAAGGGGAATGGTAACCTCATCCTTTTTATCAATAAAAAGAGGCAAGGTTTGGATGGGTGACTCCTCTATGGGAGGTGTAAACATGGTGGCTTCCTCTTTGGGAATGATCTCTAAAGGGGTAGTGAGTTTTTTGGTAGTTGAGGGAGAAGGTAAAATGGTGATAGTTGCTTGTTTGAGTATGTCTATTGAAGGAGGGTTAGGTGACTCGACTACCTCAATAAGTAGAGGAAAAAAAAGGGGTGCTTCCTTAGTTTAGGTCTCCAAAGGAAGAGAAGGTAACTCCACTACCTCAATAACTAGAGAGGGCAAAGAATAGATAGCTTGGATGGTAGGTTCTTCAGCAATGAATATGTTAAGAACCATATTTATGGTATGGGCATCATGAGAACTCTCAAATTTGTTTCTCTCATTTTTGGTAGGTGCATGATTAGGAAAATGTTGTCTGAAGATGTCAAGGGATTAGTTTAGAGGTGCATTAGGGTTATCCAACACAAGCTCTTCCTTGTCAATGAGGGATTAGACAACACTTTTGAAGGTATTATATCTGCTAACGTCATTCCCCACTACTAAATGAAAGCACACAGGTCATTCTCATTGTACCATTTAGGTAAAAGATGAGAATAATCAAATTGATGAGGAGGTTTTATAGGATGAAGTTTTATGATATTATCCTTTAGAGACTTCTCTAAGATTGAAGTGTATGATTCCCCAAGCAGGGAAAATTAATTTTGATTGTATGAGTTTTGGTTCCTCATGATTTGTTTTGAGAAGTTAGAGGAGTTTGGTTGGTTGATAAATGGTGGAGGAGTAGTCTTAAGGAGAAATGCATTCATAGTTCCCTTGTTTTTAGCATTGGTATTGGTTTGGTTGCTTGGTTTAGAGGAAGAAGCCTCATTAATCTTGTAGGTAGAATTTTTGTTTTTCAACTTTAACTTTCCTTCATTGATGGCTCTATTTTATAGATTACACACCATGATAAAAGGTTCATCAAAGGTTTAAAAGATCTAGACATGTAATGTAGAAGAGATGTGTTTGGCATATTCTTGAGCAAAAAGTTCTATCAATTCAGGCTAGGGTAAGAAGAAAGAAAGTTGATTGATTAGGTTTCTCCAACAAGCTACAAAATCACTGATAGATTCTTCATCAAATTGTTGGATAGAGTAAAGGTCAGTGATGGAAACCTTCTTGGAGATATTAATTGAAAAGTAATCCAATAAATTTTGGGTCAGGTGGGTGAAGGAGAATAAAGAATGTTTGGTTATGGAACTATACCAATCTAATACTAGAATAGACTGGGACATAGGGAAGGTATGAAAAAGGATGGCATCATCATAGGTAATCGAATAACATGCATGCCTAAATTCCCTAAGGTGATTTTGGGGATCCTCCTTACTTTGAAATTTAGATAATGTGGGGAGTTACCATTAAGGAGGATATGGTTTGATAGGGATAGATGGGTGAATGGGTTCACTATAGATCTAGTCATATGATAAGATGTTGTGAGCACTAGAGATGGATGAATCTAAGGTGGTAATTTTATCCATGAGAATTTTAATTAAATATCTTTGGTGTTGTGTGCTTAAAAATTTGTGATGTTCATGTTGTTGTGCTGGTTGGGTAACATACTGATAACTGGTAGGAGGTTGAAGAGCTACAACATATTGATATGTGGACATAGGTGGTTAGGTGGAAGTTATGTAGGGGTAGGTAGATGTAGGTGGTTGGGTAATGGGTAGAGGTACATTTCCTTGTGGGTTATGGATGTAACCTAGGTTTAGTGTAATGGGCACATGTTGGGTAAAATCTATGGTTGGGTTGGTAATAAAAGGAAGGGTAGTGACCTTTGTACTGATTGGTGGTATGGTAGAAGGTATAGACACCACAAGATTTTGAAGTGGGGTAGTGGTTAGTGGATTGGGGATAGCTGAAGGAAGGTTGAAAATGATAATGGTAGGTACTCTAATGGTGAGGGGAGTATAGGTGGCTAGTGGTTGGGTTGTTCCTAAGGTAGAGGGTTTGTTGGTGGGGGTGGAATGTATAAGGGTATTTATAGGTTGGGCAAGTTGGTTTTCCATAGTAGTATCAAAGGGATTATTGGTAGATGAAAAATCTTGGCTAGTCAATGGTTAAGTATTGATTGTGGAAATAGAAGTGTTTCCCATAAGGTGGGAAGGCATGCCATAAGGTGGGTCCATAGGTGAAACCAAAGTAGGGGTACGGTAAGGCATAGTGTTAAGATAATGATGAAGGGCCATATAATTTTTATATAAGAAGGTGGAAAAGTTTGGATCTCTATGGGGAACTTCCTAAGGGAAAGAAGGACTTCTTAAAGGATGAGGAGAGTTTTCTAGTTTAGAAACATACTCCATGCATGAGGATGTATAAGAGGTTGATTGGTTTTGTTCCACTAGATTCTTTCACTACTAATGAGTTAAAACCATACAAGATAAGGGGGAGATAATACACAAAAAATATCACCACTCAAATAGAGAGAAGATAAAAAATAAGCAAGGAAAGAAATCATGAACTAGAAAGTACATTAAGTCCTAAATTTCTTTTTAGTCTCTCTTTGGCTTATGCTTTAAGCTTTCAAAAAATTATGTGACTTCACTTGGGATGATATAATGGGTACAAGTCTATGATTGGTTTTAGGTTGTCTTTAGGATCTCAAAAGGATATGTATTGGAGATCAATACATGGATTGGTATTGGGGCCTAACCTATCACTTCACACACTACAATGATAAGGGTGTCAGGTGATTAACCAACATGTAATAATTTTTAGAGTTTATACTCAAGCAAAGAGTTGAGTTGGTTCTCTTCTTGGTAATGACCTCTAAGTAGGATTGCTAGGAAAGTGTAAGGTAAAAACTATATGAAATCCTAGTTGGGCCTTGTCTTAAGTTTTTTGATGTTTGATTAATGTTGGTGGTTTGGTTTAGTATGTGAAACTAAAGTGATGCTACAATTGAATTAATTTTCTTTAATTTAAACTATGTGAGCTAAAATTACAAGTAATACATGTATGGAGTTGATTTTAAACCCAAAAGAAATTAAAATTTTGTTTATGAGCACAAAATAGAGAGAAGAGCATATAAATGCAAATAAAAAACCCCAAGTAGAGGCTCAAGGGTCCCATCAGGCATGCTATAATGTTTTAGTGAATTTTATCTTATATTTAAAGAAAGGGAAGAAGAAGAAACTAAATACAGGTATATTTTAAAAACCTATTTGATTGTGTGTGCATTGAATCAGAAGATTATGAAGAGATCTTATTTGGCTTGGGAGGATGACCTAAAAATAATATAGAACTAAAGCGAATGGTTGGTTAGATAAATAGTTGGGTGGATTGCCTAGTGGTAGCTAGATCCTAAAATCAAGAGCTTTATTGAGGGTTGTCAATCCATATGTTTTAAACAATTAAGTTTAGAAAATAGAAGATAAAGTACTTAAATCAATAATCAAAAGATACTAGATTTGAATACAAGAAATGCTTGATAAATAATTAGGTTAAAATGACTAATATAGTGATAAGTGAGTCAATACTAATGCTAAACAAGTTGGGTGTGCTTCATAAAATAAATTGAGGGTCTATGAATAGTTAGATGAAAAGAAAATTGGATTTGGTTGAGGGTAAGTGGGTGAAAATAGCTTGCTGCTATTTTATGCCACAATGACCATCGACGGTTGGTGTGACTATCGATGGTTAATGTGACTGTCAGTGGTTGAGACAACCATCAATGGTTGGACATACAATTAACGGGTAATGTGTGTTAGGTTTGGGTGATGAAAAATCAAATTGATGAGACTACAATAGGTAATTCTAGGAAATGGGTTTATACTAAGCTAATTTTGAAATGGAAACAAAGTAATTGAATAATGGAAAACAAATACTTAGCTTATAAGATGTTGGTCAGATGAGTGGTTGAGGTGGTTGACTTATTGATGGAGTCTATCATGATTTTAATAGAGTAATGGTACTTGTATATCAACTAAGGGGTGATGGTAAGTTGTCTCTCTAACATGATGGCTAGATTTTTGGATTTATATATTGCTAGAAGAACACCTACAAAAGAAGTTTTGGATGTAAAAGCTCTTGATAATTGTGCATGGATCCTTTTTCACCTCTTACTCCTCTCTTCTTATAGGTAAAGAAGGAGAGGTGAAACAAGATGTTAACAAGGGGTCTAACTTGCTATCTAATTTTAACTTCATCATGCATGGGTTCACACATGAGTTAGACATTCTAATTATAGAAAATCAAGTCAGAGTTAAGGGTGAGATAAGTTTGTTTAGATGGAGAAACCTAACCATTGATATTCAGGGTGACCATCAATGGTTGAGGTAACCATCGATGGTCAAGGGCCAAGGTCAAAGTTAGGTTAAAAGGTGGGTTTAACCATTAGGTCAAATTGACTGGAATTAGGCTTGGTTTGGGGTTGAGTGGTCTAGGGTAGGCCCAAGGGGGTCCTGAGGTGGTCTAGGAGACTTGTAACATTCAAAATTATCATGTGTAGATTTCTAGTGTCTACACTTTAATTTTACTATATATAGAGACTTCATGAATTATCATGTCCACAATATTTAATTCTTAGCCACACCACATGAATTCACCCTTAAGACATCTTAGATGGGTCACACTTAAGCACAATAAAATTTCAAATAGGCCTAAGTCACTTTTAGGTCATATGGAGACCCATTCATATTTTTGACACTTCTCTAAGAAAATTAAGAACAAAAAAACACTTTATAACTCATGGACCCATGCCGCATGATCTACATATCATCCTTAAGTGACAAAAACCATCACAATACCCTTTTACTTCAGAAAATTTTTCTCAAACAACATTTTGTGCACACAATCACCATGAATGAATACATAGTCACTTTCAAAGCCTTTGTTCATACTAGATACGATTGATCAAACCTTCATAATGCACAAAGATCATCCTCATAGAGTCTAAAACACTCCCAAATGGATAAGACAACATGAGACATCAAAATATCATCAGAATGAGCTCAAATATCCTTCTTGGGTCCTTAACAAATGAATACAAAAACACAATAAACTTTGAACCTTCATAACTTTGATTGCACACACTTTCAGGCCTTCAAATCTATAGTTATAGATGTGCATTGGAGTTTATACCACTTATATTTTAAAACCATAATCAAATTCATCCTGGATCAAAATATATAGATAAAAAATTGAGCACTAGTTTTTCCTTCACAAAATTGAATATTTAAATCCAAACAGTCATAGTTAAACTTTAAACACTATGATCGCATATCATATTATCACTACTTTAAATCAAACATACACCATCATTATTATTATATGAATCTCAAAATTTAACTCATAGTGCACTACTACCAAATGTTAAGCCTTGAACATGTTGAACTCATCTCATGTAATCTTTCAATATTGACTCAATGTACACCATTGATCTTTGCAGATTAGTCAGGTCCTTATCATGAAATGTTCACCATTTGATATTGCTCAGAATACCTATGATAATGAAAATTGTTAGACTCATGTTACTATTGAGCACTTATATTTCTACACATAAAGAAATTGTCCTTATTTGAATCAACATACACCATTGATCTTGATCTATATGAATGACCATGAGCTTTTGGATCTCAGAAGAATCTTGATCTTTAACTTTGTTAACCAAAAAACAAATTGACCTCTTTGAATTATTTTACATTTTAAATATTCACTATATGATCATTCATGAGCCATTATATCTTCATTTGGACCTGATCTTTATCTTTGTGCAAAATATACTACATAGGGGGACCATTAAATATGCGTGGAAGGCTAACTTTGTATAGTCATAACTTTTGACTCACTCACTCACATGTTCTCAAATTTGGACAATATGATCTCCTTACATAGGATAATACAACCATGTATCAATATATTCCTAGAACCCTCAAATGTGTGAGATATAATGACATTAAAATTCTCACTTTGAATTTTCTCTCATAGAGCCAACTATGTCAAGAATTGTTTAGAAAGGCCAACTTTAAACATGCATATATTTTGTCGTGCTTCATCGCCGAACCTAAAATTTAGTGCAAAAAAAATAGGAATTTTTTTTAACAAACCTATATGATCAAATTATTTTGAAACTATCACATGTGTGAAATATGACTACATCAATATCTTTACTCAGCTCTTCTTGCCACATTATAAATTTGACTAAGCATGGGAAAACACAGTCAAATTACCTAGGAGCCCAACCTTGCACTTGTTTATATTTAGATGCACTTCATCACATGAATTGATAATTTACACATATAAACTAGGGAATAATTTGATCACAAACATATAATCAAATCCCTATGATTCATCCACACATATCAATTATGACGTCAATAAATTGCCTACTCAAATTTTCTACCATTTGACCCAAAATGTCTAGATGAAAATAATGATCAACTAGATGAAATCCAATAATTCAAATAAGAAATAAAATCATATAAAACCTCTTATATGAACCCTTTCACATTCTAAAATCACCATATTCATCCATGCCAAAATTGAAGATCAACCAAGCATACTTCAAGAATATTACGGAAAACACATTGCACACTTTGTCATTGTCACTTAGGCTATCAAGGCACTTCATCCACTCACCATAACATATCTATGACATCACTATGCCATCATTTACAACACTAAGATATTCCGCAATATGCCAACTTAATAATTGACCTGACAAACTACTCATAGAGCTTATAAAGCTCCCCCTAACATCATGTTCCATCTCATGTCATCTATTATTTGACATACACCAATCTAAACTTGGGATTCTCTAATCCTTGGACCTATCTACCTACATATATTAGAATATCTCTTTATTAATACATGAATATTCAATACCTTGTTAGAACATATGACTTGGTTTGATTAAGTCATCATATCAATCTTCTTGAATTCATAACTGTAGTAGACATTTTCATACTTCTATCATGACTAAAACATCTTCACATTTGCTCCCCCTTTATCAAACACATATTCAAATGATATTCTTATCCTAAAACATCAACCAAAGATCAAATTACATCCACCATGCTTCCTCTTACTTGTCAAGTATCTCCTTGAAGCCTATATAAAGACACCCTAACCCACAATGTCCCATACCAATGTGAAACTAGGAGTTGTCTGTAACTCCTCATAGTCTTTCTCCTCCTTGGTCATATGAAACTGATAGTTCTTATTTTTCTTAGACTTAATAGAATCAAATTTCTCATCCACTACAATATTCTTCTTTTATTTTAAGAATGAATTAACAATACATGGAAGTAACAAATATTCATGACATACATCATCACTAGACATTGATAAATGATGTTCTTCACATGAAACTTGCTCAACAATAGTAGGATGTGTACTTGTATCCATACACAGCTCAAAATTGACATGAACTATCACCTTGGTCTTTTCTTTGATCTCAACTTGAACTAACTTTGATTCTCTTTTTATATCTAAATAGATGACACATTCTCTTAGAATTCTTTAACCTTCTTCATATCTAATTCCTCTTTTGATTTAACATGTAGTCCACCTTGATCTTTTAACTCAACTGAGTTAGTTTTCTTGGTTTTCACTTCCTTATGTTTACATACCAAGGATTGACCTTTCTTGAGAACTCTATGATGTCCATGTACCTTCTTATGACTTGAGAGCTTGTTTTTACAATATCTTGTAATATGACTAACTTGATGATAACTAAAACAAATAACATCATTCATAACTTTTGCTTGATGAATATTATGAATCTCAAAAAACATACCATCTTGTCTCTTAGGTTCATTATGCTCAAGCTTAATTGTCTTAGGTCTCCATACTTGGGTTAGTCTTTTCCCATGCATTTAAGGGTAGAATCTAGCAATATGTCCCATGCCATGAAAATTATAATAGATTATATTATCCATACCTCTAGCTAAATAGCTACTCTTCATTTAACAATTTCTTTCCTTATGACCAAAAACTTTACATGTAAAATAATGACCATGAAATGAATTTTCGTGCCTTATAGTGTCTGGTTTCCTAATAAGTATTTTCACCTTCTTGTCTTGAATACCTCTCTTGATATTTTTGAGTCTTGTTTACATTGACAAAAAATTTCTCATGCTTATCCTTTAATGAACCTAGCTTGGTCTTCAATTTAACATTCTCATCCTCTTTAGCTCTCATACTTGAACTTGCAACCTCTAACTAAATTCTAAGATCTTGAATGGTCTCCTTATCCCTCTTAGCTTCTTTAGTCATGTCATCCTTCAACATACATGTTTTGTATTCAATAATATTTATAGAATCAATATTAAAATTCAACTCATCATGCTCACCTTGATTTGAACTCAAATTGGAATTAGTCTCTTCTAATTGAGTTTTGAGATGTCTGCATTCTTCCTCTTTTAAACTTAGATTAGTCTCTGTAACTCTTAATTGATCCTCAAGAATGATGATCTTCTTTTTATCATCTTTCAATCTTGAGCCTACCTTCAAGGATTCTAGATCCTTATTGAACTTGATGAACTCATCCTTAATAGCCTTAAATCTTGAGGCCATGATCTTATTATGATCTTCTTCTTGATCATACTCGCTCATCTTACCTCTGTACTTCTTAAAAAATGACTTGTACTGATTGAAATTTTCTTCACTTGATTTTAGACATGCATAAGTAACCTATACTTGAGCCTTGAACTCTTGATTCTCTTTCTTCAATTTCTTATCCATCTTATGCTACTTAGGATCACCTTTAGGCTATTATATCTACTCCAAAAATGACCTACTCTAATACCAGTTGTTAGAGGTACAATCACTAGGGGTAAATCAATGATTCTATATATTTAATCCAATTCTAAACCCCTTAAACCCTTAACCATTCAATGCATACAATCATGAAACATACACATCATTCATAACAATGAACATTGAAGATAAAACAAGATTAAACATAAAACACATGATAAATGTAGGAAACTCTCTTGTGGGATAAAATGCATTGAACCCTACAAGATAGACTACATTGATATAATAATAAGATCTAATATTTATACCAGTATTAATTGATCAAGGAACACCCATACCTGATTCTAGTGAGACACCAATCCCACAAAGAGCTACTACCCCTATCTAGCTAAGCACCCATAATAACTAAACCTTTAACAAGATTTATCTTACAAGGAGGAACCAACCCCATAGGAAACTAATCAAACACTTAACTACCTTGAAAAAATAATCTTAAAAAACTTTTTATACTCTTCAATTGATGATTACCACCTTTTTCTATACTATTCACCTCTAATCTCTCTCAATTTACCTCAAGGACTAGCTCTCTCAAATTGCATCTTATAGGCTCATCAAGTCCAATGACCTATGTGTCCTCCTACATCAAATTAATTAGATAAACATGACTAATACTTTCACTCTCTATTTTTCCTTAATTACCTATAAATTATCTTTAAAATATTCTCTCCTTCATTTGAATCCACACTTCTGCAACTTCTCACATAAATAGGCCAACAATGCCCCTTGTATTTATACCACTCTCTTGGTATAACCCAAATTGGTCAGATAAGATGCTTACCATAATTATTATACATTTTAAATAGGTCCTCATACACATTAAATGTAAGAACCACACACTCATTAGGTCATCTAATACCTCATTATCCCCAAACCACCATTATGTCTTGGTGAGATCTAAAACAATTATGCCTTCATACTCACACATTACACATGAGACTATTTAGACCACCTTCATACTTTACCAATGATTTTAACACATCAAAATGATCTCCAATAGTCCATTTATCACTATTATATGGGTCCATGCCACCTATAACACCAAATCAACACTTAAACTTACCAATTAGGTCTCCTCACTCTTTAGGCCTTCATACACATAAAACATAGTCTTGAACTTTTGAAGAAAATACTCAAATATTTCACATATACATTTGATTATATCACATGGGTCAAACCTTAAAAAACTCTGAAACACTTTCATAATCTTTATATACTTCAACATAAGCTCTAATCACTCAAAATAACTCTCTCAAAATGGCCATATAGTCATATACAATCAAAATATAATCAAGCTATTTTGACTCTCCATATTTGATCAAGGGAATCTCATGACATCCAATACTTTTTCATAATATTTAGATACTTATTTATAATATTTATACCCATTTTCTTATTTAATTCTACTCAAAACACCTTCAACTCACTCCTACAACATGGTCACTCAATATGCCAATGTATTCAACAAACATAGTCAACTTATAAGAAATTACTACACTAAATATGGATTAGTCAAACCTCCAAAATACATATAAATGGTACTTAAGTATAAAACAACTATACAATATTTATTTCATCTTAAAACATTTAAATACCATCAATAACTCTTCAATTACCCTTCTTGAGTTACTTGCAAAACATGGTCAAACACACAATCAAATTTGGAGATCAATATCTTTAATTATAAAAATATTCAAACCTTATAACCAATGTATATATATGTGCCTTGAATTCATATTCAAATTTTCCCTTTATACCATCAGCAACTTCCTCTTAGATCAAAAGATATTATCAAAATACTATTTACTGATTATTCCTTTTGCTAATTTTAAATACCAATGATCACTGGTAAATGAAAATATTGTAGACACGTGTCTTCATCTCATGATGCATAAAATATATATAATTTTTCATCCATTTATATCCTTAATATCCTTTTGACTTTAACATCCATCACTTACCATTAATATTAGATCCTTGCTTCTGAGATTAAGCCACTTGATAGCCCTGCATGCCCTCTATGTACCCTACAATCAGTCTCCAATGAACTTATACCACTTGGAATCCCCACATGCCTTCTAATAATTTTATTTTACTTATTTACTAATGTGCACCATTTATCTTAATCTTCACTTCCATGATTAAGACACTTGACACCCTCATGTGCCTTTTGAGCATATTGTTGTTAGTCCCCACTCTTGTGCCACTTGACAATCCCACATTCCTTCTAAACACATTATTGTTAAGCCCCACTATTATGCCACTTGGAATTAATATGTGCTATTGATCTTTTGAATGCTCACCATTATATTTTTATTAACTATTTGATCCCAAAATTCAATGTAGTTAAACTTGATGGTCTCTAGTCCATCATAGTCTGCTAGAGCAACTTTAAAGGCTTATATCTGAACTAAAAAACACTTCAAGATTAAAAATATTTTGATTAAATTTATATCACTATAGACAACTTATACATGAAAATATTTGACTAATTTTGAATTTTTTATTACCTACACAAAATGCACAAGCTTGTTGGATCACTCATATCTGCATGATGTGCAGTGATGGTTTGACTTCTCTTAAGCTAGAATATGTATGTTTATCTTTCAAAATGATAAAATGACACACTATAACTTCACCAAAACATTTATGGATACCTCAAAATTTCTTAGTTATCCTTATAAACCCAAAAATGTGCCATATCTCTCTAAGCTATCAAACACAACTTCTTTATCATTCATGCACTAGTACCACATGCTCTCTTTGACATAAATGAAAACCTAAGAAATCAATGACCATGCTCAACACAAAGTTTCCAAGACTTGTCTACAAGACTAAATTACCCAAGTAGAAACCCTAAGCTAAGACTCCTTAAGTAGAATGGTGGAAGAGTAGATTGTAAAGAAGCACAATCCAATAATAACTCTTGATTATATATGAAATAATGATGAAATGATATATATATATATATATATAGGTAATTTTGACCCTAAACCCTTCCAAAAATCTTGGTCAATAGAGTCAACCTAGTTGACCTAGCACAATTTTGGATAATTTTTCACTAGGTCATCCAAGAACCAAACTAGTTCCTAAGTGAAAATCACTTAAAACTATATAGGGTCAACCCAGTCAACCTAGCATAAATTACTAATAAAAAGGGATTGAGGAGAGGAAAAGGAAGATAAATTGGGGGAAATGATTAGAGAGGGTACAAAAGAGGAGTAATATCTTAGGGAATGGTTCTAGGAGCTGGTTGGATTGGTAATAATGTGGAAATAAGGGACAACAATCTTGTAAGGCACGAATGGTCTACCCACCCTTTTATTGATGTATACTTTAAAGCATGTGCTTTGAGAGATTGATTTTTTTTGGGTTCTTGTAAGATGTAAAGCATCAATAGTTGATAAAATTTGAAAATATTATGTGTATACATATGCCCCATTCAAAGCTAATCATGTGTCACTAAGGTGCAATAGGGGATGGTAATTCAAGAAAGAACATAAGAACACATGATGCTAACACTAAAAAAAAGTTATGGTATTTTAAATAAAAAATAACTGAAAGTAAATGACTGAAAGGGAAATAACTAAAAATAAAATGTGATGTGTACCTTGACTTACCTTTATCATTGGATGGTTGTCTATTGTGTTATTAGTTTTGATTATGTAGTGTACATAAACTACTTTGGACAAACCCAAGAACACAAAAGTAAAGAGAAAAAATAAACAACCATAGAAAATCCAAGATAACTGCTACTATATGGATGGGATGTACTTGGGAATTTGACAAGATGGGGTGATAAGTGCTATGTTAAACCAAATGACCAAGTCAAAAATAAAAGTAAATAAAGTAACCAAAAATCCAAGGTTAATAAAGACCCAAAAACTCAAACAAGGAAACCTTAATTAAGAAAGGAAAACTTACCAAATCAAACCAAGGATACATGTCAAAAATAATGATAATCAAACATCAATGTAAAATAAAAGAACAAAATGGTGAAATGACATTGGTGAGTGAACAATAACAATCCTTATCTCACTTAATAATGGAAAAAGTTATGGACTTAAGCGCCCATAATAAAAGGGTAGTAAAATAGTGACAAATGGTAAAAGTAAAGTAAAACAAGTCAAAAAATATAAATCTTTGATGTAAATAAAGTTATCCATAGTTTATTGACCATGTTTTTTCACTCTAAGGATAGATAAAACTAAAATAAAGTATTCATATCATGTTTTTAAGAGGTGAAGAAGGGAATATAGAAGAAGAGGGGAAAATAGATTTGGAATCACAATTTTCCTGTCAAGGGGGAAAATGAAATGGGTGGAGGGGAGAATGAAGGAAAAACCAAGGTAAAGGAAATCTTTATCTAAGTTAAAACACTCAAATTAGGTTTATCAAAACAAGATGACTTTTGACATTAAGGAATCTAAAGAAATTCTCTTAGCCACACAAGTCTTAGGTCAACAAATTCAGTATATAAATCATCCCATGAAGGCTATATACATGAAAATTAAAATCGACCCACCTTCTCATAACATGTTCCCCATTCCTTAGGACTCCTTATTGATCTGTCAGTCTACTTGAATATTGGTTATTTTCATGAGAACTTAGGTAACACCATAGAGTTTTTTAAATTCTCTTATTCGAATCTACTAGCCTACCACACCCCAATGGACCACAACTCTATGTGAGGCTAATTATGGAGTTTGAAATTTGATTAGAGCTAGGATATGTGCTTGTAATCTCATTTTTTGGTGTGATTTTAACTTTTAAAGTTTATATGTTTTATTTTATATATAATTTCCTTTTTTAAATGATTTAGTTTTTAACTTTTTTAATGCAATTTTCTATTCCTCCTCCATATGGATTTGGAAAACCAAAAATGGGTGCTAAAGATGAATTACATTTGAATACTTAGCACTTAGTTTCTAAGAGAGAGAGAGATATTCAAAGAGCATGGGGTCTAAGAATCTCATAAATCTAGGTGAAATAAAAGTGCTATCTTGACTTCCACCTTGTTTTATCCAATGTGGAATTAAAGGAAATGAAATAAAGAGGAGTGACACATGGAACAATTTGAATTAATTAAAACCACAAAAAAATGTGACCAAGGGTAAAAAGGTATATAATGACAATAAAGTGTAATTAATTATCATAATAATAAGGGAAGTGGAGGAAAACTTGATAACATATAGTGTTGTGCAAATTCCATCTATCAAAAGAAGAAAAATCTAAATTTGAGAAAAAGGATTAAAAAACTTGTAACTACTGCAAAATAAATTCTAGAAAAGGATTGACATGATGGCAATTTTATGCGGAAGGCCAAGTCTTATCGATGGTCTTACACTGCAACTCATAAAAGATAAACCCATTAGGGTGCCAAAAAACATGTGAAAGATAAACGATGGTATTTGTGAGGAAGGTCAGGTCCTATTCATGGTCTTTGAATGTAACTCACAAAATATAAATCCAAGGGGTGCCAAAAAGTGTGTAAAAAGAGTATTAAAATAAAGGAGACTATGGTACATTATGAGGAATATTGGGTCTTATCCATGGATTTACAATGCAACTCATGAGAGAAAGGGGAAAATAAAATACCAAATAAGGAGGACTAAAGGTTTGTGAAAAGAGAAAACTAATGTAGAGGGTGGGACCTATGTAAATATCCTATAAAAAGTGTTAGATAGATAGCATATATAAAGCATGAAAATAAGTTAATAATTATACATTAATGTATATATCAAGGATGAGAATGTGAGAGAAAAGCTTATATCTCAAAATGTTTCTTGAAGTTGAATTAGTTTGGTAGCATGCTAGGTAGGATAAGAGTGGGCATCACAAGATGCCCCAAAGGGTAAGTGTATGTAGGGATGGGCATCACAAGATGCCCCAAAATATGAAATAATATGTGGGTGGGCTTCACAAGATGAGCCAAATGCTAGAGAAAAATGTGGATGGGCATTGCAAGATGACCCACAAGATAAAAATAGGAAGACAAGATAAGAAAATATAAGAATCAAAGAGAACCCTATATAGTGTCTAAACGGATTATAGTTGTCCAAGAAGATTATGATAGGGGACATGATGCTTGAGAAAAATGGAAAAAATGCTAATAAATACAAATAGAGAACTAAATAGATAAACAAAGAAAGAAGAAAAAGGTACAAAGTTGACTAGGTTGACCTAGTAGAGAAAATAGGGTTTGAAAACTATACAAAGTCAATAAGGTCGATCTAGTATAGTAAACAAGGGCTAGAAACTGTATAGAGTCGATAAGGTCGACCTAGTATAGTAAGAAAGGGGAGAATAGATAGAGTAAAAATGAAATGATAAAATGATGAAATATGTGAAATAAAACCTGCAAGGTATAGGTTCACATCGAGTTCACTATAATGTATGTAATTAGAAATACATCAAATTAATCCTAACTCAGAGAAGATAGATCATACCATACACTTCTAATTAGGGACATATTTATTAAGAACATGACCAATATGGGGATCCATTAGACCTAAGTAGGGGATATCTTATCGCAATACACCATTCTAGGGAGGGTTCCAAAGCCTCTAGTCAAACACAATCATGCAATAACCCTAAAGGAGTCTTATGTTTTGATATCTCACTAAACTAATAACAAGTAAAGTAAATATAATCTAGTGCTCACTAATTCTTGTTGAACAATATGAGGGGTTAGTAAAAAATTAAAAAAATTATAGGATAATCTCAATTAAGCTATGTATGAGTAAGAACCTAATACATGGAATAAGAAGAATACTATTTTTTGAAGCCAATACTTATGCTACTTCTATCTACTAAAGAGAGGAGAAAAGTTAGAGAATACTTACTTGAATGATGAACTCATCAAGACTCAATCTCTCCCTTGGCCAAAGGGGCTTTGTAAGAGGTTATTTTGGTTTTTAAGGATCACTAAGAAAGGCCAAAGCATCCAATACTTATCCACAAAACTAGATTATACAAGTAGAAAACCTAAGCTAAGACTCCTCAAGTAGAATTGTGGAAGAGTAGAATGTAAATAAGTGCAAGTAAATAATAACTCATAATTGTCTATGAAATAGTGATGAAATTATCTTATATATATATAGAGAGAGAGATGGATTTAACCCCAAACCCTTATAAAAATCTTAGTTGATAGGGTCGATCCAATTGACCTAAAAAAAATTTGAACAATTATTTACGAGGTCATGAGCTTGGTAGGCCAAGAGCCAAATTAGTTCCTAAGTGAAAATCACCCAAAACTATATAGGGTTGATCTAGTCAACCTAGTATAACTAACTGATAAAATGGGATTAAGTTGAGGAAAAGGATGATAAAATGTGGGAAACGATTAGAGAGGGTACAAAAGAGGAGTAATATCTTACAGAATGGGTTTAGGAGTTGGTTACATTGGTAATAATGTGGAATTAAGGGAAAATAATCTTTCAAAGCACCAATGGTCTTGTTACCCCTTTCTATATACACCCTTTAAGTCACACACTCAAAGATATTGAGTCTTGATTGGTTCCTACAAGATGTAAACCATCAGTATTTGATAAAAGTTGAAAATGTTGTGTATATAGAAAGCATGATTGCATTGTGGATGTTCATTCTTTCATCATTATGTGATGGAAGGTAATTTTATGATCTTCATCATTGATAAACATGTTTGACATTACTTGTAATGGCTATGGTGATTTTTATCTCCATTGTAGATTAGTGCCTATTTTCTATAAACATGTAGGCTCACTGCATTTAGTGTGACATTGAACTTAATTTACAAGATCCTCATAATATTTTTGAGCATTGGCACAAAATATTTAATTTGTGATGATCAAGCATGGATCATAAAGACTAGAACAATGTATTATATCATATAATCTATCATAGTTATATAGGTTCCATGTTGTTATGTAGTGATCAAAGAATATCCTTATATAATTCTCCTGAAGAGGGTATTCCCAATTCAGTGTGTCCATGTTGGGTGAATTTTATCACAATAAAAATACATGAATGTGTGCATATCCTCTATGTTTCCATGTGTACCTAATTATAAAAATATAATTAAATAAATATATTATATAGGGTTATTTTTTTATGTATGTATACTAATGAAAGATAGTTTCAATATCAATACCTATACCAATATTCCTTGCTATGGAGATATTTGGTTAGGATTTATTCATGGAATATTGAAAATTTTTTATCCATGTATGAAAATGAAAGATGTGGATTTGTAATTAGGTTTTGGTTTCTCTAGTGACTATTGTTTCTTGGTACAGTTAGAAGGGCCCTTGACATGATTTTATGTAGATCTAACCACTTAGTGTCTTCTACACTCAAGGTGAAGAATAGTGTTATGAATCCCAATTATGTGATCATATATATTAATTATTTTTTTCACTTGGACCAAAATCAATGAATACATTTAAAACTGATCCAAAATGCATTAATTGATATGAAATAGTTACATCAAGTAATTGTGTTAGATGTTGGTGCAAGTCTGATATGATGATTAACAAGTTGTCATAAATTTTTTTTCAAGTACTACAAATGTTTCTTGGATTTTATGGTATATAATTAATTTTAATGAGAAGTATCTAAAGCATGGATGTCTTTTGAACCAATTATCATGGTACTAGAGTAAGTGCATAACATATTCATACATGGGTTTTTTTAAGAAATGTCAATTCATGTTGGTAAAAGAGAAGGAAATTCCATAGAAAACAAGCCATCTATATTGCATTCATTAGTAGGTGAGTTACTAAAATTTCACTAATTAATTATAGATGGGAGACTGATATTGGTTTAGTATATGTAATTTATAATTTGTTTTACCTCTCTTTATGTATTTGGAAGAGATGCTAAAAATATGACATTTAATGATAATTTAGATCTGTAGGTGTATTTATGTCATCATCCAAGTCTAGTTTGTTTATTTTCATGGATAAGGCCAAAGGATATGTTAGTAGCTTTAGATGGTAGTGAATCAAGAGCTTGATCCTCAAGCTAAAAATATCTATAGTAAGGTTCATTTTCCATTTTTTATAATAGGCCATACATGACATGTGATCTACTTACAAAATAGTCATATGGTTTATTTTTTGAGCCAATTTTTATTAACACTAAGATGTCAATATTTTTGACTTGACATCGTAGGTACCTAACAATATAAGATATATATTGATGAAACCTAATAGTGTGACCATTTTATTTTTATTTCCCACCACGTGCATGGGTTACTTGTAATATTAGATTAAATCATGTGATGAGAATTTCTTAAACATGAGTGAGATTAGATAAAATATCATTTTATATGTCTGGGTCCATGTTATTTAAAATAAAATAAGCAATTATTATTTCTCTTTTAAATGCATCATTAACAAGTATGTTTACTATGGAAAATATGGGTTTTTATGCCTAGATAAAACTCCTTGTAAATGAAACATACACGTATTGAAGAAAGATGATGTATCATTTAAATAAATTTATTTTGAAGTTGTTCAGTAGCAAGATCACAAAGTGGGGTGTCATTTTTTTTCATGGGAAATAAGTTAATGATGCACATTTATTTTATACATGCATGTTTAATAAATCAAGTGAGGTCTTTTATTTGCTTTCTCATTCTCCTAGATGTTTGCAATGATCATGAAGGAAAAATTAAATGTGAAATTTTTGAAAATGATATTTAGGGTCTAATATTTTGCATATGAAAATAATATATTTTGTGAATAAGTAACTATTTAAAAGTGGAGAATAACATTATAATTACAAATCTATAAAACCTGACATATTTTTGAAAATATTATACATATAGGGAGAGTTTGAATTGAAAGTTATAAGGATAATAAAATGAAGACAATTCATAATGTTTGAATGCATGATATCATAATTTATTTTATCAAATTGGATTAATATGATAGGGTAAGCATGTGATTTTAAAGAGTTATGAATGAGTTAAAGAAGTGATGGAGAAATATAAATAAAGTTTAAATAAGGCAAATTGAAAATTGGAGAAATAATGATTTTTTTAATAATGGTAAAATGAAGGATTTGAAAGTTGCTCTACCCTTTTACAATGGAGAATAAAAATAAGACATTAAAGGCCCAAACAATACACCTCTACTAGTGGAGACTAAGGAAGATGCTACAACATGGCTACAAACCACCAACAAATCAAATAGCTAACTAAAAATGAATAGTATAAAAACTACAATAATAAAATAAACGACCTAAAACAATTCAACAAAAAATATGGATCTATCACTCTCTAGATAATTCCTTCAATTTCATGCTCCTAGTCAATCTATCAATTGATTGAACCATTCACTTTATTTTTCCTTTTATGTGAGTCACTGAATTACATCCATCCTCCATCTCTCCCCCTTCATGGGTGTATTTTGTCTCTATTTTCTCTACTCCTTTTCTAATAAACTCCATGCACATAGATCCATCCCAAAATTACCCTCCATCTTCCTACCCTCTATCTTATAGGTTGGCATTAGAGTTTCAATATTTTCCTCCAAAATAAAAGGCTCACTCAAAACCCTTTATAGTTGATGAATTTGATTATAATCTTCTAAGATATCTCCATCGCATATAACTATAACTTATTAATCCTTATCCAACAAAGGAGTCTTCAAACCACTAACATTTTCCTCAAAAATATTTTGGTTTTTATCTTCTAATTCCTCACTCTTACTATTCCTGGTAACTTTCTCCTCCTCCATCATAAGTTCTTGATCTTGATATTCTAACTCAACACCCTTGTCAAACTTGAGAGAGATTATTTTCTCTAACATTAAATTATCAGAGCATCCTCCATTTTCCTCATGATCTCTAAAGATATCAATTCTCCTAGGCCCATTTTCATCCATGTCCTCATTTTTGTCATTTTGATTAATATGATTGGATAAATTTTCCCTTTGCTCTTCAGCTTGGTCTACAACTGAGTCTAAATATTTTCCTTTCCCATCATTTCTCATATCTTCTTCATCCTTGTAATTAATGCCCTCTTTTCTTCTCCATTCAGGGTAAACATGTTTATTTATCAGATAAAACATATATTCATTCCCAAATTTTGTTGCAATTAAAAAAAAATGGATGTAAATTTTCATAAACTATCATTTGAAGCCTAACACCATATTTATATCTTAACTTGATAGAGGTGGGAATCTCTCTATCCATTAAATCTATGACACATGATCTAATAGATAAAATTCTTCTCCTAGATTTTAAGACAAGATCAAATGTAAGAAATTGCCAAAAAGAATGTGCAATATCTTTCAAAACCTCTTCCTTCCAAAATTCCAACAAGAGGCCTAGAAACTGAACCCAAATTGAAATTTAGTTGAAATTTTACTCTTCTAAATCTACCCCTAAATTCCATTTTATAATGGGAAGGCTAGATTTACCAAGTAACTAGAGTCCCCATAACAATATATTTGAGAAATATTTTTGATTGGAGAAGAAAATGAAAAAAAATAGAGCTGAGATGCCTCCCTAACTTTTGAGCTTTCACTATTTGTTAGTTTAATCTCTGAGATGGCCAATATTTGGTCTTCTTCCTTAGAACTTCCTAATGAAGGCATTAGTCCAATTCTACTAAGATATAATAATCACCAAATCAAATATTTATATATATACCCCTGTCCCTCACTGCCATCTTACACCTTGGCATTAAGACATTGGATCCCATTAGTTCCACACACTACTTTCAACCCAACTACTTGATCAAGACAAGAGAGGTTAATGTTCTTACTTAAACCAAAAGGATCTAGGTTCAAATCTCTACTAACCTATAACATAACATTTTGAGTATCCTCTTTTTGGGATTTGAGCTTTCTCATTTGTTCATAAATGGGTAAATCTTTTGACATCATTGATCTGGCATGGGCTGAGTCAAAAGCCTCCCTATAATTTCTAGAACTAAGCTTGAAGTATTTAGGCTACTTGATATAATTTTTAGAACCATTTGATAGATTTCTACCTAATTCCCCTACTCCCTTCTTGCCATTAATTTGGTTCCTATGTTGATTTCCTTCCTTTAAACTATGGGGTTCATCCAAATACCCATCGTCCTGCTCTCCACTGGACTGTTCATCCTCTGAATCTTGCCTAAAATTCAAAAGTACCACACATCACACTCACTTAGTAATTTTTCATGAATAAAAGAGGATTATTGATGGGAAAGCTAATGTATCTATAAATCATAAAAACTAAGTTTGTATGCAAAAGAGGGATTCAAAGTTTAAGACATACATATGCAATCCAATTTGACTATCCACTAAAAAGTTTAAAATAACTTGTGATTTTCACAACATTTTATGTTTAATTATACATTCAATTTTTTTTGACTTTATTTAAACATTCATTACCCTCTAGTTAAAGTTTTTACATGGTTGAACAAAATATGTAAAGCTCATCAAAATATTAACTTCATATTTAAAATTTTTGAACTATAGATTATAATATAAAACTAATTTCTACAATCTTTTATTTCAATTTTTTGTAATTTATATAATGTATCATTCTAATTTATATATATTAGTCAATTTTTACAATGTATCATTTGATTTTGTTTAGTCTTTACAAAATTTTACAAATAAAAATATAAAAATGTGAATATGGATTTAAATGTTTGTTAAAAAATAAATAATTTTGTTGATATATGAATCATTTTGAGTTATTAAACTATATAAATTTTAGTTTAATTTAGTTTATGGTTCAAAGTTAATTCTTGGTATTATGTGTACCCCTCAAAGAGTGAAAGGAATGGTATTTTTTTAGTATTATAGGTTTATTTCTTTTGACTTTTGCAGAAATAGTGAATTGGGTGCACGTCTAGGGTTTGGCAAACACAGATATTTCATAAGCCAAAACAAGCAAAGTTTTAAGGAGAGTATTCTTGAATTACACTGGTATTTTTCAACATAATTATTCATTGGATTTTGTTTATCCATTTCTTCTTACATGTGAAGTTTTTAATGCCTCAACAAGGTTATGAATATGTAGTAACTAAAGTTTAATTTAGTGTAGTCAATATGAAAATAATTCAAAATGAGTAATTATGGCTTAAAAAAACAATTGACTTTTTAAGTTTAACTTATGTCATATATGACATTAATAATATTGTAACAATAATAACCTACATGAATACAATTCATACAAAAAACATATGATTTATATGTTTGCATTTCATTCATACTAATAACAAGTTTATGCCAATGTGAATCATATAAAGATGTTTGTTCCAAGGATCAATATGCTTTAAAACATCAATGTAAATCTAGATATTATCTCCATGAACAAATAGGGTGCATGCATAACATAACAGGGTGAGGTGTTATTATTTTGACACCTCAAACAAGGTGCATGAATAACATAGAATGAGTTATATTAACTAAAGTTTAAATGTCCCATATTTGATATCTATTAATAATTTTACGATTCACATGGAAATGACCTTGTTTATATTGAATTAAAATATGATTAATAGAAAATAATAATGCATACAAATAAATGAAAAATATATTTTTTGCAAGAATTGCATTCATACAAGTGATTCTTCTTATAACATTCTTCATGCTTAAACAAATAAAAAAATTAACTACAAAACTGAAATAATTAATTGCAAACCATAAGATACTTTGACTCATGGCCTTAGTGAGGTTAAATAACCTCACATGTAAATCCATAGTTAGAAGTAATGGCAAAATGACCAACAAAGGACCATATAATTTTAGCCCTATTGGCCATTTTTGGCCCACATACCAAGTTGGTGCCAAAATAGACCAAGTTGCATATGGATGAGTACAAGGATAGGAATAGAGTTTTATAGACCCCATGAGATTCCAAGATTGATTATAATGACTTAGAAGTACATAACATTCATCTAGTTCTTCATTATGTTCATCTAGTCATTTTGGGTCAAGTGGCAAAAATTTTGAGTAGGTAATTTTCTAGTGTTATATCTCACACATGTGGTAATTTTAGGAGAAAATGGTCACATGGGTTCATCCACATTAATCCCAAGAACATATGCACCAAGTTTTTAGTCATATACCAAAGTGCATCATAAGATATGAATACTTAAAGTTGGCCTCTCATACAAAATTCGCTAAGTTTCCATACTTAGCCATTTTTCAAAGGAGTTTAAATTAAGCTAAGTGGGCATATTAATACATCCATATCTTACATGTGTGGTGGTATTAGGAGAAAAAATCATATGGGTTTATTCATCTTGGTCCCTAGTTGTTATGCACTAAGTTTTAGATCATTCACTAAAGCACGATATAAGTTATACATTTTCAAAGTTGGCTCCTCAATCAAATTTTACTAAGTTTCCCATACTTAGCCAAATGATCTAGACCATCATCAAAATGCCATGCATTAATGAATGGACAAGTCAAATTGACAATTTTTTAGACACACTCAAAAGGCTCCTAAGACCATTTGATAAAATGGGTTCATCCCTTTTAGTATCAAGAACATTCCCTACAAATTTAGTGCCTCTATGATTTTTGCACTTCAAGTTAGAGGCCTTCAAAGTTTGACCTACAACATAAGACATTTGCATTAATATCAAAATAAATATTTGTAAAAAAATACACATGAATTTAAATTTATGGTCTATAGAATTTTGAATACATTCATGTGATCATCAAATGACATCCCACAAACCATCACATTTCAAGTTCATAAAATAACCATTGATTTTTTAAGATAATGGGTGCCTAGTAGATCTGACGACATGTGTTTGATAATAAATTTAGATATAATAGTTAGAAAAGGTCAAAGGGGTCAATGAATCTCAAAATAAAACATGTGTTTGATAAGTATTAATAATGCACTCAATTGGTAGAGTATCAATGACTCATGGGCATTCATATAGATCAAAATCAATGGAGTGAGATGAGTCAATATGTCAACAGGCTGAGTCATATTTTGACAACCAATTCAAACAAAGGCAAATCTAGGGTTTTTGATAGAGGTTGAGAAGACATTTTTGATCAAGGGAAACAAGGGTTTTCATGGACATCTCAATGACATTGAATCCCAATCAAATGCCATGGAGTGATCAATGTGATGCAGTCAGATGTAAGCAATGTAAAGAGACTACCATTAAGGCTAAGTATGGACTTATGGTTTGTATTTTTATAGCTTTCAACATTAATTTATGATTGTGTTCTCCCTTATTAAAGGAGTAACAATGTATACATTGAACTCTTAGTTCATATAGAGATAAAGTGGGTCTATTTAGACCTATTTAGATCAAGGAAAAGGCTATGTGGTCTATAGGTCTATATTGATATAGACAACTTTAGGAAAACTAATAATATTAGATTGGTTTTCCACCTATATATGGACCTATGATCTAAACATGAAGATAAAGTAAATATGTATTAATGTAAAGGGTCTTCATCCTTTAGTATGGCCATAGTCTTGACAAGTAGCCACCTAAAAAGCACAAAGCCATGATCCAGTCAAATCCAAATCCATGAGAATGAGGTTTTGTCATCAAGTGAGAGATGAAATTGTAGACATTAGAAAACCATACATGAGGGTTCTATATGTTGAAATGCCTCATAACCCTTCTTAACCCACTAACCAATCCATCAGACCTTGAGTATAGTTAGCTACTTAGTTAACTAAACTCACTAACTTACTAACAGACCCTTAACCCAACCTTTTTAAAGCTACTTTGACCCCTTTACCTTTAGACACTTGACCATCGATGGTCAACATGACCATTGATGATTATGCTGACTATTGACGGTCATGTCCTCCTTGTTCTTACATAAATACTAGCTATGTAAGATAATATGACATAATTTAATATATCTACCTTGCATGATGTTAATTAACTTCCAAGCATTAAAATAAACAACCTTCCTAATAGGGAACCTTTTATCCTCCATCTCTCTTTGCCTATAAAAGGAGGGGAGTAAGAGGTGAAATGGATCCTTCAACACAAGCATTCTTACACATAGGTATTCAATCTTTCTAGCTAGTCTTCTTATAGAAATTCAACTATAATAGAGATATGAACCTCTATGAAATTTTTTGTTGAGGTAAAGTACCATTACTCTACCAAAATTTCTCCAACCATCAACCACAAACCATTTAGTAAGAAATAAGAATATTTGTACTTCAGTCTTGTTAATTTGGTTTTTGATCTCTCTAACCCATTAGGCCTCTCTATACCTATCTTCTAAACCCTTGTTTTTGACCAAACCCTTAAACAAACCCTTATCTAATCCTTGACTTAGTCTATAATTCTTTTTTGAAAATATTCAAAATCCATAGGCAATTTCCAATGGTCACCTAGGGTACTAATTGTCACCTCCAACCATTGATGGTTACCCAACTACTGATGATCAACCTAACCACCAATGGTCAGCCCAACCACTAATGGTCACTTTCACATGAAATAACAAGTTATTTCCAACCCCTTACCCCAAAAAAAACTTGAATTTATATGGCTATGCCTATTCACACACCCCTACTTAATTATGTAAACCTAATCCCATCTAGTTTAGTAGTAGTATTTACCCACTTTTTCTATATTTACTTTATTTCCCTTTCTAAAAATCTATCTCTTCTCATATTTCATTTTAGTACTTTCTATTATTTGATGCAACTATTTTAATTTTATTTCTTTTAACTTAATTGTTATCAAAGAGTGGATTGACAACCTCCTTACAAGCTCATTCTTCTTGGATCTAGCTCACTCTAGTTAGTTCACCTAACTATCTTACTAACAATCCCTTTTTTTAGTGCTTTCTTATCTATAGGTTATTCCTTTTAAGCCAAGGAAGAGTTCTCCATATTCATCCAGATTGTGTGTACATCACCAACTAGGTATTTATACCATACCCTTATAAATAGTTTCTTATCTTCTTCCTAAATTAATAAATGATCCAAAATTAAGAGAAACATTTTGGCACACTTGGTGGGACCTAGTATCATATAGGTGCCCTTTTTCTTCCTTTATTTTATGCTCATCCAATGACATTGAAAATTTATTTTGGGTATGAAATAAACCTTGCATACATTGATTTCTTGCATGGTTTTAGTTCATCTAGTTAACTTAAAAGTAAAATAATTAATCATAGTTTCACTCTTGTTATCACACACTTTACCAAACCACATAATCAATCAACACATAAAAACAAACTTAAGACAAGGCCCGACTAGGATTTCATCACCTAGCAATAACCTTACCCTTTCCTAATAATCCTACTTGGAGGTCATTACCAAAGGGAGAAATAACTCAGATCTCTAGTTGAGTACAAACTCTGGAAACTATTATATACTAGCTAAGCACTTGACATCCTTATTATTGTGGTGTGTGAAGTGAGGGGGTAAGCCCCAATACCAAGCCACATATTAATTTCTAATATAGATTATTTTTTAGAGCCTTCAACATCTAAAACAAACCTCCTTTATAGTCCCTGATCTACAAACCAAATTTATTATTCACACTTTCTAAGGCATAAGCCAAAAGTGATATAAAAAGAATCCTAAGTTTCTAAACACTCTCTAGTGTATGTTTTGATTGCCTTGAGATCTTTTTACTTGATTTGTGTTTGAGTTGTGAGATTTTAATCATTATTTTCATTTCCCCATATGTTTTTTACAAGATAATAGTTAAGTAATCAAACCAACCAAGAACCTACTTTCCATTACCTCTTCTCCATTTCCTGGTTGAATGGAGAGCCTTCCTATAGCCTTCCCTAGAAATCCTAGATTTTCTAGAATCTCAAAAGATAACCCTCTTACCTAACCCAACTTTAATTGCAACCAACCCAACCTTACCCACAACCAACCCAACCTTACCCACAACCATCCCAGCCTCACCTACACTCAACCTAACCTTACCTATAACTAATCAAACTTTAACTTCAACAAAACAATAAACTATCAACCATCACCTAAACTATTTAAAATGTTAATGGATCAGATGATTAGGTTAGAGTCATATATTTCTAGTATCCATGATCAATTAAACCCCACCTACAATCAATCAAATATAACCTATAACCAACCAAAAACCTATCAACATATATCATATCAATCACCCCAATCTTGTCAAATGTTGTGACATATAACCCAACCATCATATCAATTACCTCAATCCACTTCATCAAGCTAACCAACATTATCAACCTTATCTACATTATTAACCTTATCTAACCTATCAAACCTATCTAATCTATCAAACTCATCAAACCTATCAAACCAAAACCTCATCAAACTAACCAATTAGCTTACCAACTCAAGAGCCATTGGTGCACCCTCTTCCTAGGTAATACATCCCATTGGGGGAATCTTATGCCTCAATCCTAGAAAAATTATTGGAGATTTCTATCATTATCCTTCTTAAAATAAAATCCATCAATAATTCTCTTCTAAATACAATTTATTTTATAGAGAATGAATTGTGTGTTTATCATCGTGTAAATGTACATGCAATAGACATATGTGGCTTTTTAAAGATGATCATCCAAAACCTTATCGATCATAAGGAGGTTTTAAAAGATATTCTTTGTGTTCCCCCATCCTAGCCTTAAATATATTCAAGCAATCAATCATTGGGCCTCTTCCTTCACTCTTTGTTGAGGAAACCCATAAACAAAACCCTCAACATAATGAGGCCCATCCGTGTGATTTTGTCCGCAATGAACCTATAACTAAGGAAACCATAATCCAACCCTTAACTAGACCACTTTTTAAACAAGTGGAACCTTCACACATTTCCTTTGAAATAGAAATAAATAAAACCCATGAACCTCTTCCACTTACCCATGTGGAACCAACCAACCTACCTCTTTCACTTATTAATTTTGTGGAAACTACCATCAACCAAACCAAACCTACCATTAACCCAACTAAAATTGCCATTGACCTAACCTTATCTATAACTATCCGCACAATATTACAAACCCAACCAAACCAAACAATGAAACCAACCTCTACACCAAATCAATCAACCACAATCAACATACATTTTAATTAAACCATAACCACCCTCTCTAACAACTCAAACCAAGATCAACCTATCAAACCTAGCAAACCTATCCTAACCTACCTAAATCAAGCCTAACTATAGTTTCATAGATTTTTTACAATAGAGGAAATCCAATTAAAACCACCACCTATAAAATTGACCTACTAACTACTAACTACTAACAACTAACCACTAACACCTTCACCCCTTTTAAACCCTCTTGCTAACTAACACCTTCACTTTGGGATCTTTTTCCCATCCTAAACTATCTATAGAAAGATAAAACTAGGGAAACTTTTCCTCTATAAGGATTTCACCATATATCAACCCAAACCATACCTTAATAATTAACTAAATTAACCCTTAGAGTTTTTGTCTCAACCTATCAACCAAACCTATCAATCAACCAACCCTCAACTATTGAAGATTACCTTTTTCCTTCACCCAAATTTGGGAGAGTACTTTCTCCATCAACCAAACCAAAAACCAAGTGGTATACCAATTTGGGGCAACCCATTTGGATACCAACCTACCCATTTGGCACATTATCCCCCAACCATTAGAGATTACCCTTCTCCACCAAACTATCACCTAACCAACCTCACCTTTTTTTCAATCTCAATATTTTCTACCTCTAATTAAATGTTGAAAAGTAATTGGGGGACATCTAATCTCCTTATTAAGATATCATAACCCATAAGTATGGATTATGAGCTTATTATTTATCCTCTCTTAAAGTCAAAACAAAACTTGAGCCTCTTAATGCTTCACATCTATGTACTTTATTTTGTTAAATAGGGATCAAACTCACCTGTTGGGTCTAACTTAAGCTCATCCCTTGATTTATGAAGTTTTCTACACTCCTCACACCTTCATCCAATCACCTTTTGGGTCTAACTTAAGCTCATCCCTTGATTTATGAAGTTTTCTACACTCCTAACACCTTCATCCAATCCCTTTGAGGATAACCGATTATAATATGGAACCATGTGATTAACTATCACAATCATAGCCTAATCCTAAATATGGGTACCACGACTCTACCCATAACATGGTTCTCATAGATAATTTTTTGTCTCATATCAAATGAAATACCATGGTCATTATCCCTCAAAACCACCCCTTTTATCTATCATTAACTTCTTGTGCCAAAATTTTACCCTCATAAAGGTAAACATATAAGCCTATACAGACTTGTCCATGTCTAAACCTAGCATTAAAACACTTTGGGATACCAAAATATCACTTGGGTTACATGTATCTAGCATTTTAGACTTCTCCCTTGAAGGATAACTATCTAAAATTAAATTACTTAAAATATACTGCTCCTTTGAAGGATAACTACCAAATAAACAAACCCAAACTTAGATCATTCATTTAAAGGATGGCTAAGTCAAAATTTGTCAAAATAAATCATTTAAAACTTCCCACATCAATCAAATTCACAAACTTATAAAAATAAATAGTAATAAAAAATGACCCTATATCAAAAATAGAACTAGCTATCCCAAGAAAGCTTCAATCAAATTTCATATCTAGCACTAGTAGACTTCCTACATCAATTAGTCTACACCTATCAAAAGACATGAACTTATCTATTATGGTTCTTAGGTCACCTATAAAACTGGGAAACTAACCCACATAAGGTTACCTTACCTATCAACCCATTTAACTTTCACCTACCACCCATCTCCCCTTTACACCATTTATAAATCAAGGGATTATGAGCTTACTTGAGACACTGTGATCAAGACACCTTTTATCAACCAAAGCATGCTAATTTGAAGCATTCAAAAGGCTTATATTCCCTAAGCCAATCTAACTTTGGGTTTTTTTGGTCCTTACCAATGAAAAGGCATCATGCCTTTTTATTATCCTCTCATTATTGGTTCTTGTAGACATATGTCTTCTGAATCTCATCACATCTAGTTTTTTTATCTAACTTACTTTAAGTGATTTCATTAAACATCATAAAGCTTATCTAACACATCACATAATCCATGATCATAATCCATAAATAAAATCATTATACATCAAAACATCATAACCCTATTTAGCATATCACATTATCCATGATCATCACATTATATAACATCACATCAATAACCATAAACATCAAACCATAATAATCAACATCATATCCATAGACAAAAAAAAAACATCATCATCAAATGCCTAAGCTACTGAGTCCACATCTCATGAAAGCATAAGCATAAAACATCAAAACATGTAAATCATCAACCATGAATCATAAAAAACATCCATTACATCTATATATAAATAAAAATGTCACCATCATATACATCATGTCATTAAAATAAATAATACATCTAATAATGTATATATCATATCTCTCTCAAAACATGTACATCTTGCAGCATTGACACATAAGCCAATATCAAAATCATGTACATCTATTCCTATACATCATAGCATATCATATCATGCCCTTAGAAAACCACTACCAATGGTCCCACCTACACTACCACTACCATCTAATGCCATTCCTCATAAGATTCCTACCTATCTACCCACCAAAGTGACCCATTGACTTGGAGTCACCACAACTACCCCACCTATTAAATTGGCTCTATACTCACCCCATCAAGGCTAATCAGGACACTGTGCTAGCACTATAGCCTCATAATACCTTAACTCTACCACTGTGTCCAAGTATCATGCTATCAAGATGGTACCTAGTGATATTGATGGTGCTACCACTACTCCTACCCTCTGTCTCAAAGTGTCCCTTTCTTGGGTCATCAAACCTAGTGAGGTCTTTGCATGATCTCTCTCACTTGTAATAGTGACAACCTGACCCTATAATGTCATAATATAGCCTTATAAGTTAGCCACCTATCCTTATAACCCTAGAATCTATGCCTATGTGGTAGCTTGTGTTACCCCTGCCTATCCATTAGGGCCACCTCCCTACACTTGTACCTATGGACCTCATATAGTTGGATCCACATCCATAGCCTAATGGCCACTATCATCCCACATAAAATTAACTACTACATAAAGTGTCTAGTACTATGCTACATATATAATAATAAAATCAAAATCATCAACCCATACTCTAATAGATATCTCTTCATGATCTAGGACCACCTCTGTTAGCTGTGGCTCAATAAGTAAAAACTCAACATCCTTCTTATACCTCAAGAACAAACCTAGAATCCTATGCATTAGGCTAAACTACCTCCAAACTCTATCAAAGTAGATGAGATCAATCTCACCCTCTCTCCTCCCATAAATCCATATACATATCTTAATGATAATGCATGATAGCTATAGAGGGTTTACCTAAGAAATCCAACATACGGTCTCCAAACAACATCCCCCATAACTAAGCCATCTAGTGTATCTATGAACCGATCAATATATCTCACCCCTTCTCTAGTTCCTATGAGGGTGTAGTCTCCCCTCAATCATATGAATCCCACTCTAAAATCCATCTTTCATATCCCTCCCATGGTATCCCCAATGGTCTCAGAACCTTAATATACTCATATGCCTAATAATGGAGCACAAACTCCATACTACTCTTGTACCTCCTGTGAGCTCAAAATTCCTAGAGCTCTTTGTATATTTAGACTAACAAAACTAGTACCCACTTGAACACTGTCTTATGAAGAAACATCTCCAATAACACTCCTAGTAGTAGATAAGGAAACCACCCACTACTCAAATCAGGTTACACAAAATAAGAAACCAACATCATCATCATCATCATCATCATCATCAAATGCCTCTCATTTGGAGCCCTCTAGTATAATGACCCAAAACCAAAACCACTAGCATGTAACCTATAAAGGGCCCAATCCTTACCATATAGAAGCTCCATCTACTCATCCCTCTCCTCACTCTCAATATGGTAAATTGTCTCCCCCTAAATGGGCAACTATGTAATCTTATGAACATCCTCTAGTAGGATGTTCATCTCTCTTATCAATAAGAAGGTGTTCATGTCCAGATCCCATCTCTCGATGAGGGCCATGAATCACCACATATCATGATAAGTGCTAATAGTATCTCATATCTCTAAGGCCAACCTACCCCATGTGTTTCCAATCATACCCAGTCATCCCTCCATGGATCTCTGTAAAGATGCTAATAACTTGATCCCTCATTTGGATCTAATCTTATGCCTGCAAAAACATTAAAGTTAACATGCACACTTATTTTTCCATTACCATTATTAATTTATATTTACTTCATTCATTCTACCTACATTAACTTATTTATCAACCTAAACCCACCTATATTACCCTATTATAACACTAACCCACAAACATTACCTCTAACACTTGAACACCTACCCTAACCTATCAAACTAACATCTATTTTTTTTCAAATAAGAATCTACCCTAATCTATAAACATTCCAACACTATACCAACACTATCCTCTTCTTCAAATCCTACTTGACACTTACCCTATACCAACCAACATTTGACATTTTAATTTTTTATTTATTTTTTAAAAAATCCACCCATTTCCTTTATTCCTTATTCAACACTTTATCATTCTATTGACTATTGATAGTCATTAAGACTGCTACCAGTCAAATGACCATTTCCTTTAGTGGTCGACCATTGATGATTAAGTTTGACCATCGATAGTCTGGTCAAACTATCGATGGTCATTGTGTGTGACCACCAATGGTAAAAAACAAAACCTTAACTTCTTAAAAACCATCAAAACAACAAAAATTTAACAAATAAACTACCTAATTATATCCTATACCCTACCCCAACCTAATTACTCTTTCAATTTTAAGTTTCACTTGCTAATTTTTTCCAATCAAACCAAAATCTAAATATAGGTCAAACCTCCCCCCAAACTCTACCAAAATAACAACAAACTACCTAAATTCAAATTCAAAATAACCAAATAATTAAAAATAACAATTTTAAAAAACTAGCTACCTCATTCCTTGATCATTGTTGAGGATGAAGCCCATATCCCATTGCTCAGATGCATCCTCATCCACCTTGTATCCTTGGTCTTAGCAAATCACCTCAACACATGCCTCTAACTAGTCGTAAATCACCAAATCAAGAAAATGCTCAATCAACCCTCTCAAAAAACATGCCAAATCACCAAATCACCAAAATAAATGAAAAGTATGGAAGCCAAATTACATAAAGTGAAAATGCAATTTCATTTTCACTTTTTATACTGTATGGTTTTAGGGTTTTTTCCTGACCATCGATAGTTAGCATTACCATTGACAATTGATCTTGGGACCCTTGACCATTGATGGTCAAGAAATCCCACATTAAAAAAAATTAGGCACCCACTCTTAAATTCTTAAACTTTTAGAGATTACCCTTCTCCAACCAACCATTAAACCACATCCACCCCAATGTTGGCTATTTTTTGACCCAATTTTTGCACACTTTATGATAACCTTATCTTGGTCCTTTTTGACCACACTGACCAACCTTACCATGCTAAAAATTCAAATTTTCACCACCTAGTACACAACCAAACTATTTATGTTTTTCAAAACATCACTTCCTACCTTGAATACTTGTAAAAACTCTAACCGTATCTAGGAGAATTATAGAGTAACCTGATCAGCTATGACTAACATTATGGACTAGTTACCCTAACACTTATCCTTATAAAAATGACCTTATTTTTATCAAATATTGGAAACTTTATTCTTTGCATGATCTTGGTTATCACATTTAGTCACATTTTGTGCACATGTTTATGCTTTAAATGACCAACCACCCTTTTCACCAACCTTGTGACTCACCTTAAATCACTTGTCAAACCCTGACTCAATTTTGGATTCACCTCATCGACTCCTAGTTTGAGGAAGATCACTTCCTCCCATAATTTAGGAAATTAGACCTTCAACCAATGATATATTTTTATTTTACAACTTGTTAATTTATAGTTACATAATAAAAAAGGGGAAAATGTAGACACTAAAAAACCACACATGATGGTTCTAAATGTTGAAATGACTTGTAATCCTTCTTAACCCACTAACCACACCCATTAGACCTTAAGTCTAGTTAGATACTTAGTTAAATAAACTCACTAACTTAATAACAAACCCTTAACCCAACCTTTTTAAACCTACCTTGACCCCTTTACCTTTGGACACTCGATTGTTAATGGGCAACATGATTGTTGATGGTTAAGCTAACCATTGATAGTTAAGTCATCCTCATTCTTACATAAATACCATCTATGCAAGATAACATGACATAGTTTAATATATACACCTTGCATGGTGCTTACAAACTTCTAAGCATCAAAATCAATACCTAACCTACTAGGGAACCTTCTTTCTTCCATCTCTCTTTAACAATAAAAAGAGGGGAGTAAGAGGTGAAATGGATCCAACAATAGAATCATTTTTACACACAAGTATTCAAGATTTCTAGCTAGTATTCTTATAGTAATTTAGAAACTACAATAGAGATCCAAACCTCTACCAAAATTTATCTCAAGGCAAAGTATCATTACTCTACCAAAATTGCTTCAACCATCGACCATCAACCATTTAGCAAGAAATAGGTATATTTGTACTTTAGTCTTGTTATTTTGGTTTATAAAATATCTATACCTATCTTCTAAACCCCCATTTTTGACTATACCCTTAAGCAAACCCTTATCTAATCCTTGACCTAGTTTGTAATTCTTTTTTGAAAATATTTAAAATCCATAGGCAACCATCGATAGTCACCTAGATAGTCATTGGTCACCTCTAACCATTGATGTTTATCAAACCATTGATGGTCAACCTAACCATTGATGGTCAACCTAATTACAAATGGTCACTGTGGCATGAAATAACAAGTTATTTCTAACCCTACTTGATTTTTTAAACCAAAAACCATCCATTTTAGCACTAATATTGATCCATTTTTGCTATATTTACTTTATTTCTATTTCTAAGCATCTACCTCTTCTTGTATTTCATTTTAGTACTATTTGTTATTTGATGCAAGTATCTTACTTTTATCTCTTTTAACTTGATTTTTATCAAAGAGTGGATTGATATCCTCCTAACAAGTTCATGCTAGGCAATCTACCTAACTATCTTGCTAGCAATCCCTTTTTTAGTGCTTTATTATCTATAGGTTATTTCTTCCAAGCCAAAGAGGAGTTCTCCATATTGTTTAGATTATGTGCACATCACCAAGTAGGTATTTCTACCACACCCTTATTACTAGTTTCCTATCTTCTTCCTAAATTAAGAAATGAGCACAAATTAAAAGAAATAAGTGTGAAGGACCAAAGAAAAGGTTTAGTGTTGGAAACTATAGCTAAGAGAATTTAATGCATCCTTAGAACCTTTGGGGAGTTTTTCACTCAACAAGCCATGGATAGTATCTTGATTGATAGAAAAGGTGGAAAGGCTTTCATTGGCTAAGGAATAAAAGGTGGTCGCTCAATTTTAATTAATGATATAAGACAATGTGTTATTTTTTTGATGGTATGCTCCCACATCCTTTATTTCTCTCTCTCTTTTCTAATATATCCTAGTCTCATTCCCATTGAAGGGGTTCTCAACTATTATAATTTAGTATTTTCTTTTCTAGGACAAGGATAATCATTGAGACTCTTACAAAAGTGTGCTTGTTTGATATGGTTAAACCATGTCAAAATATTTTAGAAACTACCTTTTGAAGTAATAGGATCAACTCTTTTCCTATCTCTTGTCTTTAATCAATGCTTAGTATGCTTGTGTATGGTGAATTTTTGAAGGAAATGCTTCCTAGTTTACTATCCTTCTACTTTCCTCCTTAAGGTGGCTTTAAACTATCTTGCAGGTCTAGATTAGTGTTTTACTTGGGACCTCTTCTATGAAATATTTATGTAACTAGTGAGATTGTGAGATTGAGTAAGCCATAGTTGTCTTTTACTGATCTAGTGTGTGTTCAAGCTTATAGGAGTGTCTATTTAACTTTGGTACATCACACTTTTATCTTTATTAAGAGACCTTATCCTCTTTATATCCCTTTTTCCTATGAAGCATTATTTTAGTATTAGTTTTAGATGAGTATCAAGAGGAATCCAATCTTATCTGGAGGTTCAACCCCATTACAAGATACCCATAGCTTAGGATTGTTCCCATTATATAGCTCAATTGGAAAGGGCTTGAAGAACCCTCTCTAAGGATGAAAATTGAGCCTATAACATATTATCACATACTCGATGGGAACACATTCTAAAAAGGAAGATTGATCAAAGTTTATTATGGTTTGATCATATTTGTAATAGTTAATCTACTAAGCAACAACATCTGGTTACTCCAAAAGGAAGAATCAACACTCAAGTGTAGAACAATAGCTTCATCTTGTAGACACCTAAAACTAGCCACCAATGACCTCCAACCAGGCTTTTGACCAATTTCTATAAAAAATGCACAATTTGGCCTAAAAATACTAAAATATTCTAAATGATGTGAACTTGTCATATTCAAGTACCAATAAATGAGAAAATGAAATTTATGAAACAACTAAGTTTGATCAGATCATTTCAAGTAAAAATGATATTTTTGCACCTGGGTGCTCTAGATTGCTCTTTTCTACCAATTTTATTGTATAAGAAATATACCTTGTTATTTTATGTTGGTAACATCCTAAATGATATAATGGATCCAATTCATCTAACATCAACTTTTAATTCTAATCTAGTCAAATGTTGAGCCAATAATATGACATTTTGAAAAATTTGATTAATTTGTGCACCAATTTCCAAGATTTGCACCAAAATTGATAAATCATTTTTAAGGCTAATCAATATGAATTAAGAGGTTAAGTTAATTTTCCTTGAAAATTGTTGAATATTTCTTTTTGTAAATTGATATTGAATAAATACATCATCAAATGACATCATTTATATGGGATGGCATCCACAAGCCATAAATGCATAAAATATTAGGATTAAGCCCTCCCATGCCTCATCAATGCCTCCCATGCCTCATAAATGCCCATTCTTACCAAATCATGATGAGGGTATTTATGGATTTTAATTGAAAATTAGATTAATTCATGGCCACACATTTTCATCTTGAGATGGATGATCATTGTTGATCCAATCCCTTTTGAACAATCTATAAATAGGAGTTCTCATAACCATAATTTTAAGCTTGGATAGTGAAAAGTTAGAATACTTAAATCATTATAAAATCATTGCATTTTAGTGTTATAATGCCAAATTATTGATCCAAGCTAAGCCAAATTTAAAGGTGACAAGAAGAGATGAAGGTAGCCACACTCCATTGAAGAATATTTCTTGAAGCACAAACTGAACAAGCCAAAGAAGGAGCATTTTGGAGAAATCAAAGATTTGGTAATCAATTTGTGTTTTGTGTTCATATCTCTAATTTATTTCCATTTTTTAGTTGTGTTTTCAAATGGTTTTTCATCATTAAGCTCCCCCTAGTGACTAGGCCTAAAGATGTTATGCTAGTTAGTGTGTTTCTTTCATTTTGGAACTAACATGATACTAACCATCCTCTCTTGAGTAAAATTCCTAGTCTACATAATAACACACATAGTGGGACCGCACCCCATGAATTTGATTAACAAGTACCTAAAAATAACATACTAACCACTTCATTGCAAGATATTGGAGTGTGAAAACAAATAAGGTGAAAATTTGAGTAAAAATCCATTTTTTATAAGTCATAGTTTTATTCTTAGGACTATGTAACCTAACTTGACTATGTAACCCAACCCAACCCAACTAGACTACCAACCTAACTCCACTACCCTCTTGAATTAACTATGTAACTTGACTTGGCTATCAACTTGACTTGACTACCAACCTGACTCAGCTGCCAAACTGACTTGACTATGTAACCTAACTCAATTGCCAACCTGACTCAACTATGTAACCTGACCTAACCTAACTCAACTACCAATCTAACTCAGTTGTGTAACTTGATCCAACCTAATTTGACTATGTAACCTGACCCAACTTGATTCAAATACCAACCTGACTTGATTGTGTAGCCTGACCCAACCCAACTTGGCTACCAACATGACTTGACTATATAATTTGACCCAACCTAACTCAACTACTAACCTGACTCGACTATGTAACCTGACCCAACTCAATTCAGTTGTGTAACTTGAACCAACCTGACTCAGTTGTGTAACTCAACCCAAATTGACTCAATTGTGTGAACATGAGAACTTAATTTATAAAGTTATTTATTTCACTTAGAAAAATGCTTCAAATCTAAATGAAGTGCTAACTATTTTATTACAAGATTTACTTGAAAAAGTGTTAAAACAATCTTAATTAGTACTTTCACACTTCTTTTTGGATGTTCTAAAAATAATTAGACATTTTCACTTTGGGTTTAAAGAGGAAAATTTCCATGTTTGTGTTGAATGTTTTGATTGTTCTTTAAAAGTTTACAACTTAAATCTAAGGGGATAAAAGAACACCCCCACACATTTCATTTAGTGCTATAAAATTGAATACACTTTATAGTTTTTACAAGTTACTTTCATTATTTTTTAGTCTAAACTTGTTTGAGTAAATAAGGAGTTATGCATGTATGCTCTCCCATCTATCCCCTCTAAGGAACTTTTGAGATAAAAAGCACCAACTTATTTTGGGTGGTTTGTAATTATTTCTATTTTTGTATCTTAAACCAAGGGGATAGTAATGAATATAATCAAACACTTTCAATTTGGTGAAATGAAATTAATTTCACTTTAATTGTTTACAAACTTGCTTGTTGATTGTGTGTTTTAGTGAAAAGAGACATGCATGTATGCTTTCCCATCCATCCCCTTTAAATAACTCTTGGGATCAAAAGTGCCATCTCATCACACTTTGGGCATAGTCAAAGGCATAGAAAGCATGTTATTTAAAGCCCTCCCCAAAAACTTGTAATAGTATTAGGTGATCTTAAGGTGATCATAAAGTCTGTCTATTGTGTCATTTATTTTATGCATATTAGCTTGTGAGGGGGAATTCATTACCTCCCATGTGTTTTTTAGGGAAGCCTTGACCTGGGAATTTGTCTCCCAACATTGTCTTTAACCCCTCTCTATGGGGGGTATATAAATTGGAATCACCCCACTGGGATCAAAGGTTTGAGTGATTAAAACCACCTCCTAGCACTGGGGCTGAGCCCATGATGTATGAGCACATTGGACATTGCACTACACTAAGAAAGTGATGGATATAGTGGTTGTAAAAAGGGCTAGACCTTTTTTTAACAATCCAAGTATTGTAGACCCAATTGATGTGTTGTTTTTCTTTTTTGCTAATGTGAAAGTTGGTAGACATGGGATCCATCTAGAATGATAAAAAAACAAATTAGTTTTATTTAACCCCACTTTACCACACCCTTGACAGAAATTTGGATGATGTACTTAAATTTTGTTATTTTATTACTTGGTATTTTGAGACTAAAACTAATGTGTTTATTTATAAACCATGTCAAAACCAATTTGGTCATACGCCACTCTTTTATCTTAAAGAGGTGTTATGCTGTCTATTTTATACCACACTTGTGCCTTGAAATTTTTGTTAAATATGTTTGTATGTGTTTTATTTGTTTGATATGGGTACCATTATGTTGCCCACATCATTATCAAGTTTGAGCCTTTGAGTCTTTGAAAGATAACATTGATCACATCATTTGAGCATGCTTACACTATTAGGCTATTCAATTTGTTTCAAAACTTGTTTTCCATTGTGCCAAAAAATATTTATTTCAAACCATGTCACATCAGCCATTTGGACCTTATTTATGCACCATCATGCTATCCAATCTTGTCTAGTTTATTTGGTCAAATCCTAGTCTTCAACATTGAGTTTTCAATTAACCTTGTCAAGTTTGGATTCAAACATAGATTGGTTTTTGTTTAGGCCTCAATTCATGGGGATGATACATATATATTTCTCTTTTGGGTTGCATACCTTTAATGAATTATTTACCCAAATTTTAAGACTATTGATTGTTTATTCAGTAGAGCCTATCCTCATAATTGTTTGTGCCTTTATTTGAGATAACACAACCTTTATACAAAAGCCTTTTGTTTTATGACTAATGGAAATTGATCACATTTATATTTGATTTTGTATACTAGGTCTATGCCAAAGTTGTTTTCAGACTTGTTAAATTAAATCAAATCACATCATGCCTTTATTTCAAGTCTAACTTTTGATGCCATTTGGACAAAAGTCCTAACACAACCTATTTGAGCCTATCTTTTGACTCCAAATTTGGACAAAAGACCTAGTGATTCTTTTCTCTTTCCTAGTTTAGACCTTGTTTGGAACAATTTGACCTAGACTTTTGATGTACCAATTTTTATTTAGACACTTGACCTTTTGTGTGTACGACATTTGACATTAAACATTTGATGTTAGACTATTTTATGTCATTTTGGAGATACAACTCCATTTTTAGACCACGTTAGAGATAAAGTTCCATCTTTGCATAAGTAAAACCAAGTTTGAATCTTTTATCTTTTAGGCATTATTTTTCAAAGTTTGTAGAATTTTGAGCATTTTTGTTTTCAGAGCTTTCATTATTAATATGGATATGTCTAGCTACACTTTTGATGGAGTCATGTATAATCCAAGTTATGATAGAATGGATACACAAATTAACTATAACCAAATTCTTAATTATGATCTAATTCAATACCTTGATTGGTATGAAGAGGTTTTTGAGGAGGAATTTGTTAAAGACCCAACTATAAATAATGTTTTTTGGGATACGGATCCATACCATCTTTACAATAATCACTACATGGAACATAGTCAAGAACTAACTTATGATCCAACTCATGATTGGGATGATATGGTTTATGAGGAAGAATTAGATGCTTTGGATTTTTCAAGCTACCAAGCTCCATAATGGCCCAAAATTATCCTTCTAGGAGCTCATCTTTTAGTTTGTGTGAGCAGTTAGGATCCATAATGCCATACCATTTCTATACCAGGACCTAGTCCTTTAACTTATGTGAAAAACTAAGCTCCATAATGCCCTATCATTATCCAACCATCGATCATTGTTCATCCATTGCCAATAGTTCCCCACTTTAGAAAACTATATCCAATCCAACCACCACCTCAACTAAACCAATCATTCAAAGATAAATCTATGTTCAAAAATGGTGTTTTATAACTCATTAAAAACCAAGGCCAAGAGAACCAATTAATCCAAGATGTTTATGTTGAAATAAACACTTGTGATAAGTCAACCTATGATGAATCATCTATTGATCCTATACCAGTTATTGAGGAGTCTCACCCTGATGAGCCAGTATTTTCTAAGTCACTTCTTAATGATTATAACTTCCTTTGGGAAAATCATTACCTCCACTATATGCCTATTTTTCAAGAGTCTCCACTTGACACACTAGTCTTTGTGGAGTTGTCTCTTGACCTTTTTATTATCATTGAAGAATCTCACTTTGACAAACCAATGTCTATGAAGCCCATTATGCCATCATAGGTTATTAATTATCTAATACTAAACATTAAACAAGACATCATTGTAATAGAGTACCCATCAAATGAAGAATTAGAGTTAGAGTTAGGTTCTATTCCTGAATCAACATCAAATTTAGCATTAGAATCAGAATCAATATCAATCTCAACATCAGATTCAAAGTCCCTTGAGTGAGAATCAGATTCATAAATAGAATACATTAGTGATTGTTACAATATTGGTTATGTATGCCTAGTAGATCAATTTGAATACATTTATGATCCTTCTACATTTTTTTAGAATGAATAATTTAGCATCAACACAAGTTATCCTAGTATCTTCTATGAGGATTATGCTATGAAAATCCATTTTATTGCCATTCCATAGGCCATTGAAACCAACCAATCTATCCATTTCATTGATATTCCATCTACCACAAGTGTTGATTGGGACTGATAGAATCACACTTTATTGAACTACATTCATGGTGACATAGTAACTGAAGAAGAGCAAGGAGGCCAATACCACATTCATGTATCATAAGAACAATCTTCTAATGAAACCTTTTCAGAGGTGTTATGGGATAATCAAAGGTCAAACTCAGCATCTTATAGTGAAACCTTTTCGAAGGTGCTAGAAGACAATCAAAGTTAAAATTAAACATTCCTTAGTGAAAGATTCTTGGAGACACTATGGGATAATCAAGACAACTTCATTGGTGAAAACCTCATTGAGGCACTGATAGATGACCATAAAATTTCTTCATTGCTTAATGAAGATATTATTTAAGATCAAATCAAAACAAATTATAATATGCAACATAATTAGATGGTATATACTCTCAAGATCAAATAACAAAAAAATATGGTAGTCCTATCAAGAGCATCTTAAGAGGTCTTTGGCCCCACCACATCCATAGTTATGTTGAATCTAACATCAACAACATTACTTGTGACTAAAAGTCCCAATCTTCATTTGTTTTTAAATCATCATACATTCCATTGTCATCCACCATTATAATTATGAATCAAGCCTATCAACTAATATTTATCCATATTTACCTTCCATAGATATACTTTCCTTTGTAGAGGCTACAAATATACCTTGTCTCGATGTTTGAATGAATCATAATCAATGACCAATGAAGAACATAATAACATCATTTGCATCCAAATCTACAAAAAATTCTTAATAGAGTAGATATTCAGATGAAGTGTGGGATAATAATTAACATTATTGATTATTTTTTTATCATTTGCTGATCAAGACATGCATCTCCACATCATCAATAACAACAAAATAAAAAACCACACTCAAGCTAAAAACATGTACCATACCATTTCATTTTCCATATCCTTTTGTCATTGTCGTATATCTTAGTTATTCACCTTACCACTTGGGAATAACCATATTACCATTATATATAATTTATAAAATCATCATTATCCTAAATAAAGACCATTCCATTCCTATCTAGACCAAAGCCTATTTTTAGCTAACTTATCCAATCCTATTTTGATCTTGGTTTCTTTGGTTTTTATCACATTCTTTGGGAGGATATTATAATCAAGTTTCAATAATAAATCAAAATCCATGTTTCAATGACAGTATATGAAAGTAGTTTGATAGTTGATATGGCAAGATATCTTTCATTTTATGTCCTATGTCAAGTTTGTTTATGTGAGCATGATTATATCATCTACTAGGAAAAATTAGTGTATCACTGATCTTACTAATAATTATAACCACCTATGGAAAAATTATTATCATTTATCTAGTCTATTTTATCCTAGTTATAACCACCTATGGGTAAACTAGGGAAACATTTATTTATTATGCATTGCCATATTACCTTGTCATTGTTGTTTTCATTTGACTAGCCATTTATCAGATTTGAAAACTTATTAGGACCTAGTTGGTTTTTCACCACATTTTATGTGGATGAAATTAATTTAACTTGAGGTCATTTTGGGACTATTTGGGCCATGCTCAATTCATGTTGAGGTCACCTCTGTCCCCCTTTCCATGCACTATCACCATTTTATGAGAAACTTAAACCAAACACTCATCATCTTTCAAGTAGGTATCTTATCATTCTCTAATGAGTTAAGATACCTAAAATTTCCAAAAACATTGATAATATTTCAAAATCCAAAAAGATTTGTCCTATCTAAGCCTAGTCAGTTATTATGGATCTACCTTACTGGGGCATGGTCATTGTTAAGATGCTTTATTTTGATTTTAGGATTTTGATTTATTTGTTTATTTTAAATTGTTTGTTTGTTTGTGTGTGTGATTTATATTTGTATATTTTTTTGTCCTCTTGTCTATTTTTTTGCTTTTAGTACTATTGCCTTGAACTTGATCTATGCATATGCATTGGATGATTCCTTACACACATTATTCTTGATTCTATCCATATTCATATGTCAACATTATCATCATGGTTTTTATCACTGGTATATTATTCTCAATTATTTATTTAATTAGGAGTCAATCCTTATGTATATTTCAAGATAGTCTTCATGGTGTTCTATCATAATGCATACTGTCACATGCTATAATAAAAATCAACTTCAAGAAGGTATACAAATAATGGAGCCATAAAAGTTTCTCCTTGGTACTTTGGAAAATCCTTCTACACATATTGATCAAATTAACCCATTCAACATTCTAGTTGTATCAATTCTAATACAGATGATCATATCCTCATTAGCAAGTAAAATTGAGTCTTTTCCAATGATCAAATCTTATTATTCTATCTATTCCTTTCATCACTTTGAGCTTCTTCATATGCCTAGTTATTTATGGTTGATTTAGTCATTAGACCATCACATCTACATTTATGCTTGCTCATCTTTAATCTATATTCCAATTTATATCCTTAAGTTATGCTTGTTAATCATCCCTAATTGGGGCACAACCATATCAAACATCATCTTTATCCAATCTTGGACCTCTTAATGATTATAACCACATATGGGAAAATCATTATTTTGGCTTTTATTCATAATTATAACTACTTTTAGGAAAATCAATACTTTTAAAATCAATGCATGCAAGCATTTTCTCATTTGGATTAATCTCAACCATGGGTTAATTCTACCTTTCTTATTGTTTCTTTTCAAGGGACTGTCTATCCTCATATGTGATAGCCACTCCCTCAAGGGGGCATCATCATAGGCTTCCCAAACACCATTTGGATCTTTTTTCTTCAATTGTCATATTATTTTTGGTATACAGGACCTTTTCATTCTTTAAGAAGATGTTAATATCCCTATAGCTTATAACACCTTCCTAAATAGGGGGAAACTATAAACAACTAAAACTAGCCACCAATGACCTTCAAATAGGCTTTTGACTAATTTCTATAAAAATTACAAAATTTGGCCTAAAAAAACTAAAACATTCTAAATGATGTGAACATGTCATATCCAAGTGCCGATTTTGGCAAGAGTATAATTAAATGAGGCAATGAAATTTATGAAGTAGCAAACTTTGATAAGATCATTTTGAGTCAAAATGACATTTTTGCACCTGAGTGATCTGGATTGCTCTTTTCTACCAATTTTCTTTCCTGAGACACATACCTTTATTATTTTGTGTTGGAAACATCCTAAATGAGATAACAGATCCAATGCATCTAATATTACCTTCTAATTATAATCGAATTAAATTTAGAGCTAATAATATGACATTCTAACCAATTTGATTAATTTGTGCACCAATTACCAATATTTGTACCAAATTGATAAATAATGTTTAAGGCTAATCACTATGAATTAAGAGATTAAATTAATTTTCTATGAAGCTTATTAAATTTTTATTTTTGGAAATTGATATTGAATAACTACATCATCAAATGAAATTATTTCAATGGGATGGCATCCACAAGCCATAAATGCATTAAATATTAGGATTAATCCCTCCCATGCCTCATCAATGCCTCCCATGCCTCATAAATTACCCTTTGTCCCAAATCATGATGAGGGTATTTATGGATTTTATTTTCATAATTAGATTAATTCATGGCAACACATCTTCATCTTGAGATGGATGGTCATGGTTTATCCAATCCTTTTTGAAAAAAATATAAATAGGAGGCCTCATAACCATAATTTTAAGCTTGGATAGTACAAATTTATAATGCTTAAATCATTTCAAAATCATTGTATTTTAGTTTTGTAATGCCAAATTGTTGAGCTAAGACAAGCCAAATCCAAAGGTGCTAAGAGGAGATGAAGGTAGCCACACTCCATTGAAGAAGATCTCTTAAAGCACAAGCCGAGCAAGCCATAGGATACTTTTAGAGCAATCAAGGATTTGGTAATAAATTTATGTTTTATGTTCATAGCTCTCATTTCTTTCCATTTTTTAGTTGTGTTTTCAAATGGTTTTTCCTCATTAAGATCCCCTAGTGACTAAGCTTATATATGTTAAGCTAGTTAGTGTGTTTATTTCATTTTGTTTTCATTTTTGAACTAACACGATACTAACCATCCTTTCTTGAGTTAAATACCTAGTCTACACATCTCATGCCAAAGGTGACAAAAAGTTTAGTCTCAAAAGGTATTCCCTTTGAATTTATTGATCTACCTTTAAATTCAATGAAAATATTAAGGTTTGTAAATACACATCCATATCAAGGAACCTTTTCTCCTAGGTTATTTTCAAGGCCTACCCATACAACAAGACATTTATTAACCTCTTACATAGCCATGGTAGCCCCTAGAGCTTTTATGGATTTTAATGGCCAAAGTCCTTTAGACCTTGTCCAATATGATCCTATCCCAATTTTGACCCTTAAAAGTGTTCCTTATTATGTTGATGACCAAGCTATCACACTTTTTCATCATCTCATGGACATATCTAATTTTTTTAATATCCATAATGTTACTAAGGAAAATATAGTTGTTAAATTATTAGTTACTTATTTTAAAGTAAAGACCCTAGATTGGTATAGAGGCCTTAATACCAATTAAATTCAAACATGAGACCAATTAGGGGAAGCCTTGTGTAAAATATTTGAGGACAAAAGTAATCATTTATCACTTGTAGAGTAACTAACTACCATTTCAAGAGCTTCTCATGAAGTCATGCAAGACTTCAACACAAGGTTCCAAAAAGCATGGGATATAATCCTAGTCTTAGGTAGACCAACCCATAACTTTACCTTCCTATATTATTTAAAATATTTAAATAGTGACATAGCTATGATGATCCAATTCATGAGAGGAAATATATTTCTAGATGCTTATGAGGTAGCCATTAAAGTAAAAAATTATTTGGTTCAAGCTGAAAAACTTATACCCAAACCACCAATGCCCTTATTTCCTAAAATGAGACCACCTCGAATTGATATCCTTTCATTATATGTCATTCCTTATACACCAACAATTTTTGTAATCCATATACCAAAACAAGAGAAATAATCCACTAGTGGATCTAGTGATTCACTAGAGTAGAACTTTCAAGATCTCATATGAATGTTTTAATACTTGGGAAATGAGATAGTAAATGTCAAAAGGAAATAATATTTCAACATGCCTTATCAAAGTTTAAATCAACCTAAATAATAAGCCTTTCAAGTAAATATGCCACCGTCTAAGGGGAACTACCAAAGCTAAGGCCAAGGTCAAAACTAAGGATAAGGGTAACATGGCTACAATAGGCTACATAACTAAAATCCTAATGTTGCTAGTACTTATAAATCCTTGGTCCAAATTCAAAATAATGTGGCTCAAGAATTAGAGGGTACCATGCCTTAGAATCAGTCCTTAGGTCAACATATTATCCCAAATATTAACCTTAACTAAACCTTCAATGATTAATGGCACGAAGATGCTAATTTTGGATACAACCAAGCTCTCATGGACCAAAATGTAGAGGTACCTATGATGAGAAAGTTAGAGGAGCCTCCAGAAGGTCAAGGGTCTAATCAAGGACCAAATCAACCAAATGCTATAATGATGAATCATGAAAAAGAAGAGTGATACACATCTAACTAGTAGGCTAGTTCTAGCCAGGCCTATATTCCAATGGAAACAAACACAAGATTTAAAAGAAGGAACATGGATGGTAATTAAGAAGTAGTCAAAGAGCTTCCTACCATTATTTCTTCACTGACAAAGCCAAATGAACCTATTATCACTCTAAAGGTTCTAATACCTCCCAAAAATCAGAGCCAAGGGAATATTTTTGTTCCCCAAGGCTCATAAGTTAAAAAAAACAATGGTGGCCACCAAATCACAAACAAATCTTGGTGGCTCACCCATCAACATTGTTAAGTAAATGAAAAATTCAAATGTGAGTGTGCCCATGTGGGATATGCTCTCTATGCCTATCCAATTAGACATCCTTCAAGAAGGACTGTAAAAGACCAATGTTATAAATAAGCCACCAAGCAAGGTGAATGGAGTTCTCACTAATGCCACCAAAGGTAAAAATAAAGAGAAATTAGGTAAAGTAGTCAAGCCTCATCCCTTCTACATCTTAGTTATCATTAGTAACTCTCTGGTACATAATTTTTTAGTGGATGGTGGGGATAATACCTTAGTGATGTCAAACTTCATAGTTGATCAACTTGGTCTAAAATATGAGCCATAGTCTAAAAGAATGATAAAAATTGATGGTTCTTCTCCCAATCCATCTAGTATAATCAAGGACCTCAATATGACTTTACAAGCTTATGGTAGTATCTCAATGGCTTAAGATGTATTGATCTTGGATGTGCCTCCTTGCTTTACACTATGCTTATCTAGAGAGTTCACAACAAAGATAGGGTCTATCTTACAACAAATTGGTCTTACATGTAATTCAAGACAAGGTATGTGGCCAAAGTGTCAATCAAAGCTGATCCCATTACACAATTCCATACAAATACCTATGGATTAGATAATGTTAATATCAATTGTACCATCATTGATGAGGATGAATTTGCAGTGGGTTAGGAGATAAACATTCACCTAGAAGAGGTATGAGATATGTTCTTGGATGAGCTATGGAATGATAGCCAGTCGATGGACCCTTTAGAAGGTGTTTAAGAAAGGGACTTGGGTGTCTACATTTGTGTGAAGAAAAATAGCCCATGTTATCCCTCATAAGACTTCAAGAAGATCCTAGTGGTCTATGGAAGTTATTCTTTGATGGTTCAAAGAGTAAGCATGGGGTGGGTGCAAGTGTCATTTTTAGATCCACCTCAAATGATAATTACTTCTCTTCATATAGGTTTTAATTTAGCTACTCCTATAATGAAACAAAATATGAGGGTCTCATCCATGGCCTTTAATGGGATAATAAGAGAAGGATCAAGTAATTGTAAGTTAATGGGAATAGTAAATTGGTTAAATACCAAGTGAGAGGTTAGATTTCCACTAAGAACCCCTTAATTAAGTCTTATAAACATAGAGTGTGGGACCTAATTGATGATTTTAAGGCCTTCAACATTCAATTAGTCCCAAGGGGCCAAAATCAACATGCTAATAGGTTAACAACTATGGGGGATCATTTTTACATCCCAAATGAATTGAAAAGGACCAAGGTTCAAACACATGTCAAAGTGGGAATAAGACCATTGGTGATAGGTAAAAAATCTCATTGGTAGGTCTTTGAAAATGACAAATAGATTGTATTTTTATTATAGTAAGAAGCAAAGTTTTCCTCCCTCAACCCAAAAAAATTATAGCATCAGTATGGGGAGCAGATTATTCAATTAAGGTCTAATAAGCTTCCTAAAGGGTTAGTCACCCTAGAAGGCCTCTTTCATGAGGGAGACCATATGAGAAAGGACAAATTAGATATGTTAACTAATGAAGAGAACTAATAGAGTTCTTATCTTTGAAGACAAACTCCTCAAGATTGGGAAGGTAAGCAATAAATTTGAAAGGCATGCTTTCATACATCTTTGCAAGGAATATGTAGACATCTTTGCTTGGCCATATAGTGACCTAAGGGGATTTGATCCTAAATTATCCCAAAACACTATATATATAGAGGCTAATTCCAAGTCTATTAGGTAGAAGTAGTAGCCCTTAAATCCTATGGTTGAAGATCTCATGAGAAAGTAATTGACCAAGCTTATTGAATCCAAGATCATCTTTCCAATCAAGAACTCTTCATGCATAGCTAATCTAGTACTAGTTAGAAAGAAAAGTGGGGAGATCAAAATATGCATGGACTTTAGGGATCTTAATAGGGTCTCTTTGAAGGATCACTACTCTCTACCATCCATGGACCAAATTCTACAAGTAGTTGCTAGTTCAAAATGTTTCTCTCTCTTGATGGATATTCAAGTTATAACGAAGTGCTAGTGAGAGAAGAGGACCACTACAATACTACCTTCACCACCAAGTGGGGGACATTTTCTTGTCAAAAGATGCCTTTTAGATTGTCCAATGTTGGGGAAACATTTGAAAGAGCATTAGACATGTCCTTCTAAGGACTACTAAATCAAATGGTGTTGTTCTACTTAGATGACATCATAGTCTTCTCCAATAATGATAGTGAGCACATGAACCATCTGAGGCTAATTTTATAAAGATATAGAGAGTATGAGATCTCTTTAAATCCTAAAAAATGTGTGTTCTCTATGCATGAAGGCAAACTACTAAGTCATATTATTTCAAAAGAGGGACTATCGATTGACCCTAATAGAGTAAGTATTATCTTAGCCTTATCCTTGCCAAAGCATAGGAAGGGGATCCAGATCTTCCTTGAGAAGATCAACTTTGTGAGAAGGTTCATACCTAGTTTTGAAACCCTGGTCAAGCCTATCACCACCATGCTAAAGTAGATCCAAGTGTTTACATTATAAGAGGAAGGTAAGGCAACTTTTGAAGCCATCAAGCAAGCTATTCCCTAAACATACTCACTCTTGAATCTTGATTTATCTAAGGACTTCATCTTGTACACCTTTATTAACATTGACAACATATCAACTATGTTGATGCAGAAGAATGATGAATCAATGGAGAAACCAATTACATTTTTTAGTTAAGGGATATAAGGATATGAGGTGAGGTTAACTTCCATTGAGAAGTAATTTATTACATCCTTAAGAATCCTCAATAAGTTTAGGCTCATGATCTCCAATAGTGGGATCCATCTTATGGTGTCTCATCTTAGAGTTAGGGATTTTCTCTTTAACAAGGATTTAAATGAGAAGAGAATAGGATGGATTACAAAGGTTATAGAATATGATGTAGAGATTAAGGTTACCAAATGGTCAGGGGAAAGGGATTATGTGAACACATGGTGAATCACCTCCAAGAATATAAGGAAATTATTTTGGTGACCCAAGATAACTCACAAGTAGGTACACTTCCACTTTAAAAGAGATGGCTTCAAGATATGGATCACTTATTAACAATAGGATAATTCCCCCAAGGTTTGGACAGAGCCAAAATATGGTATTTCAAGTTTCAATCTATACCTTATTCATTATTTGATGTTGTTATTTTTAGAAAGGACCTCAATGGGATACTCCTTAAATTCATAGATGATGACTAGGTGACCAAACTCTTAGAAAAGTTCCATGATATACCTATTAGAGGTCATTTTTAACCTAGAACCACCACAACAAAGGTGATGAGGGCTGGTTATTATTGTCCCAATATTTTCAAGGATGTTCATGCATGGATTATAAAATGACAAAAGTGTACCCTCTTTATAAGAAATCAAAAACTAACAGCCCTTCCACTGAATCCTATTTAGGTGGAACAACCCTTCATGTAATGAGGGTTAGACTTTATAGGGATGATCAATCCACCATCATGTACAGGGATAAATGGGTGCTAACTACAAATAATTATTTGACCAAGTGGGTGGAAGCCATTACTTTGAAGGAGGCTAGTGAAGTTATAGTTTTGGATTTCTATGACAACCTTATGACTAGGTTTGGTGTCCCAACCACCATAATTTATGATAATGGATTGGTATTCCTTGGAATAGAGATAAGTGAGTGGGCTCTCAAACTAGGTATATACCTCAACACCTCTTCCAACTACTATCCTCAAGGAAATAAACTTCTAGAGTCCATAAACAAGAATTTATTGAGGATTATTAGGACCATGGAAAAGAATTAGAGAACATGGCACACCAAGCTAAAGAAAAACTTATAGGCTTATAGGGTGACTCCTAAAACTACCATTAGAAATTATCCACATATTATTATGTATGGAAGGGAAGATAAATTTCCTATCTCATTTAAGTTTCCTATATTAGAGTTATCCCATTATCTTGAGTTGATGTAGGAGGAGCCCATGAATGTGAGGATGATAGAGCTCATGGAGCTGAAAGAAACTAGGGACCTTGCTATAAAAACACTAGAGTCACATCAAACTCAGGTTAAAAGTGCCTTTGACAAAAGAGATACATCAAGAAGTTTAAAGGTAGGGGACCTATTCCTCAAATGGGACTCAAATAAGGCTAAACTAGGTAACCATACCAAGTTTGACAGCTTGTAGAGTGGTCCTTATTCAATCCACGAATGTAAGGAACATAATGATTTTTTGCTTGTCCAACTAGGTGGAGAGGTATTATCCATCCCAATAAATGTCATTAATTTAAATCCTTGTTATTAAATATAATTACATCCATTATAACATATTGTACATGTTAGAGTATCTTTTATGCTTTCCTCTAAGTGCCTTGTGCACATTTCTTTTTTGTTCTATTATTTCCTTTTTCAAAATGCCTCAAGAATTTTGTTTTATTTTATTTCTTTTGGTCCTTGTTACTTCAAGATAGATTTAACTCATTTTTAGAGGCTAATAACTCCATGCCCAATACACTATATAAGGAAAATGGTCTAGGTTCTCAAAGCATAGCAGATATGCTTCCCTATGAGTCACCAAAGATGGCCATTTTTGGCCCACATACCAAGCTAGTACCAAAATAGATCAGGTTGCTAATGGATGAGTATAAGGATAAGAAAAGAATTTTATAGACCCCATATGATTTCAGTAGTGCTTGGAATGACTTATAAATACATATCATTCATTTGGTTCTTCATTGTGTTCAACTAGGCATTTTGGGTCTAGTGGCATAAATTATGAGTAGGTAGTTTGCTAGTGTTATATCTCACATATGTGGTAGTTTTAGGAGAAAATGGTCACATGGGTTCATTCACACTAGTCCCAAAAACATATAAACCAAGTTTTCAGTCACCCACCAAAGCATATCAGAAGATATGAAGACTCAAATTTGGCCTCTCATACAAAACTTACTAAGTTTCCATACTTAAGTATTTTATAAAGGAGTTCAAATTGAGTCAATTGTGCATATTAACAAGTCCAAATATCACATATGTGGTGGTTTCAAAATAAAATGATCATATGGGTTTATTCATCTTTATTCCTAGTTACTATGCACTAAGTTTTAGATCATCCACTAAAGCGTGGTAGAAGTTATACATTTTCAAAGTTGGATCCTTAATCAGATTTTGCAAAGTTTCTCATACTTAGCTAAATGAACTAGATTGCCATCAGAATGCCATAAAATAATGAATGAACCAATAAATTTGATCATTTTCTAGACACAATCAAAAGGCTCTCAAGACTAGGAAATCAAATGGGTTCATCCCTTTTATTATCAAGAACATTCCATCCAAATTTGGTGATTCCATGATTTTTTCACTTTAGGCTATAGGCCTTCAAAGTTGGGCCTGAAACATAAGATGTTCATGCTAACATCAAAATAAATCTCTTACAAAAATCCACATGAGCTTAAATTTGATGGTCTATAGAGCATCAAATATGGTTGTGCAACCATCAAATGATGTCTCATAGACCATCAAATTTTGAGTTCCCAAAATAGACATTAGTTTTTTAAAACAATTGGTCCTAGGTAGATTTGATAGCATGCAATCAATCATACATTCAAATATAACAAAGATCAAAGGTAAAAGGGGCCAGTGAATCTCAAAATCAAATGCATGCTTGACAAGTGTCAACAACATATTCAACTAGTAAAGGATTAATGACTTATGGGCATTCATATAAATTGAAATAGATGGAGTGAGTTGAGTCAATATGTCAATGGGTCAAGTCAAATTTTGATGAATAATTAGAATAAAGGTGAACCCCATATCTTTTATGGAAGTTAATAAGCTATTTTTGACTAAGGGTAAAAAGGTTTTTTAGGGCCATCTTGGTGCCATTGAAGCTCACTCAAATGCCATGGAGCTATCAATATGATGTAGTCAGATATAAGGAATGTAAAGAGACTAGCATTAAGGATAAGTATGGACCTCTAGTTCATATTTTTATATCTTGTAGGGTTCATCTATGACTATGTTCACCATTCTCAAAGGAGGACCTGCATATATAATGAATGCTTGGTTTCTATAGAGATAAAGTGGGTCTATTTAGACCAATTTAGATCAAGGAAAAGACTATGCAGTCTATAGGTCTACATTGATATAGACAACTATAGGAAAATTAATAATCTTAGATTGCTTTTCTACCTATAGATGGACCTATGATCCAAACATGAAGATAAAGAATAGATGTGATTATTATAAAGGGTCTTCATTCTTTAGCATGGCCATAGTCTTGAAAAGTAGCCACCTAAAAATCATAAAGCCATGTTTTGGTCAGATCCAAATCCATGAGCATGAGGTTTTGTCATGAAGCAAGAGATGGCGTGAAGGACCACAAAAAAGGTCTAGTGTTTAGAACTACATCTAGGTCATTAAATGCATCCTCAGAACCTTTGGGGACTTTCTCACTCAACAAGCCATGGGCAATGTCCTAATCGATCAAAAAGGTGGCAAGGCTTTCCTTGGTTAAGGATTAAAAAGAGGTAGCTCAGGTTCAATTAATGACCCAAGACAAAGTGTTCTTTTTTTGATGGCATGATCCCACATCATTTCTTTCTCTCTCTCTTTCTTCTCCTATATATTCTAGTCTAATTCCCATTGAAGGGGTTTTTAGCTCTTAGAATTTAGTATTTTATTTTCTAGGACAAGTATACTCATAGAGACTCTTAAAAAAGTGTGCTCATTTGATATGGTTAAACCCTGCCAAAATATTGTAAAAATTGCCTTTCGAAGTAATATGATCAATTCTTTGCCTATATCTAGTATTTAATTAGTGCTTATTATACTTGTGTATGGTGAATTTGTGAAGGAAATTCTTCCTAATTTAATATCCTTCTGGCTTTCCTCCTTAAAGGTGTTTTAAAACTATCTTGCAGGTCTAGATTAGTGTTCTACTTGGGACCTCTTCTATGAAATATTTATGCAACTAGTGAGATTGAGTAAGCCATAGTTATATTTTGTTGATATAGTGCATGTTCAAGCTTATATGAGTTTCCATTTAACTTTTGGGCATCACCCTTTTATCTTTCTTAGGATCCTTTATCCTCTTTCTATCCCTTTTCCCTATGAAACATTAGCTTAGTATTAGTTTTAGGTGAGCATAAAGAGGAAGCTGGTCTTCTCCATAGGTTCAACCTCATCACATGATACACACAACTTAGGGTTGTTACAATTGTATATCTCAATTGGAAAAGACCTAGAAAACCCTCTCCAAGGGTTCACATTGAGCCTATAAAAGATTGCATATAATTATAATCTGAAAACTTATAGTAATTAAAAAATTCTAAAAGATGTAATTCATAATAATTATCACTTGAATGTGCTTTACATTGAGGGGAAGAGCAAGGTTTGTTGATGGAAGCCTTGAAGGTTTTCATTCACTATAAATATCATTCAAAGTCACCCTATAATAGTGGATATTCTTTACAATATCCTTTAGTGTGACTTTGATTGCTTCTTTTAGTCAACAAGAAATTCTTCTCACTAGTGAATTTGACAAGCCCAAAAAAAAAATGCATGTCCACACTCAACTCATGCTATGTGTGCATACACAAGTGGGAATTTAAAACTTTAGTTAATAATTACTAACCCATGCTATGCATGCATTCCCAATAGAGAATTTTGTATGACAACATGATATTTATATGAATGTAATTTATACAAATAAATTAACTTATTTGTATGAATTGCATTCATGTAATTGATTATTGTTATAATATTATTCATATTAAACCTATTTATTAATAATGAAGGATTAGAATTAGAGAAATATGAATGAGATCATGCTAACCAAATCGTTCACCTATTACACAAGTTAATTTTAAATGGCCATTGATTTTTCTGAGACTAGTTTATCATAATGTCAAAAGAAATAAATATAGATACTAAAAAAGCTCATTCATTTCAATACACATGGGATATACATAAATAAAAATAAATTCATTCCATATGATTCATATATCAACTACATATAATTAAAACACAATTACTAAAATATGATAATTCACACAAAGAGTCACACACATTGACAAATTTTATTTTTTATTTTTAACAAACATTCAAATCCATATTCATATTTTTTAACCATTTATCTTATAATCTTAGATAGGTACAAAAAACCTCACCTATAAATAATTATGGATAGCGAATAATAGTGAAAATCGAGATGGTTTTGCTGAAATCTTTGCTTCATCAGGGCTACACAATGTCTACATGTGAGAATCTTGAGACCTACTAGAGGAAAAATGCAAGTGCCATCATGTAATAGATTAATGTTGGAAGCAAAAAGAGTAGTAAAATAACACTTGGTGAGGTATAAAAAACCATTTGGTTCACAACCTTGTTGAGATATAAAAAACCTCACCTATAAGCAATGATGGTAAGTAAATATTAGTGTAAGAAATCATGGAAAGAAAAGAGTTAGTGTTTGTTCTTCATAGCAATTCACTATTTGATCAAAACCTCCATATCTTTTTCCCTTTAACAACAACACACATGCAAAGTGATGGAGATGAATATGCAAAGTGGTTAGTGTGAAATAACATGGATATGGGCTCCTTCAATGTTAGTCCCTAGGTATGAAATGTAGGGTGTGAAGGTGTAAATGATTTATCTCCTTGACTTGATTGCATGCATAGCATGGGATAAGCATAATTAGTTGAATATTTAGCAAGGTCTGAGTGATATCAATTGAAGATTTAGTTGAGGTATACTATAAAAGATAACCTTAGACTATCATTAAAATTTTTAAGACAGATTTACTCATTCTAAATGATTCACAAATTCACTACACTAAATTTAACTATGTATCTAAGTACTACAATTTAATAATTCATAGATAAATAGAATTATTAGCATAGATAGACAAAATTAATTATTTTTTAACAAAAATTTGAATCCATTTTAACATTTTTAAAACCATTTATCTCAAAATCTTAGTGATGTATAGAAATCTCACCTATAAATAGTGATGGTAACAGAATACCAATGTAAGTAGTGATGGAAAATAATGGTAAGAAAATAATCAACTTCTACTCTTCCTAGCATCTCACTATTTGTACAAACCCTCCATCTTCTCTTCCATTTAATATCAACACACATTCAAAGTGATGGGGATGAAGTGAAAGCTGTTTAGTGTGAAATAGAATGAGGCTATACTCATTCGATACCAACAGTTAGGTATTAAATGAAGGGAGATAAGGTGTTAATTTTTTTTCACCTTGATCTAATTGCATGCATAGTGAAGGATATGTGATATTAAATAGAATTTAAATATACCACTTTTGTCATCCACTTACATTTTTTTGGGAATGTTATGATCATAGAATGGCTCAACCCTAAAAATGGCACTATAACGACCCCTTTCACGGTAATTAAAACCTTGCATCTATACTGGCACATCACACAAAAAAAATATGTAATTAATAAGTGGACACATTAACCTATCCATAAATATGATTTTTAGGTGTTGATGTGGCATGATTTAGGTGCTATGTAGGTTAAATGTTAGGGTGCATGAATATTGGGTCCTCTCCCTTATTGTGTCTGATTTTAAATCAAATTATTACAAGAAATAAGTTTAGTGGCATTAAAATAGAATTCATGAAATGTATCTCAATGTCTGAAAATTTAGAAATATGCAAAGGAAAGGAGAATCTTTGACAATCCCAATATTTAAAAAATTTATAAATAATAGTTGTCCCGAAGGTGAAAGTTACAGTGGAAGGGATTTATATTTATCTTTTGACCTTTTTTGCATTAAGTAATTATTAGTGTGAAGTGGGTGAGGAGTACTAATGAGTGAAACAAATTTTGTGAATTATTTTTTGTGTGCTTATTGAGAAAAGATACATTTGTTTTAAATTTATGATTATTGATCGAATTATTAAAATAAATGAGTTTAATGACATTCAAATAAAATTCATGAAATGTCTTTTGGTGTCCAAAAATTTAGAAACCAAAGGAAAAATAGAAACTTTGACAAGCCCAATGTTTCAAAAAATATAAATAGTAGTTGCCTTAAAGGTGCAAGTTATGATAAAAGGGATTTATCTTTATTTTTTGACCAACTGTTATTAAGTACTTATGAGTGTGAAGAGAGTGAGTAGTAATGAGAAATAAAATTTTGTGAATTATGTTTTTGTGTGTTTAGTGATAAAACAATTTTTTTAAATGTTTGATTAGTGATCAAATTTTTAAAATAAATAAGTTTAATGGAATTCAAAGTGAATTCATGAAATGTCTCTTAGTGTCTGACAATTTAGAAAAAACCAAAGGAAATAAAAAAATATGGCAAGCCCAATGTTTCAAAAAATATAACTAGTAGTTGCCCTAAAGTTTTAAGCTATGCCATAAGGTATTTGTCTTTATCTTTTGACATTTTTATTTAAATTACTTATGGGTGTGAAGTGGGTGAGGAGTAGTAATGAGTGAAAGAAATTTTATGAATTATTTTTTTCTGTGTTTATTGAGAAAAACTACATTTGTTGTAAATGTCGAATCGATGATCAAATTATTAGAAGAAATAAGTTTAATGGCATTCAATGTAAATTCATGAAATGTATCTTAGTGTCTAAGAATTTAAAAGTAACCAAAGGAAAAGAGAAAATCTAAATAGCCCAACGTTTTAAAAAATATAACTCAAAGTTGCCCCAAAGGTGAAAGTTACACTAGAAGGGATTTGTCTTTATATTTTGACCCTTTTTTATTAAGTAATTATGAGTGTGAAGCAAGTGAGAATTAGTAATGAGAGAAACAAATATTTTGAATTTATTTTTTGTGTTTATTGAGAAAAACTACATTTATTATAAATGTTGTGAAAGAGATATTACATTGTCTTGTTTCATATGCTATTCTAAGATTTACATATATATTATCCTTCATTTTTGGATAGTGGTCAAATGTAAATGAAGGGTTGATATGCTAGTCTTACATTGAGTGTACTCTTGACATGGAAATAAAGGTTGACCCTTGATGATCAATGTTACCAATATCAATGGTTGCTTTATTGAGATTCATTCCTTGTACTTTATGTATGGTTATAGCCCATACCATTTTGATAGGCATTTGGTGGTGATTTTCCCATGTAATAGGAGGAATAGGAATATGTGTTAGATTGAAAATATCCCATGGGGGACAAAAGTATTTCTTAAAATAAATAATAACATACATGGGTAAGGAAGGTGGGTTTGAATATGGGATGTAGACAATGTGAACAATTTCTTCAATGGCTCCATTAATTATCCTTGATTTCACCAATAGATTGAATGCCAATATAATATTTTGTCCTTTACATAAAATTATAGTTTGCTCAAGTTTAGTGTCATTTTGGTTTGTTGTCACCTATTTTCTACTAAGTTTTCCTTTACATATTTCAATTAGAATGTTTAATGATTTTAACATCTACTTATTATGCATTATTGGAAATTTGTTAGTTGCATACAAATGTGTTGAAATTTTGAATTGTGTGTATTATTTTGGATGCATGAATGATGATGTGCTTGACATGAGCATATTCTAATATTATTTTTTTGGGTTTGAATTTATAATGTTGGTTATAAAGTTATTAGTAGCAACCGATTTGTCATGTATCCCTATAGACAAAAATTTGTATGTAAAGTTAAAAATGTGTCAAATGTTTACCAAATGTTGTGGAAAAATGACTTTTATAGATAAATTCATATGTATTTTACTAGGGGAAGCTATCTTAGGTCACCAAAAAGTATAATTGAGTAACCTCCAAAAGATTTGTCATTATCTTGAGGAAATGCCTCACACAATTGGATATTTATATTGCTCAACATCTTTCAACCTATGAAATTCATTTCAAAAATGAACACATATTCAATGTGTCTCATTTATTATTGTAAAAAAATGATGTGTTTGTCCTTCACGTGCCTTCATTTTTTGGATATGAATGCAGAGGATTGACTATATTGTTGATGCATTTATGTTAAATATTGTGACACAAGTTGGAGTAAGGAGAAGTAGGGGAGATATCTTTCTTCCTAAAAATCCATTTAAGACATGATTGATGCTTCTAATAAAAAATGATTTACTTGTAATTATTATTCCTTATATAATTATCTTGATTAGTGGAGCCTATCTTATTTTAGGCATGGTATAAAATAATATTGAAGGTTGTGTGTTAGTTTCCTGACATATCATTTGATAGTGGCTCATATGCATACATAGCATATATATTTTGGGTGACTATCCATTTGGAATATATAAATTATGGTGATGTTATGTGTAGATTGAGTAGCACCTCAAAATGATTCCAATTATGGTTAGTTTCTAAGTCATGAAACCCAAGCATATCGATGTCATTTATGTTAATGTTTTATAATGAATAAGAATATGACATGATTTCTAACTCATGCATTTCCACTTCCATATGTACATATTATTGAATGTCACTAACATCACTACTTGATTTGAAATGTTTATTTTCTTTTAAAGAGATCTGCTCAATATGTCATGGAATGCACAAATCCTTGATTTGTTCCCAACGTGTAACAATGTATTGCCTAGTTATTACAATGCCTACTACAATGTTATAAAATGGTTTGTAAAGAAGTAACTTTTCCCAATATAAATATTCATATGATGGTTAATCAAAAGGAAGTATAAAATAGAAATGAGGGAATATGTGAATAATTACTTGAATTATTCTATTTCTCCATTGATTAGTTTTTTTTGAAAGACCACGTTCATATGGCCTCAATGAGTGGAAATCTATCTAGAAAATAATGACAATTTATATATGCATCAATGAAACATGTTAGTTTACTTATATGTGATTTTGGAAACATGTTTTAATATTTTTTTGGTAATAAATAGGGTAACAAATGTTCAAATACAAACCATTTGAGGTATCTTTTACCATGTCTCTTGTGCACCAATGTCGTGGTCGACAAATTTTTTTGTGAGGAACTTACTATATACATTAATTGTATGGATTTCAATTGTGATTTTAGTTGATATTATACTTAGCATATATTGGTTTCTTTTAGAGTTATTTTTAGTTTTTATTGCATATTTTGATATATATTTGAGCATAGTGTGGTGAGATACAACTGATGGTTATTAGCATTTGCATGCCATAATGAAATATTGATTGCATTGTGGATGTTTAATCTTTCATCATTATGTGATATAAGGTAAGTTTTATGATATTCATCACTAATAAACATGTTTGACATTACCTATAATGGCCATGGTGATTTGTATCTCCATTATAGATTAGTGTCCCTTTTATATAAACATGTAGACTCACTGCATTTAGTGTGACATTAAACTCCATTTACAAGATCCTTATAATATTTTAGAGCATTGGCACAAAATATTTCATTTGTGGTGAGCATCATGCACCATCAAGACTAGAACAATGTATTCTATCATGGAATCTATTATAGTTATGCGATTTCCATGTTGCTACGTAGTGATCAAAGAATACCCTTATATAATTTGCCTAAAGAGGGTCTTCCTAGTTCAATATGTCCATGTTGGGTACATTTTATTAAAATAAAAATCCATGGATGTGTCCAGATCCTCTATGTTACCCTATGTACCTAATTATAAAAATATCATTAAATAAGTATATTGTATAAGGTGTTTTTTATGTATTTATACTAATGAAAGATAGTTTCAATATTAATACCTATACCAATAGTCTTTGCTATGGAGATATTTGGTTAAGATTTATTCTTGGAATATTGAAAATATTTTTTCCATGAATAAAAATGAAAGATGTGGATTTTTAATTACATTTTGGTTTCTCTAGTGATAATTTTTTCTTGGGAGAGTTAGAGGGGCCTCTGACATGAATTTATGTAGATATAGCCACTTAGTGGCTTCTACACTCAAGGTGAAGAATAGTGTTTGGGATCCCAATTATGTGATAATATATATTAGTTATTTTATTCACTTACACTAGAATGAATGCATACCTCTAAGAACTGATCCAAAATTCATTAATTGATATGAAATAGTTACATCAAGTAATTGTGTTAGATGTTGGTACAAGTCTGATATGGTGATTAACAGGTTGTCATAATTGTTTTTTCAAGTACTAATAATGTTACTTGGCTTTGATGGCACATCATTAGTTTTATCAAGAAGTATCAAAAGCATGAATGGTTTTGAACTAATTATATTGGTGCTAGAGTAAGTGCATAGCATATTCATGCATGGGTTTTTTTGATAAATGTATATTCATGTTGGTAAAATAGAAGGAAATGAATTAGAAAACAAGTCCTCTATGTTTCATTCATTGGTAGGTGAGTTACTAAAATTTCACTGATTAATTACATATGGGAGACTAATATTGGTATACTCTACATAATTTTTATTTTTTTCTACTTCTCTTCATGTATTTGGAAGAGATGCTAAAAAATGTGACATTCAATGATAATTTGAATTTGTAGGTGTATTTATGTCATCATCCAAATCTAGTTTATTGATTTTCATGTTTTCCATGTCTACATTAATATGGATAATGGTAAAGGATATGTTAGTAGGTCTAGATGGTAGTGCATCAAGAGTTTGATGGTCAAAATAAACATATCTATGGTAGGGTTCATTTTCCATTTTTTATAGTACACCCTGCATGACATGTGATCTAATTACAAAATAATCATATGGTTTATTTTATGAGCCAATTTTTCTTAACACTAATATGCCAATATTTTTGAATCGACATGGTAGGTACCTAATAATATAAGATATATATTGAGGAAATATAATAGTGTGACCATTGTATTTTTATTTCCCACCACATGCATGGGTTACTTGTAATATTAGATTAAATTATGCATTGAACATTTATTTAACATCAATGAGATACGTTAAAATATCATATTGTATGTTTGGGTCCATGTTATTCAAAATAAAGAAGTGATTATTATTTCTCTTTGAAATACATCAACAACAATATGTTCACTATGGAAAATATGTGTTTTGATTCCTAGATAAAACTCCTTTTAAATGAAACATGCATTTATTGAAGAAAGATGATGTATCATTTCAATAAATTTATTGAGAGGTTTTTAAATAAAAATATCACAAACTGGGGTGTCAATTTTTTTGTTCATGGTAAATAAGTTAATGATGCACATTTATTTTATCCCTGCATATTGTATAACTCAAGTGATCTCTTTTCTTTTCTTGCTCATTCTCCTAGATGTTTGCAATGATCATGAAGGAAAAATTAAATGTTAAAGTTTTACACATGCTATTTAGAGTCTAATATTTTGCATATGAAAATAATATATTTTTTGAATAAGTAGCTATTTGAAAGTGAGGAATAAGATTATATTTAAAATATAGTGTGTGTAAGCAATAGATTAAAATGATGTTATTTATATGGATATTAACATGAATTTTTTTGGGTGAAGGTGAATAGCACTATGGGTCTGAATGTGAATGTATAATAAATAGTGTGAATGTATTTTTATCAACATTTTAAGAAAATATAATATAGAAAAAGATTTTCTATTTTATACAAAATGCATGTATGTAAATAGATGGAAGTTGTAATTAGTTGACAATTATTAATATGTATATGTATCAAATTACATCAAATGCATCAATCAAAGATGTATCTTGTGGTGTAGATTCATTTTTATTTACATTAATTAAAGTACAATGATTTATTTATTTGTCATTTTAAACTTCTATTTTTTTAAGTGTGAAATAGTACTTGCAGAAGATCACTCTTTTAATAATTTACCAAACCTCATCAAGTGGTGATGATATATATTGTAGTTCATCTATTGTTACACCCATAATTTTAGTAATGACATAATCAAATGATGTGGTGAATATTTTACCTATGTCATATTCTATTATTAAATTAAAAGCATATTTATATTCACATTTGTTTAAATCAATGTTACTTTTTTTACAATACTAAGATGTATCATTTTTTGAATCACTTTTTTACGTTGTCTATTGTTAATTAAAGTAATGAAATAAGTGTAAATTTTTTTTATCATTTTATTGTGTATTACTATTGGATTTAATTCAATTAAAATTGATTTTATAAGAACCCATAAATTTTGGATTTCTAAAATTGTTTTATTTTCAATAACACTAGTACTCAGTGTTGATGTCAACACATTTACACCATATTATTCATAACATATCCTCATTTCATGTGCCTAAAGTATATTTGGATATATAAAGAAGAGAAAATGTGTAATGATTATTCAAGATAAGCATTATCCAACATGTGATAACCTCCTCCACCTCATCAAGCTTATCCAAAAGCTCTCCCAAGGAAGAAGTTGCATAGGGTGTGGTGTGGCCTATAGAAGTTGATGGTTTATTTTTAGGGTGTGGCTTTGAGGATTAGAGTCAAAGTGCAAGTGTTCATTATAGGGTGTGGTTTAGAGACTTATGAGATACAACATTCTACAGGTGCATGTGAAAGTGTAAATTTTTGTGCAACACTTTCTATAGGAAATTTTTTCTGTCTCTGAGAGTTCATTGTAATCTTGTTTTAGATTATTGATTTATTTAAGAACTTTCATTGGTAGATGTATCCCACATTGGATGAAGCATGTTAGATCTATATTATCTATATTATTATTATCTTTTTCTCATTTATGATTTCATATTAATGGTGAATTAAGGTATGTTTTCATGATGTATTTTATTGCATAGCTTTATATCTAGTTTATGGTAATAGTAGATCTAGATATAAGTGTTTTATTCCTAACAATTGGTATTAGAGTCATTGGTTTATGTGTTTTTCTGAAATGGTAAATCACATGAAGGATATTAGCTTGAGTGGGAGCTATGGGAGAAGAGATCAAATTTAGAGTGGAAAATTTTGATGATAAGAATTTTAGTTTGTGTAAAATGTAGATGGAGGATTACCTATATTAGAAGGAGTTACATCTCCCCTTTGAGGGGAAAGTAGAACAACCTATAAGTATGAGTGATGTAGATTGGTCATTATTTGATAGGAAGGAATCGGGAGCCATTAGGTTAAGCCTTGCATCTTATATTTCATTTAATATTTATGATGACAAAACCACAAAATATCTCATAGATAAACATAGCAAGTTGTATGAGAAACCTATAGCTTCTAATAAATTTTTTCTTATGAAAATATTGTTTAACATGAAAATGTCTAAGAATGGTTCAATAAATAATCATCTAAATGAGTTTAATATGGTTATAAGTATGCTCACTTTAGTTGGAATCAAGTTTAATGATGAAGTTAGATCTTTGCTAATATTATGTTCTTTTCTTGATAGTTATGATAGTTTGGTTATGGTTGTGAGTAATGCAATCCCTAGGAAGGGAAGATTATATTTTGAAGATGTTATAGGTGTGATCCTTAGAGATGAGATGCAAAGGAAAAACACTAGTGAATCATTTTCAGGTAATGATTTATCTATTGATACTAGAGGGAAGCAAAATAATAAGAGAAAAAGTAATCGAGGAAAGTTAAAAGGTAGATCTAAGTCTAGATCTAGATCTAAGATGATATGATGGCATTGTGGGAAGAGTGGACACTCAAAGAAGGATTGTTGGTCACTTTGAGATAAGAATTCCAACAAGGGTGAAATGAATGAGGTAAATATGAAATTAGGTGAATCATGTTAAGATGCCTTAATTATTTCTATGGATAGTTTTTATAAGTCTTGGGTATTAGATTCAAGGGCTTCTTTCCATGCCACCCCACATAAGCATTATTTTAATGATTATGTTCAAGAGAATATAGGACATGTATATATTGATGATGATGAATGATGTGAGATAGTAGGGAAAGGTTTTGTTCAGGTTAAGATGTAGGATGGGAACACATGGATCCTTAAATATGTTAGACACATGCCTATATTGAGATGGAATTTGGTTTCAGTGGGGAAATTATGTAGTGAGGGATGTTCAATATTGTTTATTGTATATTATTATAAAGTTACCAAAGGTGATCTTGTGATTTCAAGAGGTAAGAAAGTTGGTACTTTGTATTTGACTAGTAGTGTTAATTCTATTGATTTAGTGGCTACAGATAGAGATGCAACTATGTGGCACTACAAACTCAATCATATGAGCCATAAGGGCATGAAAATCTTAAAATATAAGTTGATTGGATTAAAAGATATAGATCTAGAATTCTATGAGAATTATTTGTATGGGAAATAGAAGTAGATTAAGTTCTTGAAGGTTAGACCTACAAAGAAAGATCACAAGTTAGATCTGGTACACTCAAATGTATGGGGACCAACTCATGTATCTTTTTTTGGTGGATCTAATTATTATGTTACTTTTATAAATGATACAACTAAAAAAGTTTGGGTTTATTACATTAAAAATAAATCTAATGTATTTAACACTTTTAATAATTGGAAATCCTTGGTTGAGAATGAAACAGGTTTCAAGTTGAAATGTCTCAGATCAATTAATAGAGGTGAGTATTGTCATAATGCTTTCGTTGATTATTGTTTTAATAATGGAATCAATAGGCAAAGGATGGTTTTAGGAAATCTATAGCAGAATGAGGTATCTGAAAGGATGAATAAAATAATAATGGAATGTGCTAGGAGCATGAGGTTACATGTAGGATTGCTTTTATAGTTTTGGGTAGAAGAAGTTAGCATGAAAATATATCTGATTAATAGAGGACTTTCTATGCCTTTTGATGGAGGCATTCAAAAACAAGTTTGGTCTGGTAAGAATGTTGATTATTCTTTTCTTAGAGTCTTTGGATGTGAGGCTTTTGCTCTCAGTAAGAAAGAGGATAGGACCAAGCTAGAGGCTAAATCAGAGAAATGAAAATTTATTGGTTATGGTGTGGATGACTTTGGTTTCCATTTATGGAGAATTAAAGATAGGAATATATTTTGATCTAGAGATGTAGTCTTTAATGAAAAAATCATGCATAAGGATCAATTTCAAGAAATGATCAAGAATAAAAAGAGTACATATTATTAGATGACATTATAGATGGAAAAGTATCTAAGGATTTAGTTCAGGAACCTTATACACAAGTACCCAAAACCCCTATGATAAGAAGATCTTCTAAGGTAAGAAGAGCACCTGAACATTTCTCTCCTTCGTTGAATTATTTATTACTCACTGATAATGGAGAACCAAAGTGTTATGAGGAAGAAATGTAGGTAGATGCCAATTTGAAGTGGGAACAAGCCATGGTTGAGGAGCATAGATCTCTCATGGAGAACCAAACATGGGATTTAGTTAGGCTACCCAAGGGCAAGAGTGAATTGTTGAATAAGTGAATCATTAGGATAAAAAAGAGGATGAAAGGAGAAAATGGTATAAGGCCAGGATAGTGGTCAAGGGGTTTGCACAAAAATAAGGTATTGATTTTGATGAGATTTTCTCTTATATTGTAAAAATGACTTCTATTAGGATTGTTCTTGGTTTAGTTACAATTGAAGATTTACACTTAGAATAGTTAGATGTGAAAACTACTTTTATTCATGGTGATTTGGATGAAGAGTTATATATGAAGTAGCCACAGGGTTATGAGGTCAAAGGGAAGGAGAACTATGTGTTTAGAATAAAGAGGAACTTGCTTGGCTTAAAATAATATCCATAATAATGGTACAAGAATTTTTATTATTTTATGTTGGAACAAGAATATTAAAGGTGTCATTTTTACAATTACATGTACATCAAATATTATGATGATGGGTCCTTTATTATTTTATGCTTTTATGTCGATGACATGTTAGTTACAGGAAAGAACATACAACATATTTATATGCTCAAGAAATAGCTAGTGACTCTTTTTCTATGAAGGATTTGGGTGCTTCAAAGTAAATCCTTGGTATGAGGATTTATCATGATAGAAAGGAGAGGAATCTAATCTTATCCCAATCTGAGTATGTGAATAAAGTGTTGTAAAGGTTTAGCATGTTGGATGCTAAATATATTGGTACTCCTTGGGTAGGCCACTTTAGATTATCAAAGGAGAAGTGTCTCAAGATGGAAGCTAAAAATATTAAGATGTCCAAGGTACCTTACTCATTGATAATTGGCAACTTGATGTATGCCATGGTTTGTACTAGGCTAGATATTGCCCAAGCAATGGGAGTTGTGAGTAGGTATCTGAGTGATCTAGGTTATGAGTATTGGTAAGTAGTGAAATGGATTCTTTAGTATTTGAGAGGAACCATTGATTTTGAATTATGTTATGGTGGATTAGATACTACTTTTCATGGTTATGTGGACTCAAATATGGTAGAAGATATTGATAGCAAGATAATTATGATAATATATATATATATATATATATCAAGATAATTATGATAATATATATATATATATATATATATATATATATATACTATTAGAGATATAAATGTTAGATGGATTTCTAGGGTACAAAAGGTTATGGCTTTGTTAACCATAGAGGTAGAGTATGTTGTTGCCATGAAGTCTAGCAAGGAGGTGATTTGGTTAAAAGAGTTGTTTAAAGAGTTGAGGCATCAACAAGAAGATGGGAGAATACATAGTTATAGTTAGAGTGATATTCATTTGGCAAAGAACTCTGCTTTCCACTCGAGGATAAAACACATTTAATTATGTTATCACTTAATTAGGATAACTTTGGAGGATAACTTAGTGAAGATGGAGAAGATTCATACTAGCTAGAATCTTATGGAGATGATGACCAAGGTGGTCACATTGGACAAGTTGAGACTATGTTCAAATTTAGTTGGCCTTAGTGGTCATGGAGTAGTGATAGATTCTATTTAGGAGAAATGGTCTCCATGTGGGAGATTGTTGAGTGTGGAGCCCTTTGGGGCTATCACATGATCATAGGAATAAATTTTGTGGGCCTAAGGAGCTCTAAGGATGTGGGGGGTGAAATTTTCATGTTCTCTACATGTGAGTGGAATATTCCTTATATTCCTAATTTATATGTACTCCATATTTCATGGAGTTAGTTGTTAGATGTGGTTTCCCATGTTGACTTCCTTGTTTTAAGGAAGCTAAATTTTTTTGGAAAGGGAACTCCTTCCTTATTGAGTGGAGTTGTTTGAGATCACATGTTTTTGGGAAAATTTTCCCTTAGAAGGTAGAGAGATGAATATGATGAATTCCTCCTTGGGAGATATTTTGGATAAGCTTGATGAGGTGGAGGAGAGTTGTCACATGTTGGATAATGCTTATCTTGGATAAGCATTACAAACTTGCTCCTCCTTTTGTGGATTTTTTCATTTTATTATATATACAGGTTATGGTGTGGCATTTAGAGGTTGATGGTTTATTTTTAGGGCGTGGCTTTGAGGATTAGAGTCAAAGTGCAGGTGTTTTGAAAAGTACAGGTGTTCATTATAGGATGTGATTTAGTAATTTATGAGATACAACATTGTGCAAGTGCAGGTGAAAGTGTAGCTTTTTATGAAACACTTTCTATAGGAGATTTTTTCTATCTCTGTGAGAGTTCATTTTAATCTTGTTTTAGATTACTAATTTATTTGAGAAATTTCATTGGTGGATATATCCCACATTGGGTGAGCCACATTAGATCTATGTTATCTGTATTATTATTATCTTGATCTTATTGATGCTTTCATATTAATGGTGAATTAAGGAATGTTTATATGAGGCATTTTATTGCATATCTTTAGATATGGTTTATGGTAATAGTAGATCTAGATTTAAGTGTTTTACTCCTAAAATAATAATGATAAATAAGTTTTATTTACCAAAATGAGTAAACCACAAATAATAATATAGAATATACTCTTTGTAAGTAAATGAAACATAATAAAACCATAATTCTCCTAATATACTGCACATATTGCTTAATTATTACAATAATATTAAAGATTTTAAAAGATATAATAAATTTTAAACCTTAAGTATAATATTTCTTCAAATCATACTTACATGAAGGCTTTATACATAAGTTTATAAACACAATAACCTATATTTTTTTATCTTTAACATATAAACAAAAATGGGAATCATCCAATATATTCATACCTATTGTGTTTGTGTGTGTGTGTGTGTGTGTGAGAGAGAGAGAGAGAGAGAGAGAGAGAGAGAGAGAGAGAGAGAGAGAGAGAGAGAGAGAGAGAGAGAGAGAGAGAGAGAGAGAGAGAGAGAGAGAGAGAGAGAGAGAGAGAGAGAGAGAGAGAGAGAGAGAGAGAGAGAGAGAGGACATAAGTTCACCTATAACACACACACAAATTTACATTGTTCTTTATATATATATGGCATTTTTCCATTTATTATAAAGACTATTTTATTTTGAATAAACCTTTATATAAACTAGTTAATAAATCTGAAAAAAATATCATTGTCTTATTTTTGCCTCTTATAGATTCATAGAAATCTCCATAATAGAATTGGTATGATTTTGATCCCAAAATTGTTCAAATATAAAACCCAATTCTTTAATATTTTTCAATGATGTTTTTTATTTTTAGAAAACATAGAATTATAAGCATAATTTATATACTATACTTATCTTAACCATATGGAATTTATATATCCTTTTATAAGTTCTATATAAATCTCAAGATTCAAATTGATTTTTGACACATCCATAATCAAAACAAAATATGTTATTTATGTTACTGTACCATATGTTCCTTCATATCACATATCCTATTCCACATTTATTTTCACCCTGATATTTTATTCAATTTCAAATTCTAGAATGAAAATCTACCTTAAGGTTATACTAAACAATCCATTCACAAGATATAAACATTTATTCTTTATGAAAATATATTATACAATCCATCCAGTTTTATAATTCATAATTTTGAACCCAAATTCACATGTTTATTCTCACTTAGTACATCATGTAATATGTAAATCCATATATATATATGACCTACACAATAAATATATACCCCATTATGTAGGTCACACACACACACACACACACACACACACACACACACACACACACACACACACACACACACACACACACACACACACACACACACAAACACACACACACACACACACACACACACACACACACACACACACACACACACACACACACACACACACACACACACACACACACACACACACACACACACACACACACGTGCACGTATGTGCATGCGCGTGCACACACACACACGCACGCACACGCGCGTGCACACACACACACACATACACCCCACACACACACACACGTGCATGCACATGTACACACACGCGCGCATGCGTGTGCACACACACACACATTCTACACAAGGATTGTATTACCTTTCCCGAAAGTCCAAACCCCTATCTACATATTTCCAAATGTTTTTCACAATTTTTGACTATTGAATTTATTTAACAAGTCGATTGGGTATTCATTCATTTCCAAGATAATATAATGATTTAAAAATTTTGATTTCTAATAAAAAATCCTTTATAAAACATATTAACTCAGACCCAATTCGTATAAAAATTATTTTGTTCTATGTATAACCATACAAACACACACACTTAATAAATAGTATTAATATTTGAATTTATATGAAATTCATCTAAATGATAAACATTATGACACCCATTTAAAAGACTTAAAAATATAGCTATATATTTATATATTTTCATAGCATCCCTCTAGGTTTTTGTTCAACTACAGTGTAATAATTTAAGAAATTTAAATCTATTTTACCCCAATGGCTCAATAACCACAACAAAATAGTTTGCAACCTAAGGAATTTAGATGTATCTTGGATTAGTTTTTTGGATGGATAAGCCTTTCATAGGGCTAAGACTATGTTTTTTACCAAAAAATCTTACATTTATAACCCAAATAATTCAAACCAAAACAATTATCATACAAGCATACAAAAGTAATTTCATCATTGACTTGGTAAGTTATTTACAAGATTGAGACAAAATTTGTTCTTTTATTCTTTTTCTCCTTTCTCTATATTTATATTGTTTTATTTGCATACCCTATTATCCTCTTGGCTCACCTCTTATTCTCTCTAACTCATCCATTCAAGCCTTTCATGAAGTTTATACTAGCTTATAGTCCTCATGCAACAATCACATTTTTTCACTTTAAAGGTGGTATAAAACCATTTAACTACCATTATCAAGACTTAATAAATGCCTACTTTCAATTATTCATTCTGCCCCATTTTCCAAATCATTATTATACTTATTTCAAATCCATGCAAGTTAAAAGTCCATGAATTTTCATTTTAATAAGTCCACTTAATGCATTATTAAGATTGATTAGTGTTACTTCACTCCAACATAGCCTATGCATGAACACAAAGTTAGGTGTAGATATTTAGGATAAAACAATTTCCTTTAATCACTAAGAAGATAACTATATCCTCTCCTTTTTATGGTAAATTGACTTAACACAACATTTATTATTTTCCTATATCAAAATGATAGGTTAATAAATTATTTATTTCAATCATAACAAGATAATTTTTTATGTTATTATTAATCTATATGGGCTAACCATGTCTTTTTCTATATTAATAGCATGACATATATTAATATTATCAAATGTCAATAATAACAAGCTTAACATTATAAAATGTTACTAAGACATCTTGTTTGTCTATATATATTAGTAATTAGATATCATATAACAAATTTGCATTCCTGTAATCATAAGTAAATTAAAAATTACTAATTCTATGTAAATATATATGATGCAATCACATACAAGATTTATTTCATATATATGAAATAATTTCAAATTAACTTAAAAAATTTACTAATTCTAACAATTCACACACATAATGCATATAAAATATTAAATCTAATGTGGTGTATGCATGGGTCTAGCAGTTCCTCTATCATCCTTCACCATCTCCATATATGTCACCCTCTCTGATGATGATCTCCCTCAGTCTTCCTCTAAGAGATGAATTCTCCTGCATCCAACTTATAATAAGAAGGTAGTTAGTCACATACATCTTGATATAAATCATAAAATAATGTTATAACAACAAGTAACATAATCCTTATTTAAATAATTCATAATTCACCATCTCAAAGTAATGAACTCATGAAATCTAAGTAACATACATCTGTCCCATAACAACATATGACTTATAATTTAGTTAAAAATTAATAAATTATTTTAACAACCATATTAATCCACAAATAATTAGGTAAATCAACTTAGTGAGAGAATAAAGATGTAACATCCTTCTCCCCTAAAGTTGGCCATCATCTTGATGACACTTATTCAAATAATGGTTATGAATAATTAATAGAGTTAAGCAGAAAATAAAATAATATTTAGCATTAAATCAAGCAAATAAATGTGGAAATGGTCTATTAAACTCATCATAATCCTCCCAAGTAGCACTATCCTCAGAGTATTGGTCCCATAAGACCTTTTAGTATGACACTTCTCTATTACATAAATGAAGTTTTCAAGTGTCAATTATTCTGATTGGTTCTACCATGACCACCCTAGGATCCAAAACCTACAAAGCATTCCAATATAATACATGCAAAGGATAAGATATATACTTCTTAATATAAGATACATGGAAAACATTATGCAATAGAACAAGGGCTAGTGGAAATACAATCCTATATGCTATAATATTGACCAATTATAAAACATTGAAGGGTCCCACATACCTTGGTAAAAGTTTTACTACCTAAATTTAATTGAGCTCTTCTATGACTTAACTCACAAAAATACTTTATCACCTACTAAAAATTGATTAGCTATTCTCTTTAGATTAGTAGAGCTCTTTTTTCCTATCATTGGCCTTAGCCCATCTCTACTTGATTGTATTAACTCATTCCTCCATTTTTTAAAGCATCTTAGATTTAAAGACTATCATGTATTCCTGCCTGTCCCAAATAATTGGTGTCTTGTACTTTATTCTATAAATTGATTCAAATGATGCCATTTTCAAAGTAATTGAGTTGTTATATGCAAACTCAACCAATGGAAGGTAATCTTCCCATTTTTATTGTTGATCCATGAAATACATACAAAGAAGATCCTCTAACACTTGTTTAACTTACCCAATTTGATCGATAGTATGTGGGTGATATGAAGTACTAAATTTTATTTATGTACCTAAAGATGAATTTAGAGACAACCAAAATTTAGAAGTCATTATGATATTCTCTAAAAAACCATGTAATTGATATGCTTGCTTTACAAAAAATTTCACAAGATTTGATGCATCATCTATAAAATTACTTGGGATAAGATGTGTTACCTTGGTTAATTTATCAACTAAAACCAAGATCATGTCATGCTTGATTCATGATAATGGTAATCCTTAGACAAAGTCTATACTAATCACCATCCATTTCTGCTTCAATATTTCATGTGGATATAACAATCCATCCCAATGTACATGTTAAACTTTCACTCACTGATATTCCATATAATGTAACACAAGGTCCACTACATCTTTCTTGATTCCATTCTAGGAATAAAGTGGTCTAATATCTACCATAAGCTTTATTACTCCTAGATTTCCTAAATATGGGGCACTATGTAGTTCTTTTAGCATTTTGATCTTTAGACTCTCTTGATCTAACACATACATATTTATATTGTATCACAAATGAACATCACTCTCAGAATTATATCATTTATATCTAGGATTTTGAGCATTTTTAGACAAATATTTTTTGAAATAATTTTAGAATTCATCCCCTGGCAAGGACTCAATCACATGATCTATGAAAGTACTCCTAATAGTATCCATAAATGCTATGTACCTTTTATGACTCAAGGTGTTAGCTACTCTATTCTCCTTGCCTTTGATGTAACTGATATCAAAGTCATAGCCAAATAAAAACACTACCTAGTGCCTATGATGAACATTCAAATTTGGTTGGGTGAAAATGTATTTGAGTCCTAAGTTATTATTATTGAGTTCAAATGGTTTTCCCAACAAATAATGTCTCCAAACTTGAAATCATAGACAATTACTACAAGTTCAAGATCATGAGGGGTGTAATTCCCCTCATAATGCTTCAACTTCCTTGACTCATAAGATACTAATAAACCATATTACATAAGGACTCCTCATATTCCATCCCAAGATGCATTTATGATCACTAAAACTTGACCATTGGGATCAGTAAATGTTAACACTAGTGTTGAAGACATCCTTCTTTTTAATTCTTGAAAATCTACTTTGCACTTATCTAACCAGATAAAATTCTAATTCTTTTACTATAGAGAGAGAATTAGATTAGCTATCTTGGAAAAATTTGAGATGAATTTTTTATAATAACCCACTAATCACTTGAAATTCCTTACCTCATGAACATTTCTGGGTGTTGGCCACTCTATAATGGATCTTATCTTAGATGGATCAATATAGATGCCCTCTGATAAGATAATATGTACCATATATTGAACTTTATTTTATAAAAATTCACACTTGGGATAATTTTCCATAATTTTCCATACAACTTGTGCTTTTACAGACATTATAAAACCAACTCTAGATGTTGAAGATGCTCTTCTACATCCTTAGAGTATATAAAAATATCATGTTAAAATACCAAAATAAAATGATCTAGGTAATCTTTGAACATGTTGTTTATGAGATTCATGAATGTTACAGGTGCATTCATCAACCCAAATGGTAACACTATGAACTCATGCCCATAATGAGTTGTAAATGTTGTCTTCAGAATATCTTCATCTTTTATCCCTAACTAATGATATCGAGCTCTAAGATCAATCTTATAAAAGATCATTGCTCCTTATATTTGATCAAAAATATCATCTATTTGAGGTAGTGGATACCTATTCTTGATGGTTACTTTATTCAAGATTCTATAATCAATACAAATTTGAAGAGTACCATCCTTCTTATTAGTGAAGAGAACTAGTGCACCCCATGGTGACACACTTGGTCTATTCAATCCTTTAGAAAATAATTCTTAAAGTTGTGCCTTCAATTTGACTAATTTAGTGGTTGTCATTCTATACAAAGACTTAGACTAAGGTTCCAATCCTAGTTTGATATCAATAGAGAAATCAAATTCCCATTTAGGAGGTAATCCTAACAATTCTTTCAGAAAGACATCATGAAAATTCCTAAGGAAAGGATAATATTCAATTAATGGTTCCTTAGTTTCCTCTATTTCATTTATCTTAATGATAAATGCTTGACATCCTTTACCTTAGGCCTTTTTGAGTTGCATTGCATAAATCTACCTAATCTTTAACTCCCTTTTCTCACCTTGAATTAGTATCTAATTTATAGAACCATCAAGACACTCAAAATTTTAAGATAATAATCAATCTTAGCCTTATGATTCACAATCCAGTTGACTCCTAAGATCACATCATATGACCCTAGTGGTGCTACCTAAATATCCACAACCATTATGAATTTTATAAACCTAATTTCTACTTCTAATAAACACTTGTCAACTTGGACTTTAGAGTCATTCCAATATTATACCAACCATGCATTTTCCATTACACTAGTTTTTCTAGACAATTGATTTAGAATTATAAGAGATATAAAGCATTCCTATATCCCCTTTATCTATCAAAATGGAAACAATATGTTTAAACAAAATACTTGATAGTTATATGGGTGAAGATTAGAATTTAGATTACCAATTATCAACCACCACATGAGTACATTGTTGAAAATTTATTTTTGAGGGGTAGAACCTTTGTTTCTTAACCTCTCCTAGGTACATTCATGTGAAGAATGGTCATCTCCATAGATGAAGCAATTTCCTAGTGGTCCCTTCCTACTAGATTTTTGGTTTTCCTTAAAATTGCCTTTAGAACCATTACCGAGTTTATTACTACCTAAACCACTATTGAATCTATTATTTTGATTCTTGAACTGACTCTTAGATTTTCCACTATTCTACTTGTAGTTATTCTTCTTGAAGGTTGGCTTTAAAATTCCAAACTTTTTCTTAAATTTGTCCCTGATCTAAGTAAGAGATTTTAACTTTTTATTTTATTTGACTATTTTTTCAAAAATTTTGTCCATGATGGATGGTCCATGAATGTCCACTTCTCCACCAACTTGGGGTTTTAATCCCATAATGAACTTCCCAATATTAAACCTCTCATATGACTGATACTAAGGTACCTATTTTATAAGTTTAGTGAACTATTCCTAATACTAATTAATCAACAAGTCTCCTTTAGATTCTAAAAAATCCATAAGATTTTGATTAAAATAAATTTGTGGAAGATACTATGATCTAAATAGCATTACAAACTACTCCCAAGTAATGGTGGTCGAGTTTAGATTCATTTCTAACTTATTGTTAACCCACCATGTAGCTTCTTCTCCAACCAATTGATAATATACCAAAATAGGTTTGGTGACCTCAAAGTAGTTTTAAATCTTGAAATACATCTTTATTTTAGTCAACCATGATTCAAATCCATCTCTTATAATGGTTCCATCAAACTTAGGTGGATTCACCTTTTACATATCCCTTGCCAATATTATGGCTACACATGCTCTCACATCTTGAGGCACTTCATCATGTCTCTTCTCTTGAGGTATTTCTTACTCAACATGATACTCTTAAGGATCATCCTATTGGGATTCTTCTTCATGTCCATGAATTTCCTATTTTAGGCCTACGTTTATCCATAGTCTCATTCATGGTTTCAAGAATTTGATCTAACTTTGTTACTTGTTCAATGATAAATTGGTTAGACTCAAACAAAGGGCTATTATCATTGACATTAGAAGGACCCTCACCTGATAATATTGCTCAAACTAGTAATATAATAATATAAAAACATTAATAGACTCTTTAAGTCTTAGAGTTTGAGCCATAACTCTAATACCACAATGTAACATCCCTATAGGGTTTTACTAGAATAATGCAATAATTTTTTTAAACATTTACACTAGACTTATTCTTTCATTAGATTACACCACAAGAATCTAATTAATTACCTTAACATACTAACTAAGTATATTAACAAAATTAAACATGTAGAAATAATAGTTACTGATCACTAGCATCTTACATAGCGTAACATACTACATAAGGAAAGTAAACATATTAAAATCCAGCCACTACTGTTAATGTTGAAAAATATATCAATTACATTTCCAAAAGGTATGATTCCTCAACATAAATATAATGGTAGATATAATTCTGTATGGAGCTCGAGTCACTCTAACTCTTGTATCTATGATAATATTAAGTATAGTCTCCAAGTAATAATTGCAATGGGAAGGGAGAGCATAATTTGAGCGCTTTTACACACCAACCATAGACCATCAATCCCATTCATAGTTACCCAAATAGGGAATGGCCCTCTCTTCATGGATGGGTAGATAGTGATGGTGTGGGACTCCAAAGAGACATAATAGTACTTATGTGCTTTAAGATTCCTAATACATGATGTGTACCATAATGTAAAATACATTCTAACATGATATCACACAAACATATAAATCATACATATGAAATTACAATGTCTTTAAAATTATTTTGGCCAAAATTTTCAAATAGATATTGATCTCTAGGATTAGTCAAATTCATACACACCACTTGATTAGATTACCTTCATCTAACATTAGTGGTGATAAGTAAGCTAGTGAAGTCTGTCTCACTTCTTAGTTAGTACCAGTAATGTGAGATTTGGTTAAACTCTAAATAACCAATGGATTCATATAAATTTATTCCTACTTAGCAAGCATAGCTATTAACATGAATTTTTTTTTGCATATATTTAGTTTGTCAAATGTATGAATGAATATCCATCCTTATATTTTCTAATAATTATGATAAATAAGTTTTATTTACCAAAATGGGTCAACTAAAAATCATAATATAGAATCTACTTTATGTAAGTAAATGCAATGTAATAATACCATCATTTTCCCAATATACTAAAAATTTTACTTGATTATTATAATAGTCTTAAATATTTTTAAATACATACTAAATTGTAAACCTTAAGCATAATCTTTCTTCAAATCATACTTACATGAAGGCTTTATCATAAATTTATAACCACAATAACCTATATGTGTTTATCTTTAATATATAAACAAAAATAAGAATCATCCATTATATTCATGCCTATTATATATATATATATATATATATATATATATATATTTGCATTGTTCTTTTTATATATATTACCCATATTATATATATAGTTCTGCCATACCTTGGAATTTTTTATATATTATAAATCCTATTTTATTTTCAATAATCCTTTATATAAAATAGCTAATAAATATAAAAAGAATATCATTGTCTTATTTTTGCCTCTACTAGATTCACATAAATCTCCATAACATAATTGGTATGATTTTGATCCTAAAATCATTCAAATATAAAACCCTATTCTGTAAAATTTCTCAACAATGTTCTTTCCTTTTTTGAAAACATAGAATTATAAACATAAGTTCTATACTATACTTAGCTTAACTACATGGAATTAATATATCCTTTCATAAGTTATATATAAAGGTCAAGATTTAAATTGATTTCTGATAAATCCATAATAAAAAAAATATGTTCTTTATGTTCATGTACCATATGTTCCTTAATATCACGTACCTTGTTCCATATTTATTTTCATCCTAATATTTTATTGGATGTCAAATTCTAGAATGAAAACCTACCTTGAGGTTATACTAAATAATACATTCACAAGGTATAAACATTTATTCAATATGGAAATATATTATACATTTAATCCAATTTTATAATTTGTAGTTTTGAACCCAAATTCACATGTTTATTTTCACTCAGTACATCACATAATATGTAAATTCATATATATAGACACACACACACACACACACACACACACACACACACACACACACACACACACACACACACACACACACACACACACACACACACACACACACACACACACACACACACACACACACACACACACACACACACACACACACACACACTCACAAACACACACACACACACACACACACACACACACACACACACACACACACACACACACACACACACACACACACACACACACACACACACACACACACACACACACACACACACACACATTCTGCACAAGGACTGTATTACCTTTCCTGAAAGTCCAAACCCTTGTCTATATATTTCCAAATTCTATTCACAATTTTTGACTATTGAATTTATTTAACAAGTCGATTGGGTATTCATTCATTTCCAAGATAATCGAATCATTTTTCAAAAAAAATTATTCCCAATAACAAATCCTTTACAAAATATCTTAACTCAAACCCAATTCATATCAAACTAATTTGGTTTGACTAACTACTTATCATGATATATGTAGACACACACACAGACACACACCCCTAACAAATCATATTAATATATGAGTTTATACAAATATGCATCTAAATGATAAACATTATGGCACCCATTTAAAAGACTCAAAAACATAGTTATACATTTATATACTACCATAATATCCCTCTAGGTTTTTATTCAAATAGGGCATAGTAAATTTAAATCTATTTTACCCCAATGGCTCAACAACCACACAAAAATAGTTTGTAGTCTAAGGAATTTATATTTATCATGGATTAGTTCTATGGATGGTCATTCCATCCATAGGGCTAACCTATGTTTTTTTACCAAAAACTCTTACGTTTCTAAACCCAATGAATTTAAACCAAAATAGTAATCATACAAGCAAAAAAAAGTAATTTCATCACTAACCTGGTAAGTTATTTCCAAGATTAAAATGAAATTTGCACTTGTATTCATTTTATCCTTTCTCTGTATTTCTGTTCTCTTCTTAATCATCCCCTATTCTCTTTTCAGGTCACCTCTCATTCTCTCTAATTCATCCATTCAAGCATTATATGAATTTTATACCAACTTGTAGTCCTCATGCAATAATCATGTTTTTCCACTTTAACAGTGGTTCAAAACTAGTTAGCTTCCATTGTCAAGACTTAAGAAATCCATAATTTTACTTATTCATTCTTCCCCATTTTACAAACCATTGTTATACTTATTTTAGATCCATATATGTTAAAATTCCATGAATTTTCATTTTAACAAGTCCACTTAACACATTATTAACATTGATAAGTGTTACTTCACTCCAACATAGCCTATACATGACCGCAAGGTTAGGCATAGATATTTATGATAAAAAAATTTCCTTTAATCACTAATAAAATAACTTTCTCTTCTCCTTTTTATGATAAATTTACTTAACATAACATCAATTATTTTCCTATATCAAAATGATAGGTTAATCAATTATGTATTTTAATCATAACAAGATAATTATTTGTGTTATTACTAATATATATATGCTAACTATGTATTTTGATATATGAATAGCTTGGCATATATTGATATTCTCAAATATTAATAATAAAAAGCTTAACATTCTAAAATGTTACTAAGACATCATGTTAGTCTATATATATAAGTAATTTGATATCATTTACCAGATTTATGTTCTCATTATCATAAGTAAAGTAAAAATTACTAATTATATGTAAATATATACGATGAAATGACATATAATATTTATTTCATATCTATGAACTAACTATAAATTAATTTATAAAACATACTAATTCTAACAATTCACACACAAAATGCAATAACATATTAAATCTTATGTGTTTGTGCATGAGTATAGTAGTTCCTCTATCATTCTTCACCATCTCCATCTATGTCATCCTCTTTGATGATGCTCTCCCTCCATCATGCTTAGAGAGATGAATTCTCCTACATTCAACTCACAACAAGAAGGTAGTTAGTCAAATACATCATGATATAAATCATAAAATAGTGCTATAATAATAAGTAACATAATTATTATGTATATAATTCATAATTACTCATCTAAAAATAATGAACTCATGAAATATAAGTAACATACATATATCCCATAATTTCACATGACTTATAATTTAGTTAATTATTAACAAATCATTTTAACAACTATGTTAATCCATAAATAATTACGTAAATCAACGTAGTGAGAGAATTAGGATGTAATAGAGTTAAAGTCAAATTGGTACAGTGGGATAGTGTGATCTTCTTTCAAATAATGTTTAATATAGGATTTCATATTGAGTATGATTTCCCAAGGACTTTTTTAGTATTTTTATTTTGTATTTTCATATTTTAAGGTTCCACTAAAAATTGAGTGTATTTTATGAGTTTAAATTTGATTAAATAATAGATTGTTTACTTGGCTAAAACAAGTCACAATGATGTCAACTCCTTCATTTTTGATGATGTTGAAGATGAAAACTTATCTCAAACCACTAACATTTTTATAATTACTTAGAATCCTTTTATTAATAAGTCTACCCTTTGTAGTATAATGGTTTTTGTAAAGATTTAAATTTCTAAAAAATAGTGTGTGAAATTATTCACATGCATTCTACTTCAAGCATTAATCCCAATGTATAATTGAAAGTAATTTATTTTCCATGCCTATCCATTTTCTGAAATCTAAAGTTGGTATACAAGCGAGGAGGTGTGATCTGTTTTCTTGGTGTGGATAGCCTCCTATAAAACAAAAAATAATAATGAGCATGAGTTTTTATTAAGTGTAATCAAGACAAACCAATGTATTAAAATTGAATGTGAAAGTGTGTTTTTTATTGTACTATCTATATGTTTGGGAATGTTTTGATCTTGAAATATGCATATGGATTGTAACGATGTTAAAATACATTATATATGAAACATAACATTTATAATATAATGGATATCAATGACTAATAATATTGTAGTATGACTGCTAGCCCATTGATAGAGTGAACGAGATAATTGCCACTAAATTTACATTGGGGAAATATTGTGAATCTTTAAATATTCACATGGATAAATATATTTTTATGGAAATATAGTCTACTCTTCCTTGATTATTGTATAAAATACTACTTTTGTAATATTAGTTATTAACCATCACTTTTGTTTTATGTTGTTAAAGTCTTTATTTTATTTTATTTTAAATCTATTTGTAAGTGGTTTTTGCCATGTATAATATGATAATTTATATTACATTGATAATATAATAATTTTTATTATATTTATATATATACTATTCTAGTCTTACTATATTATAATATTATATAATGTATAAATAGAAGTTATTTTAATTACAGTGGGCTATATAGATTGCATTGACATATATTACATGTCATTGATTTATGTTCATATTAAAATACTTCTATATGACATGTAACCATTTTAATATAATGAAAAATATAAATTAAGAAAATTTTAGTATTAATAATATGATATTAATTCCAAAACTCAATATAAGTAACAAACTACAATAATATATGGACTTCAAAAAATTGTATAATATTTAGGTAAAAGTTATGATAATGTATAAGCTAGGAGTAACTTAGTCCTTCATTAGATTGGTCGTATGATTTTTCAAGAACATTATCTCAAGCTCCATATGCGTTTCATGGATCTTGTTGATAAGGTCGAGTAAGATATTAACTTATTCATTTAAAAAAAATATCGTGTGATTAATTCACTGATTTCAAGTCATAAATTTTTATACACATGATAGTGACATTGCTTGAAAGTAATTTTATGTGAGATACAAAATAAAAGTGTGCATTTATTCTGGCAAGAATTTCAATATTATTAATTTTATTGCTTATAATTTTAAGTGGAATTGTATTTATATAACTTACTTCATATTAGGTGGGGGGGGGGGGGGGGGGGGTGCACCAAAACATGATTTATATTGATTACAATAGTATTGAGTCATAAAAAGATCATTATTCTATGTTGTAGTAGTTTCAAACACTACAAAAATATCTAGCTCATTGAGGGGGATAAAAATTGAATTAGTGGATATTGTGTATGATATATCAATCAACTCATAATGATTATGCATTGTGTCCATGATATAAATAAACAATTAAAAAAATCAAATATTAGTATATACATAAAGAAGTTTAATATAAATCTATAAAAGACTAAAGGTTAAATAAACAACATTGACTTTTATGTTTAAGTATTTAGACTTTAATAAGTTAGTATAGATAACACTATCTAATGAGAGATTTCATGATTAACTTATTTAAAAACATTATGCATACAAGTTGTAACATTGAATTTGGGATAAGTTGGAAGAGCATAACAAGGATTAAAATATCTCTAAAAATTATGTTACTAATGAAGAACCTAGAAGTAATTTTAAAATTTTATTATTTATTATAATATTATAACTTATTTTATTCACTATATTATATATAATGTAGATATATTCAATTTTCTTTTAATATAAATGGGATGTTACTGTAGATAGCACTATAAAATGAGAGAGCACCTAGTTAGATAATTTTAAAATCATTATGCATATAGATTCTAACATTGAATTTGGAATGAGTTGGGAGAGAATTGAAAGGATTAAAATATCTTAAAAGAATGTAACTCATGCTACTAATGAAAAACCTTATATCAGTTTTCAATTTTCATTATTTCTAACAATATTATAACTTATTTTATTTTCTATACTATATACAATGTAGATATATTCAAAAAAAAAAACAAAAAAACTAAAGGATGTTTCCAATACAAAAAACCTAACCTTGATACACTTACATAGTAAAATACATCATTGTTTACATATGAGCTTTAAAAAAATGACAAACTAATTTAAATTATTTAATATTATGAATTTTTTTTCACTATTTGAGCAATGTGATTTGGATTTGGGGTTGGGAACATGGATTCTATTTTTTATTAATATATGGACGTGCTCATATTTTTTTGCATGTTTAACAATATCAAAAATGAGACCAAATACTTTATAGTATGTTTTGTTGCTTTTAAATCCTGAGATGAAAATTGAATGAGGGTCTACAATAGAAAACTACTCTATGAAGTTTTATTTTATATTTGGATGGAAATTTTTGGCATTCTATGATGGAATATGTGAATGAAAATTTGTTTTCTATTAATTTTTTCTTCAAATTGAATTTATTTGACATTAAAATACCATGTTGGAGTTTCCTTTAGTATAATTGCATTTTTTGCCTCTTGGTTTTCATACTGTTAAAATATATCTAAAAAAAAATGTAATATGAAATAAAAAATGAGTATAATGAAACTTAAAAATATGGATGAGTTTAATTTTAATTAATTAAAACATAGAAGCTAATTTAAGAATGAAATAACCTCATGAATTTAATACTAATTGATAAACACATATAATCTAATTTATGAAATAAATTATTGTAATCGTTAATATGAAGTAGAAAATTTTAATACATACATGTTATAGTGCAATATGTTAATAAAGATTTTGGTGTTCTTCTAATTATCATATAGTTAGAGTAATTTGGACCTTAAAGTTGATGTTCATTTGATCGTTATATATGAAAATTTGAAATAAATAACAATATAATATTTTATTTAAAATATCAATTAAAAAATTAAGTAAATAATTATCATATACATCTCTAAAGTAGTTGACATTCATGAAAATAATTTTAGCCTACATGTTACTATACATTGGGGGTCGATTTACATTCCTAAAATAGTTGGATTTCAAGAATAACATTCTAGCCTAGATAGTACTACATGTTAGTGTTGAATGATTTCCCAAATCATCCTATGTTAGGAGAGTACTAAAATATCATCCATATTGATTGTGTAGTAGACCAAACTCACATTTTTCAAGAATTTTGTCATGATGAGGATACATTACATCAACCTATAGATCCTAACAAGAAAGGGACATATTGAATCATCAAGCTTATCTACCCACATTTAAGAATCCTAAGATATCTTAGACATCCAATTTTTGTGGCTTTAAGTAGCTTTATAAGTTGATTCTTTTACTTATATAATAATACATGCTTGTAAATCTCTCATAAAGATAATATATTTGAAACTTCCTATGAAACTTAAGATGCTTACTGACTTCCTAATTTTTTTTATAAATTATAATTTTAAATGTTCAATGCATGATAAATGAGAAAAAATTATAATTACTTTACCAAGGAAATTAGCTTCATGTTTTGGTGGGAACTTACATTGTGGAATGTATGTTAAAAATTATAGAATACAAATAAGTAATTCAATAGATTAGTTAGATATTTTCTATTTTTAAACATTAGGAAGTTAGCCTATATAGTACTATATATTGGGGGGTGATGTGTGGGGGTGGTGGATGGGTGGGATGGTGTCTCATTTACTTACTTTTAAAACATTTTGTATACATAGTATAACATATAACTAGGGATGTGTTGGGAGATCATCATAGGATTTTAAATCATTTTGTTAATATTAACTACTGATATCAATCAAGACACATGAGGTCATTATATCGAGTTGAATTTTTTTCTTAATATGCTTCCCAATGATATGAATAATCACTCACACACACACACTCACACACACACACACACACACACACACACACACACACACACACACACACACACACACACACACACAAACACACACAAACACACACACACACACACACACACACACACACACACACACACACACACACACACACACACACACACACACACACACACACACACACACACACACACACACACACACACACACACACACACACACTCACTCACTCACTCATATGTATGTATTTTATATATGTACACACATATGTTTGTATGTATTTTTATATTGTATGATATAGAACATGATTTATAATATGTAAAACTTGAATTAATGTTACAGTGTACAAATGTGGTATAAATAATTATTGTAGTTACAATTCAACAACACTAAAAAAATTAAATAAAAATAATAAAATACTCAATTTTTGAGTGTACATATGTGATACAATCAAGTATTGTAGTTACAATTTGACAACTATGCTCAAAAGGCTTATTTTGTAAACATTATCTTCTAGAGGGAAATTCTATTTCTGACAATTATTTATCTATTATAATTATTTTTTAGTTACAAATAACATAGTATTTAAAATAATGAGGAAAAATGAAAACATAAATAGCACATTCAATAATGACAAATCATTAACTAACACTCTTTAATAGGATAACAATACAATAAATAGTAAACTACACATCAATTTAGTACACCACGTTAAATGATATAATTAGCAAGGAGAAATAAAATGACCAATTAAATATTTTTTATATTAATTAGGATTAAGAAACATATAAAAATAATATATAGGATGAAAAATCCTGAATTATAGATTCCATTAATTTATAAAAATTATTTAAACACAACATAATGTTAATACAGTATGTGAAACACATCATTATTAAAGGTGTAATTGAGTAAAGATGTGGCTAGTATTAAACATTAAAAGTAAGATACTTTAGTTTAATATTAAAAATAAAATAAAATAAAATTTATTCTCTTAATGATATAAAAATTGATTTATTGTGACAAATATTTTAAAATCACATCTATAAAATCTTTATTTCTTCACACACAAAAAAAACACTAACTAATTAAAAGGATTTTAAAAAATCTAATATTAAATGAATATAAATGTATGCCATATTACCTATATAATTAAAAAAAATAAAATCAAACATAAATATAAACAACTTATTGTGTAATACTCTACCCCACAACTACCATTATAGAACGTGTATCTGTATCATAAAGAATAAAACACAAATAATCTAGTAGTAAAATTATAATACTTAATTAAAAATTAATGTCATTTATTATTGTTATTTATTAACTTAAATTAATAGTGAAAAAATATTTATTAATCACATCAAAGTTTTATAAGTGGGTGCAAATAGATGCACTTTTTACAAACTCAAATATTTTAAGATCTATGTTTTAGGTAAAACATTATAAGATTCAAATTTTATTAAAAACTAAATTACATAAACATTTTAATATTGAAAATAGATGCACATGATTTTATGGATTTTATATGGATCTAAAAGTGTAAGTCAATCTACCTACTTTTGAATGCTCACATGAACACTCTTTTACTAAGAGAAAATAAATATGTTTTTATAAACAATTCAAATGATTAAGAATTTAATGTTTACTCATAATGTTGTACTAATTATTTAATTAATATTACACTACCAAGAAACCACCCTCAAAATTAATGTAATAATCATGTTCAATGCATTAAAAGATGTTCCAAATATAACTCATGAGATCAAATCCAAACTGTAATAGAGGAATTTTTAGAGATGGGCATGAAGACTATTAGAGGGATTTTAAATTTGAGCGATGGGAAGGAAGAGGGTGAGATAAAACCTAGAGATCCCATGAAAGACACAATAGGACTATCACTGAACCCAAGATAGGTTCCACCTGTTATCTTGAAGGATGCCTTAATACACACGTTGATTCTAAACCAAGGCCCACTAGACATAGTACCCGATCTCACTAAAGGAAAAAAATCAATCTCATGGGTTGACTTAGTGGTTGGAGAGTGTTAAAAAAAACCTTTAGAATATTCCATTTTGATCCTAAATGGTGAAAGAAATGAGGTATTTCTTGAGGTCCCAAACTCTGTCATAGAGAATATTGACTCTTTTCAAATTATCTCCTAGCTAAATTCAATGATTTTAGGCCAAACATCAACTCATTCTATAATTGGGATAACTTCAAATGGCATCCCAAGGGATAGATTGATATTATTGATATGCCTAAGAATTTTTTATAATCAACTTATCCCACTCTTAAGATTATATCAAGATCCTCACTAGAGGCACATGGTTCATGGGAAAATCCAATGTTTTCCTTCATAAGTGGAAGGTAGGGTTCAATATAGATAGTGTTATCATGGAAGACATCCTTGTATGGGTGAACCTACCAAAGATACCTCTAGAATTATGGTCCTAGAGGTTATCATGGTCATAACTAGAGCACTTGGTCAACTAATTTCCATTAATCTTATGACCAAGTCCAGATATAGATGCTTGACTTCCCATGTTTGTGTTTTCATCCCTACTAAAAAACCCCTTATTAAATCCATTAAGATCAAATCTAAATATGGGGTTTGTAATCAATGCATCATGTTGGAAAGGGACTTAGAAATTCATAAAACTTATGATTTTCTAAATCATTCATTCAAGCATTTCCCCCTAAGATAGAAGCCATCCCTTCCCTCTAATCCTCATTAGGTCAAGAGACCTCTATCTTTAAACCCTTTCCCCCACCTTCCTCAATATCACATATGTGATTCCTCAGCCCCTCACCCTTCTCCCCTTCCCCTCCTTCCTAAACATGCTCTTGCTCATCTTAGCTTAGGGAAAACATTTTTAGACACTATCTATTCTAATTCTTCACCATTGCTAAATATTTTTAGTCCATCTTCGGTCAATTATGTCTCAAAATCCTTAGTTGATGCTATATATATGGCTCTAATTAGTATAAAGGTAGATAAGGCTGCTATGACTACTCTACCCTTGGCTAATATCTTGAATGAAGTAGCATTTTCCTCTCTCATTTCAAATCATGATTCATCTCTTTATTTAAAATATCCCCAAGAATATGTCAATGAAAACTTGCCTTGTACCATCTGTTATGAATCTTTATTGTTTTACAAGATCTGATTCTTCAAGAAGTCATGCCTATTTAGGAATTATTAACTCCAACAACATGTTTTTAGGATGCCTAAGCCCTTTTACCATATAGAGTTATAATTTTATTCAACTAAGATATATATATATATATATATATGTATATATATATACATATATATATGTATATACATATATATATATATATACATATATATATACATATATATATATACATACATATATATACATATATATATATATACATACATATATATATATATACATATATATATATACATACATATATATATATATACATACATATATATATATATATATATATATATATATATATATATATATATATATATATGAGATTATTAAGGAAATGGAAGAGGATCAATGGATAAAAGTTCAACCAAAAAGAGGCATAAAAAAATTGAATTTGGAGAAGAGTCAAGATCACAAGGTAGACCAACTAATCAAAATTCCAAAAAAGTAGAAATTGACAAGAAAGTAGTAAGGGTATACAAATGAACCTTAGAAATTTTAAAAATAATAAGAAATGAAGATCATTTTCTTGAATATAAGGGGTTTGAACAACTTGACAAAATAGAGGTTGACTAAAAACATGGTTCTTAATCATAAACTTGATATATTAATTTTCCAAGAAACCAAATTGTCTGAGGTAATTTTTTTGAAGAATAAAGCTAACATCTATGATAAATCTCTATATAGTAATAGTTCTCATGGTACTTCAAGTAAGATGCTGGTATTTTGGGATCTAGTCATGTTGGAAGGAAATGGCCTTCTAGAATCTAAATCCCATTTTATAGTGTTTTTTAAAGGCATTCATAGTAAATTGGAATGGGTCCTTATAAATGTCTATGATCCTAATTTTAGGAATGACCATGAAAAAATATGGGTAGATTTAATTGAGATTAAGAAATATTTCAAGGATAAAAATTAGATGGTGGTAGGAGATTTTAATTCTCCTCTATCCCCAGGGGAAAGGAAAGAGGGAAGTTTCTCCCTCAATGATAACATGCTAGATTTTAGTGTTTTTATTACAAAGGTATAACTAACGAATGTTGACTTAAAAGGCAATCCCTTCACTTGGAAAAATGGGATATTGGGAGATAACATCATTCAAGTTAAGATTGATAGGTTTTTAGTGTCTTTGAAGTGGGATTTACATTATACCATATCCATATCTTCCCTCCCTAGGATCATATCCAATCACAATCCATTGGTTTTCTTTAGTGAAAAGATGTTCAAAATAAAAATTATCCCTTTCATATTTGAGAAAATATGGCTTACCAACCTGAATCTAGTAGATTCTCTAAAAGAATGGTGGAAGTTCCTATTCAAGGTTCTAATATGTATATTATAGCCATGAAACTCAAGCACATCAAGTATAAACTCAAGATTTGGAATAAGGAAGTTTTTGAAAACATATTTTTCCAAAAATGTGGAATAGAGGAGGATTTAACAATAATAGAGGAGGAAACTAGTGCCTTCGACTCCACTCCCTCTTTGCACTCCAAAGAAAAGGAAAATTTAAGTCTATATCATAATCTAAAATCTAATTAAGAAATATTTTGGTGCCAAAAATTGAGGAAAATTTGGATCAAGGAAGGTGACAAGAATACTAAGTATTTTCATCTCTAAGCTTCCAAAAATTTCTAGTATAATTTCATTTCAAAAATCAAGGGGGAAGATGGGAATTGGTACAATGATGAAAAGGATATTAAGCTTTAGGTAAACTTCTATAAAAATCTTCTAGATCATGTTCCCTTTTAGGATGTACAACTATAAGATTAGGTGGTTAATATCATATAAGGAGTTATTTAAAAATAAGACAACACCTCCATCCTTTCTCCTCCCTCATATCAAGACATAAAATCCATTGTCTTCTCTCTACAAGGTGATAAGGCCCTCGGCCCAAAGTACTTTCCCTCATTTTTCTTTTATGTATTTTGGTAAATTTTTTAAAATAAAGTTTTCTTGGATGTTATGGATTTTTTTAAAGCTAAAACCATGATTTAGGGGTTCAACCATACTTTTCTAGTTCTCATCCCTAAGAAGCATGGGGCAAACCAATTGAAGGTCTTTAGACCAATCAATCTATGATCCACTTTCGACAAAATATGCACTAAAGGTTTAGATTTAAGAATTCAAATGTTGCTTAACAAATTGATTGTAGAACAACAAGGGCCTTTCATGTTTAGAAGACAAATTTTGGATTGTATTATTATAGCCCATGAAACTATACACTTTGTGGCTAATTCTTCATGACAAGGTATGTTTCTCAAAATGGATATAAATAAAGCATATGACAAAGTTTCATGACACTTTTTGGGATAGAGTCATTAAAAGTTTTGGGTTTAATCAGGTTTTTATAAATTTAATTACTTCTTGCTTATCCACCCCCATGTTTTAATGATTATCAATGGGGTTCCAAAAGTTTTTTCTTCTGATAGGAAGGGGTCTCAGACAAGGTGATCCACTTTCTCCTTATTTGTTTATCTTAATGGCTAAAACCTTGAGTAGAATAATTGACACTACAAGCTCTTTCAGTATTATCAAGGGAATCCTAGCCACTTCAAACATGAGATATATCACCCACCAACAATTCATAGAGGACACTCTAATGATGGGAGAAGATTCAATTTTTGAAGATAAATACTTTAAGAACTTGAAATATTGAGATAATGTCAAGACAAAGTGTTAACTTCCTAAAAATATCCTTATTTTTATCAAGAATATTCCTTATCTTCAAGGGAATATTTCCATGATCATTGGTTGTGTTATAAAAATTCTTCCTTCCTCCTATCTTGGTATTCCTCTTTTTGAAGGAAAAATGAAATCTAATTTTTAGAATCCTCTCTTAGATAGGATTTAGAGGAAGCTATATGGATGGAAAGGGAATTTATTGTCTCAAGCCAAAAAAATGTAATTAATCAAGATTTCATTGAAAAGAGTCCCTATTTACTTTATGTCCTTATTTGTTATACCGTAAAAAGTAGTGGAATAAATTAATCATATTGAGAAGAATTTTATTTGGATGGGAATAGAAGATAGATTTAGATTTTCCCTTTTATCCTAGAATAAAGAATGTTTACCTTTAGATAAATGAGGACTAGGTGTCATAAGGGTGATATTTATGAATCAAAAATTATTATCTAAGGATAGAGGATGATCAAGGAGGATAACCACTAGACTAGGATCATCAAGGTAAAATATCTAAATTTGGGGGAGGGTTACTACTTTCTTACAGAAGAAGGTCCTATTAATGGTTCTACCTTTTGGAAAGCCTTGATGGATAGAAAGGATATTCTCAAGAGAGGGATAAAACAGAAATTATCTAGATGAAATAAAGTTAATTTATAAGGGGATCTTTGGTTAAATCAAACCCCATTAGGTGCCTTGCCTCTGGCAGTAGGACTAAGTGAGTATTTTAAAGAGTCCATAGGCCATAGGGTGTGTGACTATTAGCAAGAGATTGATGGTATAAAAAGGTGGAATATTATACATAAATAATATTTGAACCACCAAAAAATTCTTTTCTTACAAGAGTTAAATATGTCACTTTAGAATACCCATATCAACATCTTCCCAAAATATGATGATATTATGTGGAAGGATAACCCCAACAAACTATTTTTTTTCAAATCCAATTATATATCCCTTTGAGACCAAGAATAAATAGAGGATAATTGTAATTTTTTATGGATTAAAAATATTATTCCTAAGATTAATGTTTTCTTCTAGCTGGCAACTCAAAATAAAATCCTAACTATGGATAATTTGATGAGGAGGGTAATCCCAATTCCTAATAGATGTGCTCTTTGCAAACATGAGTATGATTTTAAAAAACAAATTTTCCTTTATTTCTCTTTTTCATCCTCCATTTCTAAATCTTTTTTAATTTGTCTAACTATTATTGGGTTCCACCTGGGTCCATCAAGGATTGAATCTGTCAATGGGACTTACCTTGGGATTATTTGCCTCTAAAATTTTGGTAGAATCTGGTTCTTCCTCACATTTTCTAGGGAATTCAAATTTTGAGAAATTCAATCATATTTGATAATATAAACGTAGCCATTCTTCTACTTTCAAGAAAATGATGGCTTTTGTTAAAGAAAATTGGCTAACTTGTCTTTTCCTATGATGACCCTCCCTCCACCTAATTTTATTAGATTCTCTGCCTATTGAATCTTGAAATCCATAATCATTCTCATAATAAGTGTGTTGATAGATCGAAGATCAAGTGGATTTTACCTCCTACCCAATGGTATTACTTAAATTTTAGTGGAGTGGCTAAAAGAAACCTTAGACCTATAGAAACTAGTGGTGTTATCTAGGACTCTAATAGAAAATTTATGGTAGCCTTTATGAAACCTCTAGGGATCCAAACCAATCACCTAGAGGAAGCCAAGGATGCTTGATAGGGCATAGATCTATAATTTAAGATGGTCTTGGAAAATTTATAGGTGGAGGGAGACTCCATCAATATAATCAATTATTTGAAAGGATCTACCCAATATTCTTAGAGTATAATTGATATTATAGAAGATGATAAAGTCTACTTACATTCTTCAAGGGGGTGTCCATTGTTCATGTTTATAGAGAAGGTAATAAACATGAAAATAAAATGGCTAATATAGGGGTCTTTAGTAGATCCCTTACTCATTGGCAAGGTGATGTGGCATACCCTAATGACATAATCCCTTTCATCAAGCTCGACAAAGGTCATTCCAACATGTGATATAATGGGTTTAATTATGGTTAATCACATTTAGAAAGGGTGAAGGACACCCCATATGTGTAAGGACATCATGTATCACCTATGCCATAATATATTATATGTATGGATTTATTTCACATTAAAATCTATTAATTTTAATGACACCTCCTTCAACATCATTCTAGATTTCAATGTAAGGGGCCCCATTCATGAAAAGTGTAGAAAAAAATATAGACAAGGATGGGTGGTGACCACAATTATGTAGAGCCAATATACTATGCATAAGTGAAGGAAGATGCCTACATTTGGAAAAATATGGTTAAGGGTGGACTAGTAAGCTACATGGAGAGACTAGTTGGTCACGATGTGGTAATTTACAGAGACTTTGCTCATGGATGGAATGACATAGAGGTTTGAATGTGTCGTGTAATGCTCATGATTACCAAAAAATTTATAGGTAACATCACATGTATGGATTGTTCAGGCATGGAGAATTTTAAGGATAAAAAGAGAAAGGAATAATTGTTCAACATTTTCTTTAGTACTAAAAAAAAATCCTAAATCTTCAAAACAAAAAGGGTTTTTGAGGGTGGACCTACCCTAGATGTGGCTTGATGTGTACCTATAAATAATTAGGTATATTACCCTTGAGGGGAATCAAATGGTGATCTTATCTCACCATATTATGTTCCTCAACCACTTCAAGGGCCACCCAATTAGTATACCCTTCTTCGTTCTCAAATAATTGGAAGTATTAGTTAATAATTTCAAATGCAACCCCTCAGTAGTTATAATCTACTAGGGGCTTATATTTTTCTTGGTCAAAATAGGAGAACCCATTTACACCAAGTTTATGATGGAGGCCATCCACATCATGAGCAAGAAGGAATAATCTGATAGGGATGATGATTTATTCTCAAACTATGAAACTAAACATGTAGTGGGGTCAGAATGTCTTTTTAAAAATAGAGAATATTTAGGGAGACTTCAATCCTGGTGGTAGTCAAAATGTGCCCCCTAAACTTGTGACACCCATCACCAATAGGGGTTGAGCTTCTTTTAATTTTAAACTGAAAGAGGAGATCAAAGAGTCCATTAAGAAACTATAAACTATGGTGGCAATACGGAAGCTCCTAAGTATGGAAATATCTAACAAGTTTGAGAATCTAAAAATCTTATCAATCTTTGGTGATTTATCCTTAAGGGTGACTTCCATCAGGAGAAGGAGAAGAAATAATGGCTGAGCAAACCCCATAAGGAGTAGGAAGTAGCTACAGTGGAGGAGGAGATGAAGCTAAGGTGGAAACTAAATAGGTGAAAGAGGATCTCAAGTCTGCTGGGCTAAAGCATAAGAGGCCAATCATAAAATCTATGTAGGGGATATGAAACCATACCAAAGGTAAATAAAATAAAACAAATAACATGGGGGCCAATAAATTGGTCCTATATTTTGAGTCTGAGGATTTGGACTAGCCTTCGTCTGGTGTCTAGGTTTTTTTTCATATTTTTGTTGGTATTTTGGCATGTTGTTGGCTAAAGTCAACAGTTCTAGTTAAATTTTAGGTTATGTCTCTTTTTGTCTTGTTGTTTGTTCTTGAATATATTTCAATTTATTTATGTAAGGGTATGGGACCCTCAACCCATATTTTAACCTATCAAATAAATAATGCCATAAAAGTTGTTAACTTTAAGACTATCTTGTTACTTAAATAAATTACTAGCACTTTAAATGAATATGTGATTATCAACTATTAATGAACTTAATAAATTTTAATTAGTTATAAGAAATTATTTCTTTTTTCATTTGTTATGGATTATCTCTTGAAAATGTTATAAAAACTCAAAAATTCTCATCCAATAAGATTTACTTCATTAAAAAATAGCAATATAATATACACTAAAATTTGAGATTTAAATATATTAGCATAATATATAAAAGAACAAAACTTATAATCAAAGATGTCCATTTAATTCAATCTTTTTATTGTAAAGTCTATTATTTATTCTAACTAATTGTATTAAGCACTTCAAAAAGTACATTAATTTATATTTAATTAGGGTGAAAATCTAACAATTTAGTAATAATGTTTTGTAGACCTTCTCTAATATGTGTTTATTATTTTAATCAGACTTTTATTATTGTTATTTACAAATAAAATGACATATCTTACATAAATTTAGATTTTCATTCCATTATAATACTCTTTATAAATAATAAAACATAAATAATATTAATAAACTTATAAGAATTAATTTAAGTATTAATGCTGATTTTTATTAATTTTATATTAAATTAAATTAATATTTAATACTGACATCAAAGTTTTATAAGTGGGTGTAAATGTATGTGTTTTCTAAAAATTCAAATTATTTAATATCTAATTTTTAGGTGAGATATTTTTAACTTTAAATTTACTTGATAACCAACTCACATATATATTTTACTAATGACAATAGGTGATTTTATGGATTTTATATGGATCTAAAGTTTATTTAAATCTATGTACTTTTGAGTATGGAAATATCATATGAGAACTCTTTCACCAAAATAAAATAAATAAGTTCTTTTATAAACAATTCTAATGATTTATAATTTAATATTCAGGTATAATGTCATCTTCATTATTGAACTAATATTACACTACCAAGAAACCACACTCAAAATTAATGTAGTTATTATGTTCAATTGCATAAAACATCTTAACTTCAAGAATATCATGTTACTCAAATACTACTAACACTTTTATATGAAGATTCGACTATCAACTATTAATAAACCTTATAACTTTTAATTAGTTATAAGACAAATATATATACTTATTTATTTTTTCACTTATTCGGATTACCTCTTGAAAATGTTTTAACAACTATAAAATTCTCATACAATAAAATTTAAGATTAAAGTATATCAATATAATATATACACTAAAATTTGAGATTTAAATATATGCACATAATAATATAAGAGAACAAAACTTATAATCTTAGATGGCCATTTGATTCAATATTTTCATTGAAAATTATATTATTTATTCTAAATAAATGTATTAAGCACTTCAAAAAGTACATTCATTTATATTTAATGTAAAACTTTAGAGGGTGAAAATCTAACAATTTAGTAATCATGTTTCATAGATCTTCTCTAGCATTTGGTTATTATTTTAATAAAAATTTCATTATTATTGACCCAGTGGGGATAGCCTCGAGGTGTGTGTGTTGATTGCTAGAAGTGAGAGGTCTTGGGGTCCATTCTTTAAGATAACCACCTCTATATTATCATTTCCACACTAGGTTCTAATAGGTTAGTTATGAGGGTACTTGATATAGTGGACTAGATGACTCGGTGTTTAATGTGATGGGGGTCAGTATGTGGCTTAAAATCTATGTTCAATGTGATGAGGTAAGTCTATATTCCATGGCTAGGGTTAATCTTCACAACTGGTTTTGGATCTAGTTAAATAAATCATGTTACCCAAAATTTGGACCTGATGGGGATAGCGTAACAATGTGTGATCTGAGTGCCAGAAGTGGGAGGCCTTACGGTACATTACATAGGATAATTACCTCTATAAAATTATTCTCACACTAGGCTTGAACAGATTAGTTATGAGGGTAATCGATGTGGTGGACTAGTTAGCTTGATGTTCAATATGACCAGGTAAGTCCATAGTCTATGGCAAGGGCTAATCTTGACAACCAATTTTGGATTTGATTAAATAAATTATGTTACCCAAAATGTAGACCCAATGGGGATTGTATGCAATCAAAAATGCATTAGATCTAAAAATCAATCCTAGCTCAAAGAAGATAGATCCTACTTACACTTCTATTTGGGGATACATTAATTAACCATGGACATGACCAATATGGATCTATTAGACCTAATGAGGGGATATCTTACCACAATAATATCACTAGGGAGGGTTCTAAAGCCTCTAATCAAGAAAAAATATGTAATAACCCTAATTAAGTCCTATGTTTTCATATTCACTAAACTAATAACAAGTAAAGCAAAAATCTAATCTAGTGCTCACCAAATCTTGTGGCATAAAGTGGGGGTAATAAATAACAAAAGTAAAAATGTATATAAGACATATACTCACATCAATGTTTATGAAATCTTAATACATGGAATAGAAGTGAAAATACATATATATCTACTCTTACAAAGGAGGAACAAAGTTTGGAATACTTACCTTTGAAGAAGAACTTGCCAAGCTTTAATATCTCCCTTGGCCAAAGTGCCTTACAATAGGTTGTTTTGGTATGTAAGGATGACAAGGATAAATCATCTCTAGGATACAAAACTTATAAATACATCCAAAACACTTCTCCATAAGACAAGATCTATATCTCCAAAGAAAGTATGAAATTGTAAGCTTGATCCTCAAGTAGAATGGTGGATAAGCAGGTGCATAATGTATCTTAATTATTCTTATCTTCTCTAAACAATGGTGAAATGATTGTGTTTATATAGGTAGATTTAACCCTAAAACCTTTCAAAAGTTTTGGTCAATAATGTCGACTCAATTAACCTAGTATCATTATTGTAAAAAACTCAATAGGTCATAAACTAGGTTAGCCAAGAGCTAACCTAAATCCTAAATATGTTTTGTCAATAAGAGTACAAGGTTGACATAACTGACATAGACATGTAAACTATAAAAAGAGGATTTAGGTTATAAAAAGGGATAATGAAGGTGGTAAAATGATATAGGAGTGTGAAAAAGAGAAGGACAAGCTTAAGGGAATGGTTTTTAAGATACAAGTGTGTAGATATCAAGTGGCAAAAGGGACAATAATCCTACAAAACACCAATGGTCTTTCCACCCCTTTCTCAGTGCACCCATTAAAGCATTCACTAAGAGAGATTAAGAATCAATGGGTTCTTACAAGATAAAAGTCATAGATAATTTATAAAAGTTTTAAAATATTATGTTTATACACATACCCCATTTGAAGCTCATCATGCTTCATGTAAGTGCAATAGGGAATGATTCTTTAAGAATATAACATGGTGACACATAATACTAATGCTAAATAAAGTGCAATAAGGAGAAAATAAGATAAATGAAAGGATAGATTGAAAAGAAATAAATTTAATTACCTTAGTACTATAGATAAAAAAGAAAATGTGAGAGATGTGAAGGCATCCAATGTGAAGAACATTAGGTGAACCTATAGAGATTAATGTAAAAATAGTGAAAAATATATTTTTTTGCAATATAGACATATATTAGTGGAAAATATTCTCTACGACATTAGGATTACAAAAAATTTATGGTTAAAAAAATTAGTTAGTAAAAATAAAGATATGATCAAAATAAGGAATCTAATAGTAAATATTTGAAGGGTAAATAATTGTTAATAGTAAATATAAATAGGGTAAAAGAGAATTTATTTACTATTGTTTGACTAGTCTAAGACAAAAATAGAGCTTTTGTTAGGACCCAGAAGCACAATTGATTACCTTTGTATAAGCAACTAAACACGAAATTAAACCAGAAGTAACAAGTAACTAGAATTCAGAAATAACACAGAATATGATATTAATACTCTTCCAGAAGGAAATACAACAAAGAAGATTGCCACAGTCTTCTTCCTTACACACCTCTAGGGCTCCCACACCTCTAGGGCATAAATAGTAAATCTCTTCAAGAGCTCACTCTCTCTCTTATGGTCCCAACACACAACTCAAACACAGAGTTGGTGTTCACCTCCAACCAGTCAGTATCACTACTGCTAGTACCACAAGTTAGTATCACTACTGCTAGTACACAAGTGCTCTACACACTCTAAAATTGAGTACTCCATGCACTCTAAGTACACAATGTACTCCAAGTAGATCTCACCTAATATTGCTACCTATTATGTTGCTTTCACCTTTGATCTTGCTTCCCCATAGACCTCCTTTGACCTCACACACACACACACCTGCAAATCAACTGATCTTACTTACCATGTAGATCTCTCTACACCCTAAAGAACCCTTGTCCTTGCCTCACCAAGTCCTTATGATTTTTCAACTAGTACCCCGATGGATCTTCTACCAGAACTTGCACAACTTGCAGCTCTACTTGATCATACATGCTTAGCACCCCTGTGGAACTAGGAGGAACACACCTTGCTCTTTTCCCTCTAAAGGAGCTAACCTTTCTCAACTCAAACTAGAACAAATTACAATATAGCCCATGAGTCTCTTATATAGATCTCATGCAAACAATAATTAGACATCTAATTACAATAATTAGATCTATAGCTCCAAGACTAAAATTAGCCTTTAACATACAAACAACCAATTTGTTAACTAACTATTCATGCAATCGATAGTTTTGGAACCGCATAGGCAACTGATGTCGGTCTCTGTTTGGCTGGAGATGACCGACATCGACTGATCCCTGACTGATATTGATTTGCTCTGCACTGGATATGACCGACGTTGGTTGATCAAACTGACACTGGTTACTCTGCAACTCAGTAACCTCTCAACAACCTCCTCCATGTTTGTATTAGTGAAGCTTTTAGCTCCACAAACTAACAATCTCCCACTTGGAGATAAACAACTACACTGTACCTATACCTATACACCATCTAATTTATTTCCTGGCTTGTATCCCTCTTCAAGATCAATCCTGAAGACCACCCACCACACAACTTATGGTGCACCTCCTATCATCCAAGTAAACTACCACATCCGAACCTACAAATCCATGTAGCGAAATCTTGACCCTACATAGCATGTATACCTGCTGCTGGTCCCTCTCAAATACCTAAGAACCCACTTCCCTGAATTGGCTCCTAACTCTCTGACAGCTCCCACTGCTGGGGAAAACTTAGGTTTATACCAGACCTCATGTGATTTTAGACACTGAACTATCTAGCCCTTAGTGTGCTCCAGTTTTGCATCCTGCATATTAAACCTCACCAACACCTGATTCACATTAGCTCTCACTAGAGACAAAATCAACCTGTGATCTTCCATGTCTCTCATGCCAAAGAATTTTACTGCTCCCAAATCTTTCATGGCAAACCACTGAACTAACCTTACCTTTAGCTCAACAAAACCCTATATGTCTAAACCTGTAATAAGCTCATCCTCCACATACAGTAACAAGATAATGTCGCAACCATCATCCACCTAGTAAGACAAACACAATGGTTATAATGACACTGACTAAAGCCATGCTTTGTCATCCACCTGACAAAACTTGTACCACTATCCTATAGCTTTCTCAAGACCATATAACTTGGCCTTCCATCTCACATGTCCATTCTCTCTATTCTTTAACCAAGGAATCCATTCATCTCTCAGTGCTTTCATACTAGCTGGCAACCCTACCAAATCTCCCATTTGGTTTTGCATCCTATTCATGCCATGCTCCCACTATTTCATGGATCCTTCCTACTCTACAGTGAGCAACTACTATAAAGAAGAGGAATAACAAATTTAAGGCTTACTTACCCTTTCAGTCCTCCATATGGGTGTTTGAGACTCCTTGATAGCTTGCTGTTTGCCCAAAATCTATTCTAGAGACCGACCTCGGTCACCACACAGTCTGCATCTGACTGACGTCAGTTCCATGCGACTGTCCAGGTCACCAACACTAGTTATCCTATCGACATCAGTCTCCACCTACCTAACACCACCAACTCCTCTAGTTTTCACATGACTGACATCGGTACCTATCTATTCGATGATGGTTCCTCCTGACCGATGCCAGTACCTATGTTTGCCTGTGAGTGATGACTTTTTACTTGTAAGCTCTCTTTGGATCAAAACCTTGTCCAAACTGCCCTGCTCAGAGTTACTTAGTCCCATCCACTGATCTCTATCCATCATCTCCTCCAAGAACACTAAAGCTTTCCAGTTCTTAAGTCTATCAAACACATCTGACTTCCTCTTAAGAACATGCATCTCCTTCTTGCTCATGTGACCAAGCCTACAAAGCCACATCCTTGCAATAGAAGAAGAATTAGTAATACAAGAAAGTAGATAAAGAGTACCTACTTTCTTACCACCTATTAATTCAAGTGCATCCACTTTGAGAGTACCTGTGCATCTCTCATCACCCAACTTTCTTGAAGCAATTAGCTACATCTTCAAGACTGGGACCTGCATGACCTTCTTCAACACCCATGTGTTGGTTGCCTGCAATTTTAGCAACACTTTCGCTTTGCCAATACTTTGACAAGGCTCACCAACCCCTCTATTTGGGGCTGCATGGAAAGAGGCAACAAAATCTATAAACCAAGATTCTACTTTATCCAAGGAACATCCCAGCGCATCTTATGCAACAACCCCTACAACATCTGCTTCTTCAATTCCTTCATGCTGATCTTCTACCAACAAACAATATTTCTTTACCTACTCTTTCTTTCCATAACACCATAATTTACCATTCATGCTTTTCAATTCCTCCATTCTTAGTGTACTTTCTTCTACCATTGCTATACTCCCACTCAATCAAAAACCCCTGAGAGTGACCTGTAATCAAACACAAACTTGCTCCCTGTAACCTTAGCTCTGATACCAACTGTTAGGACCTAGAAGCACAATTGATTACCTTTGTATAAGAAACTAAACATGGAATTAAACTAGAAGTAACAAGTAACTAGAATTCAAAAATAACACAGAATATGAGAGACAATACCCAATTGTATTAATACTCTTCCAGAAGTAAATACAACAAAGAAGATTGCCACAGTCTTCTTCCTTACACACCTCTAGGGCTCCCACACCTCTAGGGAATAAATAGTAAATCTCTTCAAGAGCTCACTCTCTCTCTTCTGGTCCCAACACACAACTTAAACATAGATTTGGTGTTGGCTCTGATACCACTTTGTCAGGAATCTAGAATAACAAACATGCTCTGACTCCACTGTTAGGATCTAGGAGGAACACACCTTACTCTCTTCCCTCTAAAGGAGCTAACCTTGTTCAACTCAAACTAGAAAAAATTACAATACAACCCATGAGTCTCTTATATAGATCTCATGCAAACAATAATTAGACATCTAATTACAATAATTAGATCTGCAGCTCCAGGAATAAAATTAGCCTTTAACATGCAAATAACCGGTTCATTAACTAACTATTCATGTAACCGACATTTTTAAAACTACACAGGTAACTGATGTCGGTCCTTGTCTGGCTAGAGATGACTGATTTCAATTGATCCCTGACTGATGTCAGTTTGCTCTGCACTGGATATGACCGACGTTGGTTGCTTTGTAACTCAACAATCTCTCAACAACCTCCTCCATGTTTGCATCAGTGAAGCTTTTAGCTCCACAACCTAATAGCTTTGAGAGATGTAGTGAAACCTTAGAGAGCCAAGATGTGAGGAGATGACAACTAAGATGAGGAGGATGCATAGTGGTTATAATGAGTACAACATAGGTAAGTAGCTAATTTTTTTACAATTTAGTGTTATATAGAAATTTGTTAATAAAACCAAATCTAGATACTAGAATGAACCCTAGGAAAGGTTTAAGGATACTAGGGGTCAAAAAAGGAATTAGGTTGAAAGGGATTGGAGTAATAAATACCTAGGGCATTTATTACAATTAGAAAAGAGTCATCATATTGAAGGAATAAGGTTGACCCAGTTGACCTAGTAGGTAAAAAATAATTCTTTGAAAGCACAGACCTTGTAGGTCTTGGCCAACTTAGTTGGGAAAAAGGTCAACATGATACACTATGGCCAACTTAGTTTGTTAAGTTAAAAAACCAACTTAGTACTATAAGGGAAAAAGGAATGTTGACTTAGTTGTTTTAAGGCCAAGTGGCCAACCTAGTACTATAGGGTCAACATAGTTACTAAATGGTTGATATAGTACTAAAATGAAAGAAAATGGCTAATATAGAACTTTAAGGCATAGGGAGGCCAATTTAATACTAAAATGGCCAATGAAGCTAAAAATACGTCAAATTGGTAAGAAATGAACAAATTAATGCAAAAATTGGTTTATTTATGTGAATTTTAAAAGAATGTATTTTGATTATAAGTGACATGGAGGTCTAATACATGTTTTGTCATTTAATTTTTGTAGAGGTGACATATATTTTAGTGATTGGTGGATGCATCATGGCTACCAGATTTATTGGAGTGCCTAATAGATGTAGACAAAGTGAGATTGGTTACGTTAGGTTTAGGAGGCATCATGGAGATGTAATGGATTCCATTGAGTGTTGATATATTGGTCATGTTCCTAAGATCCTGGGAATGTTTGACCAATAATTTTAGATGGGTGGTGGATGGGGATACCATAGAGGTTGGCATCAAATTAGATTACTTGAACTACCTATACGGGGACATCAATAATCATAGGAAAATTAGATAATTAGGAGGAAAGGTGAGCATTAGTCTGATGGGTGATTTACTTAGATAAGATTTACCTAGGATTTAGGGTGAATCTATTTATTGTATATATTACATAGGTTATATATATGGAAGGTTGTGATAACATGATTTTTGTGTCACAAGTTGAATGCTAAGGTACTATTGTATGTAATATCCTTATGTCAATTGATATTAGAGTAGGGGAACTCTATGACTTGGGATATGTCATCTAAATTTAGCGCATGCATGATATGTATGGGATGGTGTCCAAAGGGTAGAATACCATGGGGCTAGTGGTGATTTTAAGTGATTGGATATATGAAAAGTTCCTAATGTACTAACCAGTTGGGTTTTCCCATATGGTTGATGATCGATTGCCTCAAGTTTTGAGATGGAGATAGTATTAAGTGGCATAAGATATGCCCCATATGCCAACATTACATATGGTTACATGAGGAGAGATTATGTGGTAGAATTATGCACACATTGTGACTATTTTGCTGAGTTGGGTCACTATGATGCTAGGGTTAACATAAGTATAGATCATGAGCCACTATACTTAGTGGGTAGAGCCGGATTTAGTGACACACTTGCAAAGATAGTTTAAACTCCTTCACTTGGTGAATCCTATAATATTTACTACATTTTAGGTTTATAATTTAAGATATTTAAGGGGGAGAGTAAGAGGAGTGCTAGTTGAGAGACTGGATATCATACCATGACATGTGAGACTATAGACTAGTCAAGCATGACAACTGATAGATGGAAGAGGAGAGGGCATGGACATGGATATATGGGTGACATAAGTAAAAAAAATAGCACCATAGTAAGGAGAGAAATGACCACCTTTGTCTCATCATTGATGGAGATGTCAATAGTGAGATAAAGCATAGAGGGTGGTGATCTAGGATGACAAAATTGACCTAGGGTAGAGCTGGTCTATAGAGGAACCAATGAGGTGAGGCTTGAGACATGAATAGGTGGTGACCCTAGGGTTTTATTTGATTGGGAGACATCCCAAAAATGAGGTACTTAGGAGATGAGTTGATGGAGAGATTGTGCTTGACAGATGAGAAAATAAAGAAATGATGATTGGTGACACCAAAATAGGTAATAAATGGTTGTAAGTTTTAGTCTTTGAAATAAAATACTAGTTGTATAATATTTGATTATTGATAGCTATATTTTGAGATAAATATGTGATCTAATATCTATCTAGTTTGAATTTTTAAAATATTATAGATGAGGAGGAGGTTAGATGGGGATCCCTAGTGATTAAAACACACCATGATATTCTTGATGGGGTGTTGGTGCCCTATGACCCTACCACATTGGATGATCCCATGGTACCATTTATCCCAACTTAGGTGAGCTAATTTAGACTAGTAAGGGAGGTTGTAAGGTATCTATAGGCACACAAAGATGGAATACAACCATTGATAAGGGTGGGAGTAGGAGAGGCATAGGCATGGTAGGCCTTGGCTCAAGAGAGAGCCATGAATTCGGATACCACTATTTAGCTAGGATAGGTATGAGCCCAAGTGTCCATTTTATGGGGACATGTAGCAAGCTTGAGATCTCAGACATCCTAATTACAATGTACTATTTAGAGGGGATTGTTTGAGGCATCTATGGGCAATGTGGTTAGGCCATGAGATAGACATGATAGACCTCAACCTTAGAGCTAGAGTGATGTATTTTTTTACTTTATAAAAACACATAATATATATAGAGATATCTTGTTTTTATAGTTGTATGTTGAACTTATGTGTTATATTATGGTTTTGGTTGTGGATGTATGGATATATTTATTTTTAAAACATTTATTTTTAATTTTTATATATGATATAGGAAATATGTGTTGTGTTTTATTTTTTGGCATTATGTAGACACATGCATGGTTAAAAATAAATAGGTGAAATGGACTTGGTAAAGTATAATTAATAAAAAATAAATGTACTATAGACTATATCATGATGGGAAATGTGTAATAAAAAAAATATGACTAAGTATAAGAAACCAAAGAGTGGTAAACAAGAGCATAAAAAATGTTTTTAAACCATGATAAAGGGTATCACCAAAATAAAACAAGTAAAATCACACTAAATCATGTTGGGAAGTATGAAAATAATGTAATAAAATGGAAAGCACTTGAAATATTAATGGTATAAAAACAAATCAATTAAGTTAATAAATCATGTTGGGAAGTATAAAAGAGAAACAAACTTGGTAAAATGGTCTAAAATTAATCAAACTAATTCAAGTTGGGTTGAATGAAGAACTTAAGAAAAGTGGTTAAATTCATACAGACAATTGGAAAATAAGAAGATAAAAGATGAAAGATTAATGAAGTAAGCATAAACATACTAAATCAAGATGATAATCATGTCAATGACATGTAACTCATAATCGATCACATCCTATCTCATATTTGACACATGTAATTTAATTATGACTTGCATATTATAATTTTTTTTGTAAATTTTCTTGAGGAAGGCCAGGTCCCATCCATGGTCTTACATTGAAACTCATAAACGGAAAACCAATGAGGTGGAAACAATGAAAAATATGGTAAAAGGGCATATTTAGAATGGTAATGTGAAAATTGGGTAATTTGTAAGGAAGGTTAGGTCCTATCCATGGTCTTACAATGTAACTCATAAATTAAATCACTAGGGGAGTGATCAGTGAATATGATAATATTTCTCAAGGGGAAATATTAGGGTTGTATAAAGTGAAAAAGGGAATGTTAGAATCATAACATAGGCATATTATGAGAAGAACTTATGAGACATGAGGCACAATAAGGACATGAAAAAGACACTAAGTGATTAATGACCATCAATATACAAAGGATACTATTCTCTATAGACACAAAGTTGTGTAGGAAAATATATGTGCTAATAAGATCAACTCATGTTGGAAGTTTTCCACAAGAAAATTAAAATGAACATACCTTCCCACAATGTGTTCCTCATTTCTCAGGACCCCTTACAAATTTATTAGTCTACTACAAAGACTGGGTACTTGCATGAGAAAGTAGGTAGCACTAAAAGATTTTTTATTCTCCTTTTCTAATCTACTGGCCTACTTCACCCTAATGGACCATGGCTCTATTGTGAGACCAACTATGGATTTTAAGATTTAATTAGAAAAATGTGATGTGCTTAGAATAATGTATTTTAGTGTTATTTAACTTTTAAGAATTTTTAATGTTGCCTTTTAGATCATTACCTTTTGTTAAATGATTTGGATCTTGAATATTTTTATGGCTTTTAAGATTACTCCTCTATATAAACTTGGAATGACCAATCATGAAAGATAGAGTGATACACATGAATGAGATTTAGGATTTGGTAAAGGAAGCTAAGTATCCAAATATAAGACTAACTAGAACACTTAGTCTTAATGATGAACTAACATGTTATCTCAAGTCTCAACCATGTGTATGCTTAGTTTGTGAAAGGGAATAAAGGGAGATCCAAAGTGGACCAGTAAAAGGAGATTATAATGAGATGAATTTTTTGGTAACTCATCACATAGTAAATAAAGAATTACTAAAGGCATAAAGGTTTGTATAACCAAGTCACAATAACAATTATCCATATAGAGACAAGATAATAAAAAATCATGAAAAAGAAAAAAGAGTCATAATAAAATGAAATTATGAAAAAGAATCCATAAGAGAACATAGTGAAATCAAAACCAACATATAGTGAAAAACACAAAATCACCATGTAAGATAGATAAAAATTTTACACAATGTCAAATGATATAAAATAGATAAGTTTAATGTTGGAGCACACATCGAATCCAAATAAAAATGTAAGAACACAATGCATATGTTTATAATTAATGATACATTTGTCCACACACATTATCCATAACATATGATAAGTCTCTATGAAGTTAAACTTAAACTAAAACTAAAGTCTCATTGATATTTAAATAAAGTTGAGAAAATACTTCATGCCAAATCTCTTAAAAAATATAGGAATGCCAAAGGGATACTATATAGGGGATGCTTCATAAAATTCATGGGAGTGGATTTTATGGGAGATGAATGGGTCACCAATTGGGAGGGTGCCACTACTAAATGTAAATCCATGGGCGAGGGAATCATTGGTGGTAAATAGTAGGTAGAGAAGGGACCATAAGAGGTGGATCCACTAGGGAATAAGGGGGAGCCTTCTTTCAATAAAACCTCTGGGAAGAAGCGTAGAAGGTGAAGGCATAGTTAAGAGGTGATCTTTAAAATGTTTTTGAAGGATGAAACAATTATTGGTGTGATGTTTTCCATATTGTCACTAGATACAACATTTATCTACATACTTAGGAATATATTTAGGTAATATTTTTATGAGAGGTATAGCCTTGTCTGAGGTTTGAGTCGTGGGATGCAAGGTGTTGATATATTGTCACAATTTTTAACAATGCATGGATGAATGGTTATTTATGATATAAAATTAATAGATAAACTTGTGCGTAGACTTTTTAGGTATAATCATAAGAGGAATGGAAATAAAAGCCAAAGAATATTGGTATAATTAATAGTCTATAATCTAATGATCAACAACTTTATGAATGTCACAATAAGGTTGATCAGTCCATTTGGTTGGTGAAGGATCTAACTATGGTAAAGGGAGAAAACCATCACCAAGAGAAGGTGGGGTTGGTGGATAGTCTAGACAAGGCTCAAATTAAGGAGAAATAAGATCATAAATAGGAAGAGACTCATCTATAGAAATAAGAGAATTTGAACTAGGCTCTACTAAGGGAAGGGTAGGGTTCAAAAAAGGCTAAAGGACAGTCACAAGCATCTTAGGGATATGTCAACTAGAGGGGTTATGTTATCTAGCAAAGAGATAGGGACTAATCATAGCATGATCCATAAGCATACTCCTATGAAGATCTTCAAAAATTAGAGGTGTGCGAACATCTCTACTTTATGATTAAGAGGGAAAATGCTAAAATTAAAAAATGATATAAGATGGAATACTAGAAGATATACTAAAATATTGAAGCAAAGAGGAATGATAATGAATAATATTAGTATCTTAGGCCTAAATTAGACCTCTTAATACTGGATCATCTAAGGTATATCCATTATCATAATTAGGTGTATAAATATCAATAGTGTAGGTAGGGACAACCTTGTCATTAGATGTGGTGTGATGAATGGAATGCCAAGTCTTAGTTAAGATAATGGGAATGTCATCACAAGGTAGTTGATGAGAATGAGGTTGAATAGAATTAGGAAGCTAAGAGGTGAGATGAAGTGAGAGATCCAAAGTTTTAATCTTGAGATTGATCTTTCCAAGCTCATCATCATCGAAATATAAGAGGTTAGGGGGTATATTTCCAATGAGTTTGGAGTGACCATTATAAGTTTAGGTGGAATTTATAAGAAAGTTAAATCATTGAGATTGATAAAATGGAATGCTTGGCAAGGGTTAAAGGGTAGGAATATTTAATACACCACGGTCTTAGAATTGTCTAAAATTCTAAGGGTTGGTGTCACCTTGAATCCTTTAGATAGATCAATTGTGAAGAAATTTGACACATTAACAAGTAGAAGAGGTAATTTCTCTCCTGAGATGAGCCTATGGCCTACAAATAAAAATTTTATAGGATAGAGGAAAGTTGAATATCATCACCTTTACATGAATGGTGATAGGTGAAATGGTAATATGGAGCCACACACAACCTAAAGGAGGCATTTACCTTCAGTTATAGCCTTGACATGTAATACATGTGGACTCAAGATTATACTTGGAATATCCAAGGATTTTGATAAAATCAAGAGAGGTAACACAAGTGCTAGAACCCTCATCAATTAAGGAATGCTTTACTTAGATATCACAAATTTAGATATTAATAAAAATGGGAGGATCATTCACATGAAGAAGAATATTGTTGAGGATCATAGAAGTAATGGGGAATTTGAAGGAAAAGAGATGTGCCCATTATCTCAGCAACATGTATGGACATCTATTTAAACTATTGTAAAATGCTAACATTTGATCCAAATAAAGTTCACATCCTACTAGGGGATGAGGGATGTTAATTTTGAATAAAAGATGCATAAGATAATTATGATGGCATGGAAAGGTCTGCATAAGTTTGAGAAATGGGTTTTGAGATGGGAGATTAGTAAGTTCTCTGATAGGATCCCATTCATCATAACCCATAAGAGAACTATTGGAAAGAGGTGCATAGTGTTGAAAGAGGTTCCTGGAAGGAGGAGCCAAAGTAAATGTGAATTTATGAAGATAAGAGGCAAAATTTTTAAATAGAGGACAAGTTTGTTGATTAACTTGAGAAGATGGGGTAGTTGATGTAGGTGTGGTTTGGGAATAAGTGTTGATATAAGTTTGAGTATCATTGGTGATAGGTAAGGAGGCTAGAGGGATGGTATAAATAGGATGGGAAGTGTTATCTAAGGGAAGTGTTGGAATTAGTTCATCAAAATATATAATGTATTCTTTACTCAACTTATTTAAGTGAGTTGGAGAATAATCTTGGATAACACAAAATGTGTGAGATAATTGAGGTGTGTGGATGGGTTGAGGATCGATGATATAAAACACCCTTCTCATTTTAGTCATATTTACCACATTTTCTTCATGAGTTGGGTCAAGAAGACTATCAACATAATTAATAGAAGGGATAGGCTTGTCTTGGTTATCTCTATAATTTGGAAAAGGATCTTTATAGATGACCCAATGGTCATTAGCCTGGTTCAAAGCTTGAGATTTAGTTTTTATTTCATGGGATTTGAAAGTAATGTCATAGGCTTATTTTGATTTATGAATGATAGATTCATGGTCAAAATTAGGACCAATAAGGAAATACATAGCTAAATTACAAAGCTGCCTACAGGTCTCATGAGAATGACCAAAACTAGCATGAAACCAACAAAATTTATTAGGATCATACAAATATTTCATGGGATGAGTGGGATCAAGTTCTCATGGGAGATTAATTAGTAGATGTTTTTATAATTCCACTAGGGATAAAGTTTTATAAAAATTTATGTTGTTAGCTACAGATAAATGATGATTAGTGATGTGGTTAGGAGGGGAAGCTTGTTCTAGAGTTTGGTTAGGAATAATATCTTGAATAGTATGAATGGTATCATAAGATTTGATGACACCATCATTGGTAGCATTATGATTCTTATTCTTAAGTAACATATGAATACCCATAGAAGGTTGGGATGGCTCAAATTGATGCATAAGGAAATCTTGATGCTTGGCTTAGTCAATGACCTCTTATAAAGTATGTGGAGAGAGAGTCTAGACCTGATATTACAACTTGGGAAAAATAGCAATGGTAAATAGATAAAAGAGGTTGTCATATTCCATATTATGTTCACACTTATTAGACAAGGTATTCCATCATTTGATAAAATCTTGTGTGTTTTGGTCTCAAGTTGTTTATAATTGATAAAATGGGCCAAAGTATTCTTAGGGAGATCACTATTTTAGAACTCTTGGCATAAATCATTAAGTAAATCTTCCAAACTAGTAATAGAATGATATTTGATTTGGTCTTACTAATATAAAGCATTACCCATGAGAGTTTTTTCCAATATCTTTGTAGATACAAATGTATTTAATTTGACCCAATCTTTATGTATATTTCTAAATGTTTTTAAATGAAGAGTAGGTTGGTTGACCCATTGTAATAAATGGTAGGGGCGATACCTCCTATATAGATATTATCAATTTGAGATGCAAGAGGCTCATTTTCAAGATGCTTGATTATTTTATTAACAAGAGGAGGTTGAGGGATAAGATTACCATGGGAATCTTGAAGAGGAGGTGAGGGAACATTTTGATTATGCATGTCCCATAGCATCTATTGAGGGTGGGTTTGAAGATGGATAATATGATTTTGCATTTTCATCATTTCATTTGCATTGTTAGCTTGAAAAGCATTAATTTGATTAAGATTTTGTAATAAAAGTTGAAGGGTTTGAGTTACATTATTAAAACTATTTGAAGTATTATAATTGGTAGTAGTTGCTTGGGTACCACTATGGGTGTTAGTAGGAGCTTGATAATAATTGTTAGTAAGTGAGGTAATAGTGGCATAATTTTCTTGTGTGTCAAAAGATGGACTAGTAGAAGAATTGAGAAGAGTGGGTCTTGGAAGAGGCCCACTAGATGTGTAACCTACCATGTTAGTAGAGATATTAGGCATGGAGGTAGAGGAAATCAAAGATGAAGAAGTCATGATATGAGAAGGGGTCAAAATAGAGGGAAGAGGCTGAGAAGAAGAGAAGCTAGTATCCCCAAATCCATGTGAGAATGTGGGAGAAAGTGAATGGGGCTCTTCAACTTGATAACTTATCATGAGATGGTAAATAATAGGAGGCTCATTTCCTCAATGTTGAGGAAAATCATTAATGAAGAAGAAAATTTCTAGTGTATACTCTATTTTGGATTGATCTTCAAGTGAGAAGAGAGGATTATGAAGTGTAGAGGAATGAAGAGGGGTCCCATAGTGTTAGGTTTTGGAGCTAAAAGCTTCACCAGGATGCAAACAAGAGGAGTTACAGAGGTTGTGGAGGTTGTGAAGAGTTGCAAAATGAGTTGCAGGGAAACTGACGTCGGTCTAATCAACTGACGCCAGTCAGATAGCAATGAAGAATCAATTGATGTTAGTTACTAGTCAGCTGACATCAATCAGGGAGGAGCCGACGTCGGCAGCCTATGCATGAACATGTAGTTTGCATGTTGATTTCGGAGAGTCTATTTTTGGACTATTAGTTTGCATGTTAAAGGCTAATTATAGTCTTGAGATGCATGTCTAATTATTGTAATTAAGATAGTCTAATTATTGTAAGCATGAGACCTATATATAGACTCATGGGTTGTATTGTAAACTAGTGATAGAGAGAAAGAGAGCAAAATAAGCTCCTTCTGAGAGAAGAGAGAAATGGTGTGTTCCTCTTAGTGCCACAGTACCAAGTGTGGGTGCTGGTTTGGAGAATTAGAAGGGTTCTTCATGTTTGTATGATCTTGGTCAACAGGTGTGCATGGCTTCTTTTGGAGATCTACAATGGTGAGTAAGGTCTAGTGATTTGTAGGTAGCAACAGAGAGCAAGAGATCTACTTGGAGTACAGTTATATAGTTAGTGTACTAGCAGTGTGTTACTAACTGGTGGAGGTGAACAACAATTCTATATTAGAGTTGTGTGTTGGGACCGAGAGAGAGAGGGAAGAAGGTCTTGAGGTGTGGCGAGCCTTTGAGGTGGAAGAAGAAGTGGCATCTTCTTTATTGTATTTTCTTCTGAGTGATTATTAATACATTTATGTATTATCTCTCATATTCCTGTGTTGTTTCATATTTCTAGTTACTTGTTACTTCTAGTTAAATTCTGTGTTTAGTTGCTAATACAAGAGGTAATCATATGTGCTCTTATTGGGGAGCAAGATCCTGACAGTTTGTATCAGAGCAGGTTGACCAGGTTGACCAGGTTGGTACCAACTTGACAGTTGGTATTAGATCTTTTGGTTGGGTTACTAACAGGTGGTTTTAGATCTGGTTAGTGTTTGTTGATTATAGGGCACTCTCAAGGGTTTCAAATTGAGTGGGAGTATAGCAATGGTAGAAGAAAGTAAGCTATGAATGGAGAAACTGAATATCATGAATGGTCTGATTGATGGAAAGAAAGAGCAAGGAAAAGGAGATTGTTGGTCGGTAGAAGATCAGCATGTAAAAGCAGATGTTGCAAGTGATGTTGCATAGGTTACTCTAGATAAAGTAGAATCTTGGTTTACAGATTCTTTTGCCTCTTTCCATGCAGCCTAAAATAGAGCATCTTTTCATGGGTATGTCTTTGGAGACTTTTGAGAGATTTATTTAGGGGTTGGTGAGCCTTGTCAAATTATTGATGAAGGGGAAGTGGAGCTGAATTTGCAGATAGGTAACACACAGGTGTTGAAGGAGGTCATGCAGGTACCAGTCTTAGAGATGAGTCTAATTTCTTCAGGAAAGTTGGGTGATGGGAGATGCACAATAACTCTCACAGTGGATGCACTTGAATTATATGGTGGTAAGAAAGTAGGTATCCTTTATCTATCTACTTATATTCCTGATTCACCTTCTATTGCAGAGATGTGGCTTTGTAGGCTTGGCCACATATGTAGGAGGGGAATGCATGTTCTTAAGTGGAAGATAGACATTTTTGACAAACTTAAGAACTGGAAAGCCTTGGTGTTCATGGAGGAGATGGCAGACAGAGATCAGTGGAGGGGACTAAATTATTTTGAGCAGGGTTGTGTTGATATGAATAGGGTTTTGATCCATGGATAACTCACGGGTAAAAAGTCATCACTCACAGGTGAACATAGGTACTGGTGTCAGTCAGACAGTAACTGACATCAACAATAGGAAGACTGAATTGGTCATACAAAAACTAACGTTGGTAGAAGGGATATTAACATCAGCTAGGGAAATGACATTGGCAGTTAGGGTCAGTGCAGGGAACTGACATCAGTCAGATGTAGACTAGGAGATGGCTAAGATCAGTCACTGGAACGGATGGTGGGCAGAAAGCAAGTTGTCAAAAAGTCTCAAATGCCCATATGGAGGTCAGAAAGGGTAAGTGAACCTCATATTTGTTGTTCACCTTCTTTATATTGCTTATTGATGGTCAAGAACTAGGAAGACGTGAAGAGGCAATGCAGGTAGAATCCAGATATAGTGGTAGCTTGGCATTGATGAGGAGTGTGAATCCTTGGAGAAGAACCAAACAAGTATTTTTTGGTGGAGTTGTCAGTTAGAAGAAAGCACTAAAAGATGGATGGATTCCCAAGTTAAAGAAGAGAGTGGATGGATACGTGAGATGAAAGGCCAAGGTATATGGTCTTGAGGAAGCTACAAGATAGTGGTATATATTTTGACAGGTGGATGACAAAGCAAGACTTTAGTCAATGTCAGTGTAACTATTGTGTTCATCTTACCAGGTGGATAATGGTTACAACATTATCCAGTTATTGTATGTGGGTGATTTGTTAGCAGGTTTATACATACAGGGTTTTGTTGAGCTAAAGGTAAGGTTAGTTTAGAGGTATGTCATGAAGAATTTGGAGCATCAAAATTCTTTGGCATAAGAGACATGGATATTTTGTCTCCAGTGGCAGCTGATGTGAAGAAGGTGTTGGCAGGGTTCAATTCGCAACATGCAAAATCGGTAAGCACACCAAGGGCTAGCCAGTTCAAGCTTAGCTTAGAACAGGGTTTGAAATCACATAAGGTCTAGTGTAGGCCTGAGTTTTCCCAAGCAGTGGGAGTTGTCAGAAAGTATGGAGCTAATTCAGGGAAGGAGTACTAGAGGGTAGTTCATTAGATTCTCAGGTATCTGAGAGGGACTAGCAGCAGGTTAACATGTTATGTAGGGTCAAGGTCTTCACTACATGGAGTTTTAGGTTCAGATGTGGTAGGTTACTTGGATGATAGGTGTAGCATCACAGGATGTGTGGTGGTTAGTCTTCAAGGTTGAGCTTAAAGAGGGATACAAGCTAGAAAAAAATTTAGATGGTGTATAGGTACAGGTACAGGTGTAGCTGTTTATCTCCAATTGGGAGATTGTTAGGTTGTGGAGCTAAAAGCTTCACCAAGATGCAAACATGAGGAGTTACGGAGGTTGCAGAGGTTACAGAGAGTTGCAGAGAAATTGATGTCAGTTTGATCAACTGACATCAGTCAGATAGCAGTGAAGAAGCAATCAACATTGATTACCAGTCGACCGACATCGATCAGGGAGGAACCAACGTCGGCAGCCTGTGCATGAACATGCAATTTGCATGTTGATTCTAAAGAGTCTATTTTTGGATTGTTAGTCTACATTTTAAAGGCTAATTATAGTCTTGAGTTGCGTGTCTAATTATTGTAATTAAGATAGTCTAATTATTGTAAGCATGAGATCTATATATAGACTCATGGGTTGTATTGTAAACTAGTGTTAGAGAGTAAGAGAGCAAAATAAGCTCCTTCTAAGAGAAGAGAGAAATGGTGTGTTCCTCCTAGTGTCACAGTACCAAGTGTGGGTGCTGGTTTGGAGAATCAGAAGGGTTCTTTGTGTTTGTATGATCTTGGTCAGCAGGTGTGCATGGCTTCTTTTATGGCTTCTTTTAGAGATCTACAATGGTGAGTAAGGTCTAGTGATTTGTAGGTAGCAGTAGAGAGCAGGAGATCTACTTGGAGTATGGTTGTGTACTTGGTGTATTGGCAGCGTGTTACTGACTGGTGGAGGTGAACAATAATTATGTATTTGAGTTGTGTGTTGGGACCAGGAGAGAGAGGGAAGAAGGTCTTGAGGTGTGGCGAGCCTTTGAGTTGGAAGAAGTGGCATCTTCTTTATTGTATTTTCTTCTAAGTGATTATTAATACATTTGTGTATTGTCTCTCATATTCCTGTGTTGTTTCATATTTCTAGTTACTTGTTACTTTTGGTTAAATTTCGTGTTTAGTTGTTAATACAAGAGGTAATCATATGTGCTCTTATTGGGGAGCAAGATCCTGACACATAGTTTGTAGTGTGAGTGGCTATATACACAATAATTTCATCTAGGATATGAACCAAAAGATCATTATGTGAGAACCTATTAGGTTTGGTAAGACTCACCATATCTATTGAATTCAACTCATTGTTGTCTTCCAACATAAATTTCATGATGAGAGAGAGAGATCAGGGAAGACAAAGTTGATAAAAAGTAAGGAGACACAAGATGAAGATAAGTTTATAGAGTCAACCAATTTGACCTAGTACTAAATATAGGGTATGAAATTGAGCTAATAAGGATATAGAATTGACCAAGTCAACTTAGTAATGAAACCTGAGATAAAGGGTAGCTTGATAAGGATACGAAGTCTACTAGATCAACTTAGTACTATAACTTGAGAGGCAGAAAGGAGTATTGGGTTGACCAAGTCAACTTAGTACTACAATCAAGGAAAAAGATAGTCTATAAGAGACTATCAAACAAAATAATAGTGTATTGAAAATAGAAAAAAATTGACAATGTATTTTAAGGCAAGAAATAGAAGTAAACACATAAATAATTGGATCAATAAGAATGATCCAATTGGTATGCAATGCAAAACCTTGTACCAAGGTTGGCTAATGAAAGTTTTTGAAATAAAACATATAATGAGAAAAGAGAAAGTAGTCAAATGAAAAGTAAATGCCAACTAATTGGTTATCTTGAATTTTGTTAGATTATTATGAATCATTATTTTCAGTGTGATAGGGAAGTTGGCTGAAAATAAGGAACTAAAAAGCAATATATGGATGGTTTCAAGATGTTTAGGCTAAAATGGATCGATATTGGTAATGGTATTAACTTGGTATTGGGGCCTACCCCCTTACTTCAAAATCTTGCAGTGATAAGGGTATCCGATGCCTTGCCAATATATACCATTAACCACTTGTTTATAATTGGCTAGAAAACCAAGTTGGCTTCTCCCTTGGAGATGAAATCCAAGTAGGTAGGCCTTGGGTATAAATTTTTTTAAATATATTTTGAAATTATGTGATTTGGTAGTGTGTGCAAGAAAGAGAAAAATAGTGCAACTAAATGATTTATTAAAAAACCATCTAATTATACTATGTGATATACTCTAAGCATGCAAATAATTGAAAATGAAAGTGTGAATTATTTACTATAATATAGTTGTTAATTACCAATTTAAGCATGGCAAAAAGTTAGTTTAAATGATAATGTATGTAAACATTACAAAAGAGAGTTGATAGGGTCACAACTATACTATAGAAGTAGGAGTCCTTAAGAACTAAGTTGACCATGTCAACCTAGTCTTTCAAACAAAAGATAGACTATAAAACTAGGTTGATGAAATCAACCTATTTTGATGTAGGATTTTAGTTTTGAAGATTACAAAATTTTCCAAATAGAACTGTAAGGAAGAACTAGATTGAAAGAGAGAGAAAGAAAGAAACCTTGGTGGGTTAGAAGATGTAGAGGATTATGAAATTTTTATTGAAGTGCCTTGACTATTGCTTTCAGGTTTTGCCAACTATGTCAACTAGCTTAAACTAATTATATAATTCCTTATTTTTAAAATCATATTAAGATGACTGAGTTGAGCTAGTCAACTTGGTTTGTTATCTGGAAGTTGAATATGATACTAAGTCACCCTAAAAGCTTATTTTTCTATTATGGATTTGAGTAAGAGACTAAGTTGACCTATTCAACATAGTCTATTATCTAGAATTGAATAAAAGTACTATGTCAACCTACTTGATCAAGTAACCTATATTAGATGAAGACCTACATAGAAGAATATATTCATTTGATGCACCTGTGTTAAACCTATGCACAAAACATAAAAACTCTATTAATCTAGTTGACCTAGTATCACAGATATAGAAAAATAATAAAATAATAGAAATAAAAAGTGTGAGAAAAAAACTACAATGGTTAGATTCAAATTGGGTTCACTAGATTTTTTTTAATTAGAAATGCATCAAATCCACAAATCAATCCTATCTTGGAGTAGATATATCCTACTTACACTTCTGATGGGGGATACATTAGATAATTGGAAACATGAACAATATGAATCTATTAGGCCTAATGAAGGTATCTATTACCACAATAATATCACTATGGATGGTTCCAAAGCCTTCATTCATGCAAAAATACACAATAAACCTAAATAATTCCTATGTTTTCATATTCACTAAATTAATAACAAGTAAAGCAAAAATATAATCTAGTGCTCACCAAATCTTGTGGCATAAAATGGGGGTAATAAAAAACAAAATTAAACATGCATAGAAGACATATACCCAATTCAATGTATATGTAATCCTAATGTATAGAAGAGAAGTTCAAATTCATATCTATCTATTCTTACAAAATAGGAATAAAGTTAGGAATACTTACCTTTGAAGATAAACTCATTGAGATTCAATCTCTCCCTTGGCTAAGGTGCTTCACAAGAGGTTTTTAAGGTATGTAAGGATGACAAGGATAAATAATCTCTAGGATATACAACCTATCAATTCATACAAAAGACTTCTCCATAAGACAAGATCTGTATCTCCAAAGAAAGTATGAAATCATAAGCTTGTTCCTTAAGTAAAATGGTGGATAAGAATATGTGAAATATATCTCACTTATTATATTCTCTAAATAATGTAAAAATTATTGTGTTTATATAGGAAAAATTTTCCTTAAAACCTTCCAAAATTTTTGGCCAACAAGGTCAACCCAATTGACCTAGTATCATTAATGGCAAAAACTCACTAGGTTATAAACTAGGTCAGCCAAGAGCCAACTTAGACCCTAAATAAGTTTTGTCAATAAGAGTACAATGTGAACACAATTGACATAGTCATGTAAAATATTGAAATAGGTTTTAGGTTATAAAAAAGGCTAATGAAGGTGGAAAAAGGCTAGAAGAGTGTGCAAAAGAGAAGGACAAGCTTAGGGGAATGGTTTTTAGGAGACAAATTTGTATATACTAAGTGGTAAAAGGGAGAATAATTCTATGAAGAACTAATGGTCTACCTACCCATTTCCTAATTCACCTCTTAAGGTGTACACTTATAAATATTTATACTTGATGGGTTCCTTGAAGATAAAGAGCATTAGTAATTGATAAAAGTTTGAAAATATTGGGTATACAGGGATAACCTTGTGATGTGTAAGCTAAGTGCTATAAGTGGGAAGTCTTGGGGTCAATTCCCCAAGATGAATACCTTTATAACATAATTCCCACACTAGGATCCAAAAATTTAACCATGAGGGTAGTCGATGTAGTGGACTAGTTGGTTTCATGTTCAACACGGTGGGGGTTAGTAGGTGGCTTGAAACCTATGTTCAATGTAATGAGGTAAGCCACAATCCATGGATATGACTACTCTTCATGAATAATTATAGCTATAATTAAATAAATCATGTTACCCAAAATTTTACCCTTTCATGTGTGTGATGGCCCATGAGGAAGAGGAAGATGTAAACCATCTTGTTTTAACTACACTTTTGCTAGATAGGCTTGGATTTAGCTTTGCATTAAGCTGCATTAGTAGTGGGATAATCTAGAAACCTTGAAGTAGGATTTTATATCTTGGCTTATGGGCTCAAGGAAAGATACTTTCTTATTCTTATTGAAAACATGTCCATCTATCCTAATATGGACTATTTGGAAAGAGGAAAATCTACAAATTTTTGAAGATTGATCTAGATCCTTTGAGGAGGTGATAAAGAAATCTAAACTAGTTATGTTAGAGGAGGGATTCACTCATGCCCAAAATTATAGGGGATGTATTTTAGTATTGAAAATATATATAATCTTTTCCTAATGTTGGTTAAAATTTATTCTCATTAATGGATCAAATTTGTTGTTTAAGGCTGATAAACATACACAAAGGAAGGATTGGAAGCTACGTCTTATGAGAATGTTCAAATTTAATTTTGATGGCACTAATAGGGGGAACTTAGGTGAATCTAGATTATTTTATATAATTAGGGATTATTTATTATCACTCATTAGAGCATCTTAAAAAAATTTGATGGATGGAACCAAAAACAAAGGTGAGGCCCAAGCCTTGGTCTAGGGACTTGAGCTTATGTACCATTATGGGATTGACCAAATAATCATCAAGGGGGACTCCATGGTTATCATTTAGACCCTATGGAATTAAAAGGAAAGTTTTTGGAACCTCAAAAATATTTTAAGTTGGGCATGGGAATGCCTTGCATATTTATTTCCCTAAGAAGCTAACCATTACTTATGTGAAGCAAATCAAGTGGCTGATGAGTTGGCTAATAGAGGCATAGCTCAAGTAGAGGATTAATTTGTGAAAATGATTGGGTAAGGTGGGAATAAAATAATCCCATATGATTATTTCAAAATCAAGTATATTAGGATCAAGGGACTATTAATGGTGGAGAGTAGCTGAAGCATGGGAAATGTCATCCCCCATTTTATTGGTAATATCAACATCCTCTCACCCAAATTGAGACACTAGCCTTTGGTGTTATGGCTTCTAGTTGGTTTTTAACATTTCTCTCGTATAAATTCACAATTATTAAATGATAGCTAGATCATGGAACAAATGCTCTAAGTGGATCTCAATGAGCCTTACCTACATATCACACCAAAGAAGCATGACTTGGCCTTTAAGGATCACGTGTTAGATACCAAGTTGAAACAAATTTTATTCATTTAGGTGGGGAATGTTTTACACACCATTAAGAAGTTCTAGGTTTGATTTTCCTAGAGACAAAATGCAGGGTCAAGGTTAATTCTCTAGTGACATTGGATTTCATGGGTAATTTTTTTCATGCCTCCATGGATAAATAATTTACTGTAGTGGTGTCATCACAACTAGCCTGGAAGAGATTTCATGTTGGCCTGGAGGTAGTAGTGGAGGATTTATCTCTAGAGGATAAAGGACTCCAAGTTTTTTTTGGGTTGTTAAATAGTGGTCTTATTTCATTTAGGGAATTTCAGGATTTAGATGATATATTTGATAACCTTCAAGTTCACCTATAATTCCAATAATCCAATCTTTAGAACTTGAGGCCTTTTAGAAGTTACATACCACTACTAGATTTAGGATCCCTTCATTCTCCATTGGTATCAATCATGGCTACTCTCTAAGGACATAATTATCTAAGTTTGGTATTGGAAATTAACTATCTCTCAAATATCTTCAGGATATACAACCCTCTCCCGTAGTAGGTTCCAGTCTATGTGGATGATGGGCCCATTGCCAAATGAGCAGCCTCAACACACATGGAAGATCAACTAGATAACATGAGAGTGGCTCCTAGTGTGGGGGGTTTATCTAAGTGTGAGTCAAGTTGTAAAGGAAAAGAGAAGGTATAAATTCACCTTACCATGGAAGACTAAGGTGGATAGGGTGGATGTTGTATCAGGTCATGTCATTGGTTTTGGAAACTCTATGTTGACTAAGGTCCCTTATAAGGATGATTGCTAAAATCATGGTGGTGGGGAATTTATAGTTAGAAATACCTAATAATTTGGTGGTGGCAACTTTAGACACCTAAATCTAGTCATCGATAACCTCCAACTAGGCTTTTGACCAATTTCTACCCAAGTACATAATTTGGCCTAAAAACACAAAAACACATAAAATGAGTTAAAATTGATATATTCAAGTGCCAATTTTGGCTAGAGTGTCATTAAATGGGGTAATGTAATTTATGGGCAAGCTAACTTTTATTAGATCATTTTGAGTCAAAATGCCAATTTTGCACTGGGTACTCTAGATTGATCTTTCCTATCAAATATCTTGCACAAGACACATGCCTTTGTTATTTTGTATTGGTAACATCCTAAATGGGATAATGGATCCAATACATCTAATAGTGACTTCAAATTCAAATCCAGTCAAATTTTGGACCAATAACAAGACATTTTGATCAATTTGAGTAATTTGTGCATAAAGTGCTTAAACATGCTTAAGAGCCAATTAACCCAAATCAAGGACTAATTAAGAATTCCATATAATTTTTTTGAATAATTTGTTTTGGAAATGAATATTGAATATCTACATCATTAGGTGACCTCACTTCTTGAGAAGACATCCCTAGGCCATAAATGCCATAAATACTAGGATCCGTGCCCTTCATGCCTCATCAATGCCTTTCATTATGTCCTCCATGCACCTTAATTAGCCCTTATTCCAATGTCATGATGAGGATAATTATAAGCTTAATTCCAAAAATTGAATTAATCCTCAACCACACATCTCAATCTTAGAATGGACGGTTCAGGTTGATTCTAGACATTCTCAAAGATCGATAAATAGGAGGCCTCACCACATGAATTTTAAGTCTTGATAATGCAAAGTTATAATGCACAAATGATTCCAAAAGCCATTGCAATTAGTTTCACCATGAAATATTGATTCCAATGCAAGCCAAGCCAAAGCCACAAGGTGCCAAGGAGAAGAGGAGATAGCCAATCCTTCTTTGATGAAGACTTCATGAGCACAAGCTGAGCAAGCCACTACAACAAGCATTTTGGAGCATCCAAGGAAGATAAAAGAGAGTTTATTTTGAATTTTATTTGTGTGTTTTATTCATGTTTTTTAACTAAGCTCTCCCTAGTATCTAGGCCTAGAGATGTTATCCTAATTAGTATGTTTCTTTTATTTTATTTTCATTTTGAAACTAACACCATACTAACCATCGTTTCTTGAGTCAATTTCCTATATCATAGCAACACCATTAGTTTCTTAGCTATAGGTGGTTTTTTGTTATCCATTTTTTTTCCTTTGGTGTCTTGTGTCCTAGGATATTTTTCCTTGGTTTGGTGGTTGATTTATTTTGTTTGGTGTTCATGGTTATTAGTCCTCAGTCTAGGGTTACTTCTTCGGTCTTTAAGGGTCTTTTGGATTTCCACATTTTTTGATAGATTTTGTAATCTTATTTTTCATTTAATAAAATAGGTAAGGGACCGACCAACCCTCATTATCTAATAAAAAATACTTTCATTATTGTTATTTAAAAATAGAATAACATATTATACATAAAATAAATGAGGTTGGAGAAGGCGTATACGAGTGTGGCATAGTCGTGGTTTTCACTACGAGGTTAGTTATATTGATTAAATTAATATTGGTTTAAGTATGAGCTAAAATAATAAAATTTTCATGGGTTAATGGTTTTTCATTTTATTTATAGAAATGTAGAAAATCTAGGGGAATATTCCTTGTACTGCGGATGACTCGACCATCCACAGAACTAGTCATGTGACTAGAAAACCCTAACTCGAATGACCATAGATATAAAATCCTTGTCATATATATATATATATATATATATATATATATATATATATATATAGGTTACCAGATATTTCAATTTGCACATATAATTGTGTTATATTGAACCATATATAAACTAGTTATAGTGATTGCTAGATTGTATAAAACTACATTATTTTAAATAGACATGGGTTGATCTATTAAGCTCAGTAATAACATAAAGATATATGTATGTTTATATTATAATTAACTATGTATTTTTACAAAGATGGTTTTGTTTATATAGGATCATATGCCTCTAAATTATTCCTTTATAATTATAATTAAACCTGCACATATATATAAATGTGGTTGAGTATGGTATCAATTGTATGTTAAATGGGGTATGTAGAGTCGATTTTGAATGGGTTGGGACTAAGTCTCAAAGGTATAACTTGAGTTAAATATTTATTTTCTACTGAACATAAATAAATAGATAACACTGGTTGAGTATTTATAATATGCATATTTTATATGTGAAACTTGTTATTTCAATTCATGTTATCATAGTCAAATACGCTTCTTTTGTAAAATAAAGATACATGTTATATAGTATTACAAGTACAATATACAATTTTGTGTTTATATGCATAAATTACATATTCATGATAATCTTAATTAATGACATAATACCTTTATAATTATGAGTATATTGAATATAATTATGTATATATATTGATTGATGATTAAATACATATGATGCATTATCAAAGAGGAATAAATTCTTGTTTACTTACCTTATTAATGTAGAATTCAAAATAGAATTTGAAAAATTCTAGGAACTTCTATTTAAATAATATTTTAGAATATTTAGTTCAATACTTTTTAAATTGGCTAGTTTATAGTCCTTAAATGTTATTATTTGAATGAATAACCTAATAATTGAGTTACATGTTAATATTTGGTAACTTGATGTCATGATTTATAGTCTTACTTGGATGGCTGATGTTATTAATGACTGTTATTCAAATCTATGTATTGATATGAATTTGTTATGAAAATTATAAATTAATTTTTTGGATTTATAATGCTGCATTTGATGGATTGAATGCATGTCTATGAGGTTTTCTTATATTAAGCATATAATATGATTTCTAGTAAGGAAAAACTGATTATAAATTTGTTGGTTTTTATATTTTTTATATATAGACCAAATCTCATATTAATAACCCTAAATAAGTATGTAAGATTGATTCCACTTAATTAGTGCCCCTAATATGTAGATAAAGTGTAATCCAATTAAGTGATGTGGATGAAATTGGATGATCCTCACGATCAATAACTATATAAAAGATTTGACCAAAGTAGTGTTTATAGTTAAACATTGTCATTTTATCTATTTGATTTAGTCTACATTTTTCATATGATATCATGTTAAAATGAGTTTCTTTATGATCTACATCATGTAATATTTATCTTATAGCACATGGGTTCTAGTTGTCACTCTTTATTCTTGCACCATCATTATCTATCCATCTGTAAATGGATGGACATTCCCTAGTTGGGAGCTTGTGTAAGAGATCAATGGTCCATGGTTGGTGTGGAAAATCACTTGAATGATTCTCTCTATCCCCTCAATAATACTACACTAGTGACTACACTTGAGATTACTTATGGATATTATGAGTTCATTGAGACTCGCATGCTCCATGGAGATTTGTATCATTATATATTATTATTAAAATATTTATTATGTTGAGATTGTACTTTTTATTTATATATATCATTATAGTAGTTGTATATAATATTGTATCAGTTGTGGTTAAATTTTTAATAATAATTTTATGAAATAAATGTAGTTTTCATTTATGTATTCAACATTGTAACTATTCTTGATATTGATATTATTATTATGATTATTAGTTAAAATAGATTAGTTATAGACCTTTTTATGGTTAGCTAAAACTAATGTATTTAATTAAAGATCACTTTATGTAGGTTTCATTGTGATTAAATTTATAAATTGAATTTGTGTAATTGTTTTAATTATTTTTTACCCTATTCTAGTAAAATCTAGTGGTCTTGTTTTATTGTGGTATCAGAGTTGAGTCTCAAATGATATAACTTAATGATTCCATTAAAGAAAATGTATTATCCCATTAATCAAGAATAATAATGGTGCATGTTAGACCTAGATGTGAGGGTACCCTAAACACCAACCATCTAATGGATCCAAACTAGTTCTCCATTGAACAAGCTATGCAGTTCGATCAGATCCTTGTAACCATGCACAAAACTAGGGACCAAATCATGAACCTAAGAAATAAAGTGCATGGGCATGTTGAAGGGAATGTTTAGGAAGAACCTAAATATTATCTTGATGAGTAGGAAAAACCTCAAGAGTAGTGGCATGAGGAAGTGCCATAAGATTCAAGAGCTCAATTAGATTCAGAGTTGGCATGGAATATGAAAAAGATGAATCCACCCAAGTTCAATGGAACCATTTTGGGAGATGGAGTTGAAGCATGGTTGATTGAGAAGGAGAAATATTTAGATATTTGAGATTATTATAAAGTCACTAAAGCATTTTGGAGAGCCTATCAACTTGCTAGATAAATAACAACTTGGTGGGAAAATAAGAAGCTTGTGATGAACCTCAACTATACCACCACCACTTGGGAATAATTTATGACTTTTTTTAGGTCATGATAGCTTCCTCAGCTATATTTTTATCAGAAGCTAACACATTTTTATAACCTTAAGTAAGGATACATTTATGTGAATGAATACTAGGAGCAATTCACCAAGATCCTATGGTATGTACCTTAATATTAATCAAATGAGAGGCTCAAAATTAGGAAGTTAATTATGGGATTAAAACCCCAAATTAATTATGAGGTGGATGTACATGGGCCATCTACCATGGATCAAGTCTTAGAGAAGGTATTCAAATGAGAATAGAAGATGAAATATCTTGTTCAAGTTAGATATAAGTTTAAGAATTTTTTTAAAAGTTATAAAATGAATTTCAAAAAGAAGAATTGGAAGAGGAGTGAATACTTCAAGAACTAGTTTAAGAACTAGAATGCTAAGTTCAATAGTAGCTCAGGAAACAAGAAACCTAAAAATGGTTTCAAGGGAGGTTTTAAGGGGAACCAATAGTGTGATAGGAAAGGACCACCTAGAGGTTTCTTTAATTTTTGAGGTGACCATTATGTTTGAGAGTGCACTAAGGGTAAATCAAATGGAAAGAACAAGGGTTCTACTTATCAATAGGGAAATTTTCAGCAACAAATTCATGGTACTACTGATAATCATCAAGCTAAATTCCAAGCTTCTCTTATTGAACTATCAGGTATTTTTTTGATCATCTAGTTTCTATTTTGATTGACACTGGGGCTATATAATGTTTTATTTCTCCTAGAATGCTTAATAAGTTATCTATAAAATCTAGGATTATGGTCAATGTATGGTTAGTATAATATGAGAATGAGTCAAAATTCAAGGTTGATAAGTGTCTAGTGGAAGATGAGACCAAGTTTCTTGAATTAATTATAATAGTGGATTTATATGCTACACCATTAGGGTCATATGATGTGATCCTAGGCATTAATTAGTTTGTGAATAATAAAGATAAGGTTGATTGTTATCTCAATAAGGCAGAATGTCAAGATGACTTTTTACATCATACATAACTTCTTGGTGATAAAAGAGAGTTGATGTTTAGGAAGCTTTATGCAACTCAACTCAAGAAAGCTCAAAGAAAAGGGTGCCAATTATTTATTGTTAAATTAAATTAGATGGAGGAATCTAAAGACCTATCCATTGAGGATTATCCTTTTCTTAAGAAATTTCAAGATCTATTTACAGAGTAATTGCCTAGGTTACCAATCAAATGTGAGTTTGATTTCTTGATTAACATAATAGTTGGATTTGAACCATAATCCAAAATACCATATAGGATAATAACTACTAAATTGGTTGAGTTTAAGGCTCAACTTCAAGAGATATCAAACAAAAATTATTTGATAAAGTTTGTCACCCTAGGGTGCACCAATGGTGTTGATCAAGAAGAAGGATGGCACTCTTTGCTTGTGTATTGATTACAGGATGTTGAATAAGGTGATAATTAAGATTAGGTATTGGTTACCTCACATTGATGTTCTCTTTGATCAGATGTGAGGGATAATGGTAATTTTTAAGATTAATATGAGAGTAGGGTATCATTAGCTAAGAATTTAAGATGAAGATATTCCAAAAATAACATTCAGAACTTGGTATGAGCACTACAAGCTCATAGTTTTACCTTTGAGGTTAACAAATGTTCTGACCACATTTATGAATCTCATGAATAGTGTGTTCAAGGATTATGTAGACAAATTTATGTTGGTTTTTATAGATGACATCCTCATATATTCCAAGGATGTGAAAGAACATATTTAACATCTATAACTAGTTTTGTAGTGTTTGTGGAAGCACAAATTGTATGGAAAATTGTTCAAGTGTGTTTTTCTCTAGAAGAAAGTGCAATATTTAGGACTCAATATCTTTAAAGATGGAATTTTAGTGGATATAGAAAAGATAAGAGCTATAATGGAATGGATAATGCCTTAAAATGTGCATGAGGTGAGGATTTTTATGGATTTATTGGGTTATATAAGAAATTTGTTCCAAATTTCTCAAAGATAGCTAAGCCAATTACCTCTCTTCAATGAAATAATTAGAGTTTTTTGGTCAAAAAAGTATAAAAAGAGCTTTTCAAGAGCTAAAAAGGAGGCTTATTTTAGCACCTATGCTAAGATTTCATGATCCTAATGGTTAATTATTAGTTATCATGGATACAAACATGGATATACTTGGATGAGTTCTTATGTAAGATGGTTTAATTATAACATGCGAGTCTAGAAAACTTACACCTTATAAGGAAAATTATGCCCCTCATGATTTGGAACTTGTTATAATAGTGCATACCTTGTAAGTTTAGAGGCATTATCTATTGGGGAAACCATTTGAGCTCAATATTTACAACTTGGGTCTCAAGTACATCTTCACCCAGATAACCCTAAATGCATGTCAAAGACATATAATTATTATCTAATTATACTTTTGATATTAACTATATCAAGGGCAATGAGAATAGATTTGTAGATGACCTAAGTCATAGAAGTTACATATCAACCTTGGATACTAGCAAGAGTACTTTCTATAATCAATTAATTAAATTTTCACTAAGATATGGAATCTATGATTAGGTCAAAGAAGCACTGTCAGAGAATGCTCAAAATCCTATGTATAAAGGATTCAAGTTGGAGAGTTATGGTATTTTAAGGTACAATAGTAAGATGAATGTACCTAATAAAGAGAATCGAAGGATCACAATGTTAAAATAATTTTACAATGCCCCATATTTAGGAAATCCTAATGTAACTAATCTCATGACTAAGTTAAGACCCATATATTTCTATAAAGGGGTCAATAAGGATGCAATACATTTTATGTCTCATTGTTTGGAATGTCAATGTGTGAAAGCTAAACATGTGAATCTAATATGATTGTTATAGCCTCATTATATATCAAAATGGAAGTGGTAGGTGATAAGCATGGAATTTTTCTAAGGGTTACCAGTATCATAGAGCTAACATGATATAATGTTGGTTATAGTTGATAAACTAACCAAGGTAACCCACTTTATATCAAGAAACTTGAAAGATGATGCACCTATAATTGTGAAGAGATTCATGAAAGAGGTGTACCAATTGCATGGATTTATAGAAAATATAATTTATGATTGAGATCTAAGAATGACTTCTAGATATTGGTTGACTTTAAATACAAATCGAGGCACATAGTTGAATTTTAGCATTGCATATCACCTAAAAACTGATGGAAAAATAAAGAGAGTTAACCAATTTTTATAATATCTCCTTTGAATTTATTTTATGGATCAACAATATAAGTGGGAGGAGTACCTTCCATTGATTGAGTATTATTACAACAATTCATAATAATTAACATTAAAAATGGCTCTATTTGAGGCATTATATGGAAGGAGGTGTAGAACACCAATTAGTTTGGATATGTTGGAAGATAGGATAGTATTTGGACTTAAAATCCTTATGAAAATGGAAGATCAAGTTATAATAATTAGGTAAAGGTTAGCTGAGGCCAATGATAGAAAAAAAAAAGTTATGCTGATCTAAAAAGAATAGCAAGGTAGTTTTCTATTGGTAATAAAGTATTTCTACAGGTTAAGCCTAAAAAAATGTTGATTAAGTTTTGAAAATCAAGAAATATTTCACCAAGATATGTGGGACCCTTAAAGGTTTTAGAAGTGATCAATTATGTAACATATAGGTTTGCATCACCACCAGATCTATCTCTTTTGTATAATATTTTCTATATGTCCTATATTAAAAATTATATTGTTGATCCTTCATATTTTAGATTATAATTCTTTACAAGTTTTGTATCTTTATGTGTTCATAGTAGAACCAATTAGAATAATCGACACATGCAAAATCAATTCATGTAATATAGAAGTACCATAATGCAAGGTCTGGTAGGACTAATATTCTAAAGATAGTGCCACTTGAGAGAATTACAATGAGTTTTATAGTCTATTTACACATTTTTTTACTTAATATATGGTTAGATATTATTTATTTTCTATTGAATTATGTTTAATTTCAGAACTATTTTTGGAATAAGTGTCATAAGGATGATGACCAACTTTAAGGGGAAGGATGTCACATCCCTTACTCTCTATACCTAATAACATATTAATTAGAGGATTTTATGGTTATTTTTGACTAATTACTATTTTAGTTGAGCTAGATTTTATATATCGGTTTATGGATAGTTATATTTAGCTTCTTTACATGATTGTTAACTTGTTAAGTTAGTTGTACTTGTGTGATGTATACATGATGATCATGTTTATTTAGTTCATTACAACAATATAATATGGATTTTATATTGCTTTAGGATAATTAAATTTACTTTTTATGAGGTGGATTTAGGATAGATCTATCCCTTAGATTATGATGGAGGGAGGGCATCATCAGAGAAGGTGGCATAGATGGAGGCATTGGGGGATGCCAAATTGAAGACTAAGAACCCACACACACCATCATAGTTTAATATGATTTTGATTAGTGAATGATTTAGATGGATTATAATATGATTTATATTATAATCATGTTTACTTCACTTGATCTTGGTTTTGTGTTAACATTTATGTTAATTTACCTAGCTTGTTTTGCACGATGATGTTTATCTTATCATATGCTTTAGAATATTTGAATATTCTTACTTATACCTATTGATATATGTGTGAATGTATTCAAATTTATCATTGTATTAATATATTGGTAGAGAATACTCTATTTCCTTGCTTCCTTTGTGTGTTAATATTAATTGTTAAATATTATGTTAAATCCCATGTTATTATAACTAGGCAAAATCATTCTAATTGCTAACAATAGTCACATTAGATGATGATTATTTGGAATCATTATGTTTAGTAAAAGGTTATAACATTTATTTGGTGGTCATTGGTTTTGATAATTTTCATATTTAAATAAAATTAATTATTATTATATTGATTAATTAGTGGAAGGTTCAAGATTATGGTTTGGTCATTCAGTGTTAACTTGTGTTAACATGATATTATGAAAAATAATCACTTAGTTTTGGTATTTTTTCATGGGGAAACATATTATGTCTTCTACTTCTATTAGTCAATTTTTCCATGCATCAACTTAGTCAAAGAGTTATGATTATCACTTGGAGTTTGGTGGAGAATGGGGTAGTTATGTTTGAAATAAAATAACATGGAGAAGGTTAAAAGATGAAAGGGGGAAAATATGACAAGGATGAAAAATGGAAATAAAAATGTGGAAGTTTGGAATGAGGTTGGAGAAGGCATATACCAGTGTGGCATAGTCAAGGTTTTCAATACCAAGTCAGTTTTGTTGATTAAATTCATATTGGTTTAAGTATGATATAAAATAATGAATTTTTTGTGGGTTAATGGTTTTTCATTTTATTTATAGAAAATTTAGAAAAGACAAGAAATATGCTCAGTACTATGGATGGATCGACCATCCACATAACTAAGCATGTGACTCAAAATCCTTAACTTGAATGGTCATATATATAAACTCATTGCCATATATATATATATATATATATATATATATTAGTGAAGAAAATTCTATTTATAATTTGGTTGAATTTGAAAACCCTAGGAAAACTAAAAATGGGTTTAATTATTTTAATTGATAAGTATATATTTTTAAACCCTCTAGAAACTATAATTGGTATGTTTATTATAATGTTCAACCTTTCTATTCATAATCATTTATAACAGGTTGAGATAATATCATGACTAGATATTAGGGGTTTTAAACTCTGGATTTTAATAAATAGGTTATAAATCATTCTTTCTATATATAGTTATTAGTTTAATTGTTTAATGAATTGGGTTAAGTTTAATAAACCCTTAAAGGGCATGACTATGTGTATAATGTTTAGTGATTAAGTTTACAATGAATTTAGACATGATACAAGTTCGCATTGGTCCATTTTCAAAACTTGTATTTGGATAACAAATATCTATAAATACATAAGTAGTTGAGATCAATATAAATGTACATAAATGTATTCATAAAAATTATAATTCCTTATTATATGATTGGTGTATGAATACATCAATGTATATACATATATTTTATAATCATGTTTTTGGTTATATGATTCACATATCTCATGTCTTGAATGAACCTTAAATGATGTTTAAATGTGGATGGTTATTTTATTTTAGTTTTAATTGTGCATTCCATCTTGTGTATCTACAAGGAAGGCTAAGGTTTGTAGTATAAATACTAGGTTTGGATTATATTTATTTTATGAGATTAGTATTAAAATAACTAGAGGGTATAGATATATAAGGGTATATACATACCATTAACATGTATAAAATGAGTCATTCAATGACCTATGAGTATGCATATACCACTACATATATACATAGTTATATTTAAGTTATTAGATATTTTAATTTTCATATATAATTTTGTTATATTGAACCTTAAGGAAACTAGTTATAGTGATTGTTAGATTGTATAAAACTACATTATTTTAAATAGACATAGGTTGAGATATTAAACTCAATAATAGTATAAAGATATATGTATGTCTACATTGTATTCAACTATGTTTATTTACATAGATGACTATGTTTATACAAGATCGTGTGCCTATGAATTATACCTTTATAATTATAACAAAATTTGCAGATATATATAAATGTGGTCAAGTATGGTATTGACTGTATGCTAAATGGGGTATTTAGTGTGGATTGAAAATGGGTTGGGAGTAAATAAAAATTGTATAACTTGAGTTAAATATTTGTTTGTGATTGAAAAAAAATTAAATATATAACATTGGCTAAGTATTTATACTATGCATATTTTATATGTGAAACTTGTTATTTCAATTTAGGATATCATAGTCAAATATGCATATTTTGTAAAATAAAGATACATGTTATATATTATTACAAGGAAAATATAAATTTATATGTTTATATGCATAAATATACATATTCATGATACTCTTAATTAATGACATAATAATTTTCTAATTATGATTATATCAAATATAATTATGTATATATATTGATTGTTGATTAAATTCGCCTGATGCATTATCAAAGAGGAATAAATGCTTGTTTACTTACCTTATTAAGGTAGAACATAAAAGAGAATTTGAAGAATTCTAGGAAATTATAGTTAAATAAGATTTTATAATATTTATTTCAATCCTTTTTGCATTGGCTGGTTTCTAAATAGTTTAGTTATGTGAAATAGGAAATAGAAAATAAAGTAACGAGTCATAAATTTTATTATTTGAACGAATAACCTAATAATTGAATTACATGTTAATATTTGATAACTTTATGTCATGATTTATAGTCTTATCTAAATGGTTGATGTTATTAATGATTGCTATTGAAATCTATGTATTGATATGATTTTATTATGAAAATTATAAATTAGATGTTTTGATTTATAATGTTGCATTTGATGGATTAAATGCATGTATATGAGGTTTTCTTATATTAAGAATATAATATGATTTCTAGTAAGGAAAAAATAATTAAAATTTTATTGGTTTTTATATTTTATATTACAAACAAAATCCCATATGAATAACCTTAAATAAGTAAGTGAGATAGAATTTCACTTACTTAATTAGTGCCACTAATATGTAGATAAGATGTAATTCGATTGAGTGGTGTGTATGTAATTAACTAATCCTCATGATTAATAACTATATAATTTTTTTTTCCAAAGTATTGTTTATAGTTAAATATTATCATTTCATTTATTTTATTTAGTTTACATTTTCTGTATGATATCATTTTAGAACATGTTTCTTTATGATATACATCATGTAATTATTATCTTACAACACACAAGTTCTAGTTGTCATTCTTGATTCCTACACCATTATTATCTACCCATCCATGAAGGGAGGGCCATTCCCTAGTTGGGAGATTATGCAGGGGATTGATGGTCCATGGTTAGTGTGGAAAAGCACTTAGATGATGTTTTCCCTCTCCTCAACAATACTACACTAGTGACTACACTTGAGATTACTTATGGATATTATGAGTTCATTGAGACTCACATGTTAGGTGAAGATTTTGTATATTATTATTAAGATATTTATTATGATGAAACTATAATTTTTATTCATTAATACCATTATAATAGTTGGCTGTAATATTGTATTAATTGTGGCTGAATTTGTAATAATATTTTTATGAAATAAATGCAATCTTCATTTGTGTATTCAAAATTGTAATTGTTCTTGATATTGATGTTTTTATTGAAATCATTAGCTAAATAGATTAGATATATACTTTTTTATGGTTATCTAAAACTAATGTATTTAATTAAGGATCACTCTATGTAGGTTTCATCATGATGAAATCTATAAGTTGAATATGTGTTATTGTTTTAAAATTAAAAAAATTACCCTATTCTAGTAAAACCCAATGGGGTTGTTACATTAAGTGTCATATTAATTATTGAATGAATATTTCACTACCAAGAAACCACATTTAAAATTAATATAATGATCACGTTAAATGTCATAAAACATCTTAACTTCAATACTATATTTTTTATAGGTATTTTGTTTTGACCAGAGCTACAAACTAGTCTGGGATGCAATCAAGGGCCTAGATCCCCAAGTGATCATCTATAAAATGTACCATGTTAAGCATAAGATATACTGAGAGGGGGGGTGAATTAGTATATCATATGTCTTATAATACTTTTCCTTAATCAAATTACACTTAACCAAACATTCAAGATATGCAATAAAACTAAAATAATAAACACACCACAAGATAGAGAGAGACACCAGATACAATGTGGAAACCCAATGTGGTAAAAACCATGAAGAACAATCTCAAATATATGAATGAGCACCAATAAAAACAATATTTTTAAGCACCAACTTGCAGGAGCACCAACACCTTTATTGAGCACCAACACAATAACTATTCATGAGCACCAACCCACAAGAACACCAACACAAAAAAAATTCATGAGCTCCAACCCACAGGAGCACCAACCCCTTTGCTAATTACCAACATAGCAATAATTCATGATCACCAACCCATAGGATCACCAACCCCTTTGTGTATACCACACAACTATCTCTCAATGTTGTTATCTCAACAAATGATAGTTCATTACAATATCTATTTCCTCTCTCTCACCTTTGATCTTCTAAGCTATATATAACAAATACAAATCATATGCATCTCTCACAAAATGCTCTTCTAAGCTATATATTACTATCTCAAATCAAACTTTATCTCACACACTATAAATGGCTTCTCAAGACTTTATTTATAGCTTTCTAAATGGCCTTTGGCCTTCCCCCTTTGTGACCCTTCAATCCTCATAGAAAATGGCACCAAACTTTATTTACCCTTTATATCCTTGCCTTTGAAAAGTCATGTGGTGACCCTTCATGAGCAAAATGTCCTTCCCTCTTTTGTCTTTACCTTGGTGACTTTTCATATTCCTCAAAGTGTCCCTTCATGAGAAATTGTGCCCTTCCTCTTTTGTCTTCACTTGGTGACTCTTGAAATTCCCCAAGATAAATCTTCATGGGAAAATGCATTCCATTCTTATTTTATCTTTACCCCATGACTCTTTGACTTCTCCATGGTCCCTTCTTTTATCTCATATGCAACCAAAAATATATTTTTTAATATTAAATAAATATTAACTCACATTAACCAAGATATAACTATTACAAATATCATTAAATGCAATGGGGCCTTTATCACCAATAATTCTAGACCTTTGACATCACTGACAATATTTCCAACAATCTCTCCCTTTGTCATTGATGGTAACCTCAATCCTAAAACTACCACATCCTATCACCTGCACATCCTATCATATGAAAATATACAGTAACTGCCCCTTACTATAGCAACATGTACCTATTCCCCATACCTATTTATAAACCTATACTTGTACTTGTTAGTCTCCCCCTTTGACATCAATGGCAAAGGGCCTACCTGGAGCTAATACTTAGCTCCCCCTCAACTGATGTTGAACATCAATGGTAGGAAGTAAAGGAAATTACCACCAACTTCTCTTACAGATACTCAAATGTGTCTTTTGGTAGTGCCTTTGTGAAAATATATGTGATCTGCTCTGTAGTACTAATATATTCCATCTTAACCTATTGATCTGCATCCTACTCTCTCAAGAAGTGATATCTAATGGGAATATGTTTTGTTCTTGAATGCATTATTAGAGTTTTTGAAATATTTATAGCACTTGTGTTATCACAAAAAATGGAAATAGGTTCATCATACTTTACCTTGATATCTTCCAAAGTTTGCTTCATCCAAATCACTTTAGTATAACACAATACTACTACAATATATTCTACTTCAGCTATAGAAAGTGATACTAAATTTTGCTTCTTACTTAGCCATGATACTAAGCTATCACCAAGGAAAAAAGGTCTTCCACTTGTACTCTTTCTATCATCCAAGCACCCTACCCAATCTGAATCTATATAAGCAACCAAAGTGAAATCTTTACTTGTGGGATACCATAATCCATAATCCAATGTCTCCTTGATATATCCGAATATTATTTTCACCAACTAAACATGACTATCTCTTGGAGATGACTGATATTTTGTAACCATACCCACTACATGCATGATGTCTGACCTCAATGCTATTAAATATAAAAGACTAGCAATCATAGATCTACACAAAGATTGATCTATAACAGGTGAATCTTCATCCTTGCTCACCTTATTTCTTGTACACATAGGTGTGCCAATTGGTGTACAATCCTCAAAACCAAATTTCTTCAACATTTCCTTGGCATATTTACTTTGAGATATGAAAATTTCTTTATTTGATTGAAATATTTGCAATCTTAAGAAAAATGATAATTCTCCAAGCATATACATCTCAAATTCTTTTTGCATTCTATTAGAAAATTATTTTGTCATCTTTTCAATATTTCTCCAAAAATGATATCATCAACATATACCACAATAATCAATTGATGCTTACCTTTTGTTTTAGTGTAAATATTACTATTAGGAAATCCTCTCTTAAATCCTTGATCTTGTAGGTACTTATCAAGTCTTGCATACCAAGCTCTAAGAGCTTATTCTAATCTATATAATGCTTTCTTCAATCTACATACATAGTTACTAATATTCAAGAGAATAAATCCCTTAGGCTACTCAATGTAGACCTCTTCTTCAAGATTCCCATTTAGGAAGGCAGATTTAACATCCATCTAAAATATTTTGAAATTTTTAAACACTGTATATGCAAAAAAACATTCTAGTAGCCTCTAATCTTTCCACTGGTGCAAAAGTTTCTTCAAAATCTATTCCCTCAATCTGAACATATCCTTTACATACTAATCTTGCTTTATTTTAGGTTACTTCTCCATTTTCATTCAACTTATTTCTATAAACTCATTTTGTTCCTATCACATTATGATCTTTTGGTCTAGGCACTAGTTCCCAAGTATCATTCTTTTCTATTTAATTTAATTCTTCATCCATAGCCTTAACCCAATGTTCATCATGTCTAGCTTCTAAAAAAGTTCTAGGCTGAATTTTAGATAATAAAGAGAAACTAACTTGCTCAAATTCACTTACCATCATTCTTCTAGTGTGAATTCCTTCTTTTATGTCCCTGATGATGTCACTTTTATTATGATTTCTCTGAATGTATTTGGATAGAGTCTTGGTGCCCTTTTTATCCTTCTCCTTCTCCTCATCTTCATTTGATTCTTCAAAGCCTTTCTCTTCAATGATTTTAGGAATGTCTACTGGATCACTCATTCTTTGTGTTCCATCTTCTTTTATCCTGACACTTGCACTTTCAACAATTTTCTTGGTTCTTTTATTATAACATTTATAAGCTTTAATTTTTCAAGAATAACCAAGAAATATACCTTCATCTACTCTAAATTCAAACTTACCATGTTTTTCATCGGTTATCTTTATGAAACAGTTACTACCAAAAACTCTAAAATAATCAATTGTTATTGGTTTGTCTTTCCATAGATCATAAGGAGTCTTGTCACTATTGACTCTTAATAAAACTCTATTCTGAATATGCACTATTGTACCAACCTCTCTCCAATATTTATTTGCTATCTTGGATTCATTTAGCATTGTCCTCGCCATCTCTTTAATTGTTCTATTTTTTTGTTTAACTACTCCATTTTGCTATGGAGTTCTAGTTTTTGAATAATGTCTCTTTATTCTATGATCTTCACAAAACTCAATAAATTAATCTGACATGAATTCTCCTCCTTGATCTGATCTCAGACACTTAATCTTCAAATTAGTTTCATTTTCAACTAATGCTTTGAATGCTTTGAATTGTCTAAAAGCTTCTGATTTTTTCTTTAAAAACATTACTCAAGTCATACATGAAAAATCATCAATAAGCAACATGAAATATTTATCACTTGGAGTGATTTGAGTCCTCATAGGTCCACATAGGTCAGTGTGAATAAGCTCTAGCATCTGAATGGTTGAGTACTCTTTTGTTTTGAACCACCTTCTAGTCTGCTTCCCATGATGACAAGGTCCACAAAGAGTGTCAGATGGCTTTGTAATCTTTGGAATATTCCTGACTACTTGATTTTTGCTGATGTTGACAAGATTGTCAAAATTTATGTGCCCCATTCTCCTGTGCCATAGCCAAATTTCTTCAATATGATTCAAACAACATTTTTGACCTTTGATGTTTGATAACATATACAAGTTATTACCTATTCTTTGAGCATCTGCAACCAATACATCTGAATCTTTTCTTCTAATTTCACAACATGATGCATAAAAATTTAGTGTGTGCCCTTGATCAGACATTTGACTTAAACTCAAAAGATTATGCTTAAGACCTTCTACATATAAAACATTTTCAATTTTAGTTCTACCATTATCTAAACTTAGTGTACCTTTTACAACAATTTTGGTAGTAGTATAGTCTCCAAATTTCACTGTGCCACCATTGATCTTCTTCAAGGTTATGAACTTGCTCTTGTCTCTTGTCATGTGTCTCAAACATCTGACATAAATGAACCATGGATTTTCTTCATTTCTTTCATGCAAAGTTGTCTGGACCAACACAAAATCTTCACGTTGTTTCTTCTACCATGTCTGAACCTTTTTCTTGATGAATGGAGCCTTAAAACCCTAGTCCTTTTTGACTAAATCAAACATGATTCTACAATACCGAGCTATGTGTCTAAAGTTTTTACACTTGTAATAAATTATGGCCTCTTGATCAAGGCTTGATAGAGAAGCAAAAGAGTTGTAGCTTCTGCTTGCCTCTACATGACTTTACTTTTCCTTATTTCTGAGACTATTAGCTCTTTTTCTACATTCTAATTTATTATGACCATATTCATTGCAATAAAAATAGCAACCATAAAAATAGGACCTATTTGTGTATCTCTAACCTGATTGCCTTTTGTAGCTTTGTTCCCTTCAGGCTTTTTTGTTTGAGATGACCTCTGTATTCTTCACTTCTTCCCTTTTTGTTTCTTCTTTTATAAGAGCTTCAACATAGCTCTTTTTCTTTTCAAAACTGATACCTATCTTATCTGATATTTCCTTTTGGCTTTCTAATATCTTATTCAGCATATTAGTGTTATTCTCAAATTTTGAATCATTGGCTGCTCTACCATTGATTACTTTATTTGTTTTATCAAAATCTACTTTTAAAGAAGCAATTTAAATAACATACCTTTCACATTATTCTCTTACTATTTTCAACTGTGTCATTATATCTTCTTCATTCTTCTTGGCTTCTTCAAAGTGTGCTTGTAGATTTTCAATTATCTCCTTTGACTCCTTTTCATTTTTTTTGATCTGGTGCTTCAATCTTAGTTTTTTCTTTTCAATAGCTTTTAACTCTTCTAAGGCATAGATGAGTTCTCCTTCTAAATTTACTTCATCTTCATCCTCTTCTTCTTCTTGACCAACTATTCTTTTGCTTACAGAGGCACCATCATGTATGGCCATCTTGTGTTTTCCCGATCTACCTTTAAGTTATAATTTTTTTTCAAAAGGAACCTGCTCTGATACCAATTGTTAAGCATGGGATATACTAAAAGGGGGGGTGAATCAGTATATCATATATCTTATAAAACTTTCCCTTAATCAAATTCCACTTAACCAAACATTCAAGATATGCAATAAAATTAAAACAATAAACACACCACAAGATAGAGAGACACTAGATATAACATGGAAACCCAATGTGGGAAAAACCACGAAAAACAATCTCAAGTATATGAATGAGCACCAACTTGCATGAACACCAACCCCTTTGTTGAGCACCAACACAACAACTATTCATGAGCACCAACCCCTTTTCTGAGTACCAACAAAACAACAATTCATGAGCACCAACCCACAAGAGCACCAACCCCTTTGTGTATACCACAAAACTATCTCTTAATGTTGCTATCTCAACAAATAATAGTTCATTACATCTCTTTCCTCTCTCTCACCTTTGCTCTTCTAAGCTAGATATAACAAATACAAATCATATTCATCTCTCACAAAATGCTCTTCTAAGCTAGATATTACTATCTCAAATCAAACTTTATCTCACACACTACAAATGGCTTCTCAAGCCTTTATTTTTAGCTTTCTAAGTAACCTTTGGCATTCCCCCTTTGTGACCCTTCAATCCTCATGGAAAATGGTGCCAAACTTGCATGAACCTTCATATCCTTGCCTTTAAAAAGTCATGTGGTGACCCTTCATGAGCAAAAACGTCCTTCCCTCTTTTTTCTTTACCTTGGTGACTTTTTATATTCCTGAAAGTGTCCCTTCATGAGAAATTGTGCCCTTCCTCTTTTGTCTTCACTTGGTGACTCTTAGAATTACCCAAGATGACTCTTCATGGGAAAATTCATCCCATTCTTCTATTGTCTTTACCCCATGACTCTTTGACTTCTCCATGGGCCCTTATTTTGTCTCATATGCAACCAAAAATATATTTGTTAATATTAAATAAATATTAACACACATTAGGAAAGATATAACTATTACAAATATCATTAAATGTAATGGGGCCTTTATCACCAATAATGCTAGACCTTTGATATTGAAGTCAATATTTTCAACATACCATATATACCAAAAATGGCCACAACTATCCCAAGAATACCAATAATGGTCACAAATGAACCAAGAATACTAATGGTGGCCATATATGGCCTCAGATACCATAGTGAGATTTGAACTGGGTGGGGCTCCAAATAATGAAACCACCTTACCAACTCACCCACATCTCATTGTTTTTAAGATTATCTTATTACTAAAACACTACTAACTCTTTTATATGTATATTTGACTAATAATTATTAATGAACCAAATAATTTTTAATTATTTATAATGTGAATATATATAATTTTTAATTTGTTCAAATTTTTCATATTACCTCTTAAAAATGTTTTAACAAATCTAAAATTCTCATAAAATAAACTTTAGGATCAACATATATTAATATAATATATACTAAAATTTGAGATTTAAATATATCAACATAATAATATAAGAGAATAAAACTTAAAAAATAAGTTGAAGTTTTGATTTAATATCTTCATTATAAATTATATTATTTATTATATATAAATGTATTAAGAACTTCAAAAATTTCATCCATTTATATTCAATGTAAAAGGTTAAAGGGTGCAAATCTAACAATTTAGAAGTCATGTTTTTTAGACCTTATCTAATATGTGATTATTATTTTAATAAGACTTTCATTATTGTTATTTTTAAATAAAATGACACATCTTACATAAAATAGGTATTTCATTCCATTAAAATACTATTATTTATTTTATTTAACTCTATTAATATATAGGAACATTCAGTTACACACACACACAATGATCCAAATTTTAGCGTAGGATGAATACATTGCCTATTAACATCGATGTGAATCATACTTGAACTAATTAATCACATACGTAACCTAAACTAACTCAAGTCAATGCAACATGTTGTCCTAATTCATAACCAATAATATTTCCCCAATATGTTATAATATTGTATCATGCTAAGGGTACATACGAAATTTAAACTCAATTTTTTTTTGGAATAGATACATAACATGACTCTAATATTCCTAGTACAAGAAAAATTTATAAGACTGATCTAAATTTAAAGAACATATTACCTATAGTGAGTCATGTTGACTCAAATAGGCATTTTACGTAAAATATATCTCAACATACATAACACATTCTTGGTTCTCATCCATCAATAAAGGAAAATTTCAAAGAACTTATTTATTATAATGTAGCTTCTTATAAATAAATCTCCTTTGACATTCATTCAAAACATGATGAAATATATTCTTTCCAAAATAATGACGATTCCAAAAACCCACTAAAATTAGAAAATGCAACAACATTAAAACTAGTAAAGATTCCATATAAATATAATAAACTAAACTTGACTATCAATCAAATGCTTCTTATTGATCCTCCATAAGGGATGGATACAAAGGTATTTTTTTTGTTTCATATTTCCCCTTTAGCTCATTTCCTAAGAACACTTCCCATGCAACTTATCCATCTTGTGTTTTCATGAAAGGATGTTGGAAAATTAGCTGAATAAGCCCATGATGTTGTATGGAAGTAATCCCCTGCATATATTTTTATACAATGATTTGAATGGCTCCATGTATAAATTTAGGAAAATTCACCCTTCATTATGGTTTATGAAGTCCTTGTCTAAAATGAGTAAGGATTCTAATTGCATCACAACCAAGACAACTATATTTACCATCATAGGTAAAAGATTTTATTACCCAAAATATAACTATTCTCTAGGGCTCTTATAGACTCTCTCTCTTGATTCCCTTAGCAACTCTTTTATATTTGAAAATTATCTCATGGATACGTTCCCATTTTTAATGAAATATTTGGATCAATTCCTTGAAGGTGGACCTTCATGTAATCCTAATTTATTGACTTGAAATCCATGAAATATCATTAATATCTTAGTTGCTTATTGTAATTTTGACCCTTCTCACCTTGGTGTGATAACTCTTGAGGTTGATGATGATTTTTTTGACAAGTCATTCATCATGTCCTCAGAATTTCTTCAAAACCTCTAGCCATCCTGATTCTTCAAAGATGGGGACAACTAATTCATCCCAAAGAAACAAATGTGCAAATTCTAGCTCAAAATTTTTTTTTCCCCATATTTTATAGTTCCTTATTTACAAAAGTTTATGGCACTTGAAGAAGACTGTGAAGAGATATTTGTAAAGAAAGAATTGGTTATTAGATAGAATAAGAGGTCCCTTGTTATGAAAAATGATTTTAAAATAAGAGTGGGATACTTAAGGTAGCTCTACATTAAATTTACCTTAGCTTCAAGCATATCCTAAAGCTCCTAATATTCATTAAAGAAGACCATTTTGGGAAGAAAAGGAAATCATTATTTCGTATGGTGATATTTAAAATCACATAAAATATTTTTGTGTCCTTTTCCTCATGAGATATTGTGCCATCATCTTCTCCTAATTAATTTTGGTAGGTGCCTTGATTTAACATCATCATCATTACTCTTTATAAAAATACCTTTTGCCCACATGATTCCTTGAGTCATGTCATCATGGTGACATTATGTCACATTTATCACTTAGGAAACATCACAATTTGTTCTTTTACTTGGAAAAGACATTTTTACTTTTTGAAATGACCCTTTAATGAACCTTATTTTTATGACATATTTCCATTTTGTAAAAAAATATTTTAAAAAATGGAAAGATGTGACATTTTGATAACTTGATTTTAATCCTATACATATAAAAATAAAGCACAAAATATTTCAACTCGATTATGATGTTATATCTTTCTACTTAGGCTACCACCTTTCCTATGAAAAAGACCACATGAGTTGAAAATAACATTGAAACATACATAAGCATGCATTTTATTAATTTGTTCCTTGAAAATTTTCCATTTTTGGTTTTCAAATTTTCATACCCTTTTCATTTACACACACACACACACACACACACACACACACACACACACACACACACACACACACACACACACACTTACTTTTCTATTTTTTTGGGAGGACTACCATTTACTAGTTTTAGACCATCTTCCTTTATTATGCTTTTAAATATCATCATTTGACTATAATGGAAGAACAAGGTTCTCCCATGTATCCAAATTCATCTTGAGATTGAATTTATTTGAAGAATTCATCTTTGTTTGGAGGTTTATGATAAAGTCTTAGCCTATTTCCATTGACTAAGAGTGTTATTTTATTCCGATCAATGGGTAGAAGCTAAAGTGATCCATTGTCAAAGATATTTTCCACTTGATAGATTCCTAACCATATAGTATGAATATTTACATTAAAAGTTTGGTACTTTTAATCAAATAGCAAATTCCCATCTCCTTCCTTTAAGTTTCTCCCTTTGATGTGAGTGTCATGACATTATTTCCTCTAATATTGTAGAAACCCAGTTGGATGTAAAGCTTCTAATATCATCTCATCATGTTCATTGAGATAAAGAATCCTATATCTTTGTGATTCATCCAAATTTATACCCACTTATGTAGTTTTCCTTAGGGTCTACAATTCAAACTCAACTCAAAGTAAGGGCTTCTTGCCAACCACAAGCTCATATGATGAGAAACCTATGATGGTTTTACATGTAGTATTATAAGCCCATACTACCTCAAGTAACTTTATTTCCAAATATTTTTTATTGATGATGACTATCTTGGTCAAGATGTTCTCTATCTCCCTATTAGTGACCTCAACTTGACCTTTAGCTTGTGGGTGGTATGGTGATGATTTTATCTGGGTAATATATTAGTGATATATGAATACTTTAATCATTTAAATATTAATTAAGGCCCTTGATTAAATACTATGGCCATTGGTGCTCTAAACCATTACATGATCTTGCAGTAATAAAAGTCAACCACTAGTTCTTCTCTTTCAAAGGGTAGATCTTAGATTTCTACCCATTTAATGACATAGTTTATACATACAAGGAGGTATTCATTTTCTTGGGATGGTATATCAACAAGACCAATAAAATATAGTCCCCATTTCTTAAAATATCCTATAACCACTTTAGGATGGAGATACATTTCATTAGACATGGTAGGCTTCCCCATCTTTGGGAAGGATCACACTACCATACACATTTTTTCACATTTATGTGAACTGAAGGCTAGTAGATCTAAATCCAAGGATATTAAGAACAATCCTTTTGGATAAATCATGGTCTCTTATTGGTTTATCATGACAAGCTCTTATAATGTCATAAATGTATTCCTCTTGTAGACACTTGTGAATTATTGAATCAGGTTCACATTTTTAAAAAAACACCATTAAGCCATTCCTAACCAAATGTTTCTCTCTTTATTAGTAAAATCATAAAGAAATTTTCCTATGGCTAGGTAGTTTGTCATATTATTAAACCATGGTGAGTGTGTTAAAATTATGAACAACTACTCATCTATGAATCTATCTTCAATTAGTTCATCTTCACCTAAAACATTCAATCTTGATAGAAAATTAGCAACCACAGTAAATTTACCTAGATTATCAATAATTCTAATTTTAAAATCCTAAAAGAGGAGAATATATCTAATGTCCCTACCTCCTACCATTAGTTTATTCATTAAGTATCTTATGGATGGATGGTCTCTATAAATAAAATAATTATAACCAATGATATAGTGACACAACTTATTCATAGAATATATGATAATTAAGAATTAGTTTTAATTAGTGGTATAATTTAAGATCCCATATCTAAAAAGCCCTTAGGTTTGTTTAGGAAAATCTGATTCACAACTTTGGTGAATCTGCATGTTTCAAAGTTTTTTTTTCATTTTTAGGTTTTTCATACAACTTCCCATCTACACACTATAGCTAGGCAACTTGGGATATATATAGTTTAATAATGTTTCCATATGACACATGCCACCAACCAATTTTAGAATGATATCGAGTGACACATGATGTTACCTAGCCATACCATGTAGTCAACTGACATTTGCTACCATTCAATCATATAATGTTTTCAAGTAGTGTCTATTTCCACCTAGTTATGCCATGTAGTTGTGTAGCATCTATTTCCACCTAGTTGCTTTGTGCCACTTAGTAGTAATAGGTACTACCTAGAATCATGGTGTAGTAAGAAAATAATAGGTGTTGCCTAGATGAATAATACAATTGGGTGACAATAATACACAAATGATTATCATTGGTTGCATCTATCAACTGCCTCTATTGTACTGTGAACCTATAAATACCCCATTGTCCCTTAGTTTAACATTTTATTCACTAGTTTTTTATTATCCTACTCTATCTAATTTTGTTTTTGATGAACAAAAAATTTACATCTAAATAGATTCAATACTTACAACATCCACAAACACATGTATCATCTAAAAGTATATTTTCAAGAATTTATTTTGTCTTGACTTCCTGAAAATGGTGGAGAAACTTGACACATATGTGGATTGGATCAATATGTGAAATTTCTAAGAATTTGTTAACATGCCTTAGTATGATATTGACACAAACCTACTCTAATCTCTAATGGCTTGATATGACCATACTGAGACTAGATTCCATGTGTGTGTTAACAAAAAATTGATATCCTTTGGCACCTCTCCTTTGGATATCCATAATTTAATAGGCCTTCTACACTATAATGCAAATCCAAATAATAATAAAACCTTATTATCTAATGAAGAAAAAAAGTATTTCAATTCTGTACACAACTTGGCCATTGACCCAGCTGGTAAGTGTTGACTTTATTATTGATATTTATATTTGTTTTCATAATTCAATGAATTGTTATTCTTGATACTAAGTCTAATGTCCCAATTACATTTTTTTATTTCATTATAGATTTTTGGCTTTTAAGGGGAAGCCAAGTGGATAAAATATCCAATCCATTTCTAAAAGTCACTTGCATATTTTAAAAAATAGAATTTTTTATAGGGAATACCAAGGGACATTACCTATTGGGATGTTTATTGTATTCTTCATTCTTTATTGTGGTTAAAATATGACTAGTATATGTATATATATAGTAGGGTTAAGTGTGAGTTAAATTATGCTTTTTAAAATGAGAGTTACACCATTTATTCCTCCAATTTTATTTTGGACTTATATTATGAGGCCTTATATGATATACAAAAAACAACAATTCCAAATGCCTTGCATATAAAAATGACCACTAATTATTTGTCCCTCAAAGAATAGGAGGTAAATTTAGACTTCAAATTAATTAGCTCTATTACTTTATACTTATTTAAAAATTTAAATTGTAACACTTCTTAGATTATTATAAATAAGAATATGTGCATATAACATAAAAAGATAGGAAACATTGAAAGTTCAACATGCTCCCAGGGCTTTGGTGATAATGAGTCCATGGAGTCTTCATTTAATTCATTTCAAATTTCTAAATCCCCAAGGTCATCTTCGATATCATCTCCCCTTAAAATTTATCCTCCCAAATTTCCATGATTATTTATTTCTTGTATTATTTTATGAAGTTTTTTAATTATTTTATTAATTTGTTCACCTTTTGTATTTAACTCTCAAACTGTTGTCATTGAGGAATATTCTCAATAACACTTTCAATGTTTACTACCTTACAAATTTTATTTTTTGAATTGAAGTTTCTTCTATCAAATAATTTATTATATGAATAATTTCCTCTTTTATAGTTGAAACCACCTCTCTCACTCTGACTCAGACACATAGATTGGAAGAGGAAATCTCCCTAACTACATGTAATAACTATTACATTTTTAATTAACATTAATTTATGTTTTAAAATTTACCATTTTTCAATAATTTTTTATTTTATACATCACCCTACATCTATGAGGAGAAGTTTTCCATGACCCTCACCACCCATCCAAACTTAGAGAAGAGAGAAAAATATCTCCCTCCTTACACAAAGTAGAAGAGCCCTATAATTTTCAAGGTCTAAACTCTCAAATTTATCTATTGGTGGTGTTTCTAGTACATAAAGACACATATATTTTTAGTATATTTATCTTAATGAAGAGTAAATTGGGATCAAAATTGGGGCCCCAGATGGTGGTGATTTTAATCCACATAATTTTATTCAAGTTTCTAATGTGCCTAAAATAGAAGTATCTTCTACCTCTCCCCCATCTACCCCACCCAACATTGAGAATTTGAATATGTCTGATAATTCTATCACTTATTTTCTATTGGATAATATAGCGTCAAAAAATCTAATTTCTAATCTTAAGGTGGGTGTTATTGACAAGTTTAATGCTTTAAAACAATGGGAAATAAGGGGAAAAGCATTGTTCAAGGAAAATAATGCCCATTTTAATAATCACTTCCAAAGAGTGAATTTATTTTTTCTTCTTTAAAATGAACCCTAAAATATTGATGCTTTATTCAATCAAGCTAAATCTGGTCAATTTTAGTTAATAATGTTTATAATGACAATGTTTTAGGCATTAATATAAATAGGTTGAAAAATTTGAATGCAGAAGCCTATGCTTATTTTAACAAATATGATAGAGATATAAACTTTATTGTCATTTCCCAAGCAGAGAACGAAAAATATTTGGCAAGTTTTCATCGTTTATAACATATATATTCTTGTTATTATAATTTTTATCTACTTAAGTCTTATACTTCATTTTTTAATTGCAAGAAAAATATAAAAATATAAGAAAAGAATCACAACTTCTTAATGTGCCTTTTAAAAATGCCCAAAAAATTATAACTTTAACTATTGTATTCAAGGAAAATATTGTTATGTTAAATGAACATAACAACACTTTAAAGAAAATTATTAAAGAACATGGGATGGATCCAGACATTTTATTGAAACAAAAAATAGATGTAGATCTAAATCTACTTTCAGTAAATGATGTAAAAAAAGTGGAGAGAGAATTTTTTTCAAATATAAATTATGTTGTAGAGGAACTTCTTAAGGAGCTATCAAGGAGGGCACACATGCAGGTCAAGAGAGTGGGGTTTCAATGGAGGGCAATGATATGTAGCAAGTGGGTGGAGAGTTTGTTTTAAAATAATGTTTGTTTGTTTCAAAGAGTTTATAATGTTTAAAATGAAAATGATTTATATTATGTTTGTTTCAAAAACACTTTATTATGTTTGAAAACACTTGTTTTATTCAATACATTTTACATGTCAATGATATCTATTAAACACTTTATTATGTTTGAAATACTCTATTTTTTAATTTTAAGATTTTAAATGTATTTTAGTGAAGCTTAAATATTCTTATGGAGATATAATAGAGTAGTATTTAATTAATAATTTGGTGCTTATTGATTTTATGAACTAAATGAACTAGATTTCGGTCTATATTTTAAGGTTGAATGTTTGGTTGGACTATGTATCTATTTTATTTACAATTATGTAGCCTATATGATTATAATATGCCATCATACTAATAAAATCATAGCTTTATTTATATTTATAAGATTATATTGATAGTTGATTGTCTCCATATTTATATGACATGTCTGAATAGATTAGTCTTGGAAATTTTATTATCATGACTATCGTTTCTCTATTTAGACTATGATATAAATACAATTTTTGTCATTGAGAATGAAATAATATACATGGATATAATATTTAAGGTATATATCATGAGACAAGTGGCATTGGCAACCTTGTTGTCATCCAGTTGTATTAAGGCAACTAGGAGGTACTTACTATTACTGAGTTGTATCATGCATATAGGTGGCATTTGATACCTTTAAATTAGATCATGTAGTTTGGTGGCAGTTGTTTCCACTTGGTTCCATCAGGAATCTAGGTGAAAAAAAGTTTCACTTGGTTACATGGTGCAATTAGGTAGTAACAATAATAGGTGTTGTTGTTTCCATGGTATCTAAAGGAGTCTTTAGGATGACTTGTAAATTTTTTAAACTCTATTAAATAAGCATTGTTTTATTTTTTACCATCTCAAAGGTGTTTTAGAATTTTTATGTGAAATTAAAGACATCAGTGCTAATTAAGTCCCAATCCATAGAGAGGGTTTAAGAAAATTTTAAGTAGTTTACATGCATGAAATATATTAACAATTTGAACTAGTGATAAAAACATCTATTCAATTAATCATAAGGATATCAATAGTTTTATTAAACTCAATCTTTAAAATATTTTAAAAAATAAAAAAATTTGTGAAATATTTTAGAAACTAGTAATTACTATACATATCAAACTAAAACTTAGGGCACTGAAACAATCCTCAAGAAACATGCTCATCGTAAGTGATATTTGTATATATTATGTCAGTGCCATATTCAATCTCAATATTTACATCCTATGTATTAGTCATTTTATTATTTATGATTCTTATTTCAAATAGATAACTCCATGTTGTCAGTTTTCATTCATAAGGAAACTTGTCCATAAAATAACATGAAATATACAGTCTCAAGCAAGTCTCTATATTTTTATCCAATCTGTTGTAAAGTTTTAACTTCACAAAATACAATACATTAAATACTCATTCCTCTTTAAATAGAACCCAAAATAATTTTTTGATAAAGTTCATATAATCTAAAATATTCACTAATAATTTCCTATAAGATGTTACTAAGATAAAGTTTTTTACATAGCCATGTAATTGTACCATTTTTAGCTAGTTTACTTAGACATTGAAATTGATCCATCATAGTAAATCCAAAATGTGTTGAATGAGATGTTAGTAAATATTTTTGGAAATTTCATTTGATTTCAACTCTATTCACCTCTACAAATTTACAAAAATGCTTAATAAGAGAACCTATGTATTTGTGAAATAAATTGCTAATCTATTGTTGACTGTTAACATTGTCCTCAAAAATAAGATTCACAACTCCCATTCCCTCCAACAACTCTTCCCTTTGAAAAAATTATATGATCTTAGTAGATAAGATTTGTGAGATTCTACTTAATTTAATTTGCATTTTAGATATAACAATAACACATAAAATACATGTTACATGTATATCTTTAGGTTCAACTCCCACAAATTCAATTCTTCTATAGAAAGTATGCACTGGGATCTCCTTGTCATTTACCACAACACAAACATGATCATTGATATTGAATTTTAAATAACTCTCATGATTCTTAAAATCTATCAAAATTTGTCAAGTTATAAAAACATGTCCATTAAAGAGTTCATTTGATGTGTATAATATATCTAGAGATTGACATACTTGTTTTGTCAAATGTATGAAGTAAATAATATATATGGAATTCTCCTAGGCATGTTTCATTAAAAAATTGATTTCCTTAAATATTGGTAGAATATTGCATAATGTCAGTAATGTTTCCAAATTTGTTAAATGATATAAAAAATATTTTGCCTTGTGAACCTCCCTATGGTATTTATACATCAAACCTACTAAAGATGGATATTCCTCAAAAATTATGCATGCAGGTTCATACATGGAAATCTATCTTATATCAACATATTTTAGTAGCTTTTTACCATTAGTCACCCCGATTAAAATATTTTGGAACTCCAAAAATATTTTTGGGCTTCTTGACATATAAAAATGTAATTCATGAATGAGATCTTCCAATTTTGTGACATTACCAAATGTGCTAATAATTTTGTATGCAAGACTCATCATATGAGCCATGCAATGAATCAAAATCATAAATGGGGTAATTATTATTTAAAGTCAGACATAAAGATGAATTCTATGCCCCTACATTACTAATGTTTCATCAACACCAACACACACCAACTTCATAGCTATTGCATAATCATCCATCCTAGATTTATCACTCAAATTAGATACAACCAATTTGTGAAGGTTTTTTGCATTACAATTTTTTACTATTTTAAAGACATAGATGAGGTTGACTTGAAAAGTTTTTAAAGTATAAATATTAATGCAAACCCATGATGTGTTGTCAAATGTAATGACCTCATCAATGGATAGTGAGATAAAAATTGATCTCTTAACTTTTTATTTCAAATATTCATTCTTAACCCTCTTAACTTTTTATTTCAAATATTCATTCTTAACCATTGATGGATAATTTTCCATTTATTAGCATTGCTATCTAACCAATGTGATTATGTAATATCAAGAAAATCATTATTTTGAAATAAAATATTATAATCTAAAAAGTCAAAAATAGGTCTTCACTTTTTAAAAATGTGGTAAAAAATAGAAAACTATACATATTTTGCCTTTAGATTGGACTGCATAACTTTTCCAAATTGAGCGTTGATTGTTTCCCCTTTCTCAATAAGATGTTTTTGTAATTTTCTAATCATTTTAATATTCATGTGCATATTTTACATGCATGAATTCTTATGCATTTTTCAATCTGTGTGTTCTTGTTATCTTTCCATCTGGGTGCTTCATGGATATATATATATATATACATATATTCCCATAGTATTTCTCAATTATCTCTAATTTAATTTATATTTTGTGTTATTTTTCAAGGTTCTAACTACATATTAGACATCAACATTTTGTTAGAGTATCATTACCATTTTCTAGTTCTAAAATTTATATAAAGGGATATTTTGATACCTAATTAACCTAAAAATACCTTCTAATTGTCCATATACTTCTCTTCCTATGTTGAGATTTTTGAGTGGAATTTTATACTAAATTTGGTGTTTGATGAGAATTACAAATATCTTTTGAATTGTCAAGAGGAGTGTCTTCTAGGGGTGGCATGTCATTAATAAAAAATTTAGGTGGTGAGATGTTATTTTGATTAATTATTTATAATAAAATAGTATTATTATCAGTGGGGATTCCTCATGTAAAAAGGTTTCAAAATTATTCTACAATTAAAAAGAAAATTACTATTTTTTAAAATATTTAATAATTACCTATATTTTAAGTGCATGTTGTTTGAGAGGTCATCTTTTTTGGGTTTCTAAAATAAGATAATATGATTGATTATTTTAATAATTATTTTATTGTTTTACCATTACCACCCAGGGCCATTCTAATGTAGGGAGGATGTAATTGGGTGGAATAAGGATTCAATTGGGTATTGAACAAAGTTAATAGTAGTAAGACTCAAGATGTAGTTGAGTGACAACACTTAGGTAGTGAAAAAGAGGTTCTAGGTGACAATAGTCAAGAAAAAAAGGTACATTTAGGATATAATGGTTAGACATTAGAATACATATTCAGATGATAATAATGGGGTGGTAGATAGTCAGGTAGTTGCAGGGATGTTATTGGGTAGTGGTAATTAGGTATACATAAGGATGTATTCTGGCACCGTCAAGATTCAACTTAGAAATGAGCTAAATAATGATACTTAGATGGTAACCCCTATGAATATATGTACTATATCTAAGGTGAATTACATGGATTCCCCCATAATGGTTATAAATTATTGGCTAGCTGACCCATAAAAACATTTACATCCCAAAATTTTAGGTCAATGGATCCTATGTACTATAAAATTTCTAAATACAATTTCCCAAAAATTGAATATTCATGAATTGATTAATATTTTCCACTAAAAGTTACCTTGGGTATAATTTATTTTAGTGGGATTTATATATATTTTAATATAGTAATGGACACCTATTTTTTTCCTCATATTTTTGTCCAAGTTTTTCTCCCTAGCATTTTTATAATCTTTTTTATGTATGTGGAAGGGATAATCCTAATTAGGACCTCTTAGAATTAGAGTAGAGACTAGTTTCTCTTTTATTAACTCAAAATCCTATTGAAAACTATCCATTCAAAAAAAATCATTGTCCTTGGTAAGTAAAGAAAACATAGGTACATCAATTTTACAAAAGTTCCCTATATAATTTTTATAGTACCTCCATGTTTTAGAAAACTTTTGATATTAGTTTCACTTTTAGGTTTAGTCAGGTTTGAGATGACTTCAATATTTTTAGATCAACTTGTATTTTTTGGGCTGAGATGGGATGGCCTAAGACAATCCTTTGATCAACCATCATCATGTATGTCTCATGGCTCAAGGGTAATTAATTATTCTCACACCTAGTTAATACTTTGTATAAATTATTTAAGGATTCATCAAAGGAATCACCATGTACCATAAAATCATCTATATAAACTTTTACATAATTATTGGTTAAATCAACAAAAATAACTAAAACTACCTCTAAAAGATAGCTACTGCATTACATAGACCAAAAGGTACCACTATATATGCAAATATTTACCAAAGACATATAAGAGTTATTTTATCTTGATATTATAGAGATACTCTTATTTTATTATAATTTCTAAACCCATGTAATAAGGAGAAGTACTTCTTTCTAACCAAATTATCTAGAACTTGGTCTATAAAGGGAAAATGAAAATAGTCTTTCATGGTGGCCTTATTAAGGTCTTTGTAATTTATGTATATTATCTAATTTCCATTTTTGTTTGGTATTATCATAAGTCGTGAGACCCATTAACTATATGATATTAGGTAAATGAATCCCATTTGTAATAAATATTCTATCTCTATTTTAACCTTCTATCTTAATGTTGGGTTGATTCTCTTTTGTGGTTGTTTAATTAGTTTGGTGATCTCTATGTAGATATTATGGGTACATATACTTGGATGAATGTAGTTCATATCATTATATTCCCATGAAAATGATTTTATATGGTTTATTAATATATCAAAGACCTTTATTTCTTGCTCATTATTTAACCAACTATTTATACTTAATATTTTTCCTAGTTGGATTGTTATTTGCTTGGTTTTAATATAAATAGAACTACCCTACCTATATTTTCTCATCAAAGAGTTTAAAGGGAAAGGATGTGGTAGGATCATATGGAAGGTGGTTATGTATTTGAAAAAAAGTCTCCCATTTTGAAATTACCCCTAGTAGTGGGTACTAGAAGGATATTAAAAATGTATCATGGTTATCTTATGCCCACTTAATAATGATTTGTTGGAAGGGTGTGTGATCATACCTTTCATCAAGAGTAAATTATGAGTTAATTGGGTTACCTTCATAAGATGGTATAGTATACTTCAAAGGTAGACTGGAAGACTCTAGATCCAAACTAGTAGACTCTAGAGATAGAATAGTGGACTTTAGAGCTAGGCTAGTGGATTATAGAAACATACTAGTAGACTCTAGATCCAGATTGGTGGACTTTGGGTCTATAATGGGCTCTTCAATACCTTGTTTGGTTCTTCATATATCTCATTTACATGGCTTCTAACTGCTAGTATAGATAATGAGGATAGGATATTATTTTTTATTATAATTCATCTAACCATATGTGATATGAGGAGTCTAGAGATGGACTGGTAGGTGGATACAAGGAAATTAATTTTAACTTTACCTCATTTGAAATGGTCATGTCTCTTGATATACAGTCTATAAGGGTTGCTACTTTAGCTATCTATGGTCTTCCCAATATCAATAGATATCTTAATTTTTTACTCTTAGGTTGGATTATCATGAAATTTTATAGGATATTACCATGATTATACTATTAAAAATATGTAATCTATGGTTCCTTTTGGTTTGGTAATGGACTGGTCTTCCATATACAAGACTGTATAAGTAGGTTTTACCCTTTTAAGGGATAATGCTTTTAAAGTGTTTGATTTATTTATATTTATGGAAGATCCAATCTCCAATAATACATTGGTTATTTATTTCATTCCTATATTCATAGTGATGAATGGACTTCCAAAATCTTTGTACTTAGGTAGAAGTAATTTTCCTCCTAATAAATCAACAAGTTTACCATCCACCTATATAGTTTTACGATATTGCCTTCTTCTCTGTAGAGTTTTTATACATAATATTTTGATGACTTATTTAGTTATAGAATGTATCTTATGGATTGTAGCAATGGTATTTAAATATTTAGTTTTCTCAATTCTTAGACTAAATCTGATTCACTTTTATTTCTAGCCTCCTAGAGTTACTCTGGAAAAGGAATGATTAGAGGAATTCTATCAGTTTCTTGAGGCCTTTCCTTTTTATCATTATGTCTTATTTTTACTCATTAGGTTTTTATTTGATTGGATCAATAGGGAGATATATTTTTTTATTTGGGACCTTAGTTATGGTAATTACAAGGTTATTTGGTGTCTTACTTGATCTCAAATAGACATTTTTACAGTCAATATCACCAACCCATAAGGTTCCCTCTTTCTCAATCCCATAGATATGAGATAAATTTTTATTTTTGAGATTTTATATTAGTTTTAAGCTAATTGAGGATAAGTTACTTTTTAAATTTGTGGAGGCTAATTATAAGGGGGAGGAATCAACACTTTCTATTCTAGAAACCTCTTTTATTGATTAAAGGTTTGTTAGGGTGCCCATTATTTATTTTCCATGGTTGTTAATTAGATTGAGGAATCCACATTTGTTGATGAGGTTGGGACATCTAAAGTTATGGTGTTCACTCTAGTGGACCCCATGTTGGTGGTCCCCATACTTTTAGAGGTTCTTATCTATCCCATGACATCATACATGGGTTAGAATGAGCTGTTGGAATGAAATGATTTAGGTTTTGATTGTGGGAAATCTAATTTCCGTATATTTATATATAGTGAAGATCTTCTATTTGTTGGGTAGCTTGTTTTAGTTACTTTTTAAGAGTAGGTAGGAGATAATAGTTTTTGGTATCATGATAAAATCCATACATGTCTATCCTATCAAGAGGACAATCTTTGAGTGCATGTTACAATCTATATTTTGTATACTAAATAGCTAACGGTTTGGTAATGGAATTAACATTCACTTGCAATCCATATACTATGGTTTTTAATTATACAAAAATTTCTATGTTTATATTTTAAAATTTATCTATGAGCTGCCTTACATCATTTATTCCCTTCCTCATTTTCATTTTTCTTACACTATCCTTTGTCTTGAATAATTCCTACATAGTTTAGTTATATCATTGAGACCAAATTTGTGTCTCCTTTTTACATTAGGTTAAAATATTACCTAGCATCACCATCCATTTCTTTTAAGAAAAATATTTTGCTCAAATATTCCTCTAACTCATTCCTACATCTTCTATGTGCAAAGAGGAAGTAGTCAAGATAGTCTTCCATATTCTCATATTCATATTGTTTTATGCCAAAGAATTCTTCTTTTCTATCCCTTACTCTAAAATACTATTAATATTTATCTAATAATTAATTTTAAATTTCATCCCATGTGTAAATTTAATTTAGTTGTAAACCCATAAACCATCTCATGGCTAAATCCTTGAGTGTAGAAGGAAACAATTTCATTTTGTGATTATCACTTTTATAGTCATAAGTTTGACACAAAACTTCAAATTTCAAAAAAAAATTGATTAGGGTCCTTTTTACATAACCCTATAAAATTTAAAAAATATGGATGGGGATATATTCTTCATTACTAAATTTTAATCTTGATCTAGGATAATAGGATAAGTGAATGTTCTACCTAGTGGTTGAGCTCTATCTTCTGCAACCTTGTTTAGTAGATTATTACCAGATTATCTCCAATGGTTTCCAAAAACATATTTTAAAGAGTTCTCCTAAGAGGTATTGAATTATTATAAGTGGATGGAAGGATATTTGATTGAGATTCATAACTTTGGATATGTTTTAACCTTAATTGTTTTGTTTGAAAGAATGTACCTACCTTTGGGGAATGATCCCAAAGTTTAGGTGAGGCTATAAATGGTTCCTCCTCAACAGTCTGAAGTTATTTTCCTAGATATAAATGGTTCCTCATTAATAGTTTGAAGTAATTTTCCTAAAAAGTCTTCTATTGAACTTTATTTTTGTGTCTTACCAGTACTTGTCCTCTATTGAGGGATATTTGGAATGTATCTTCTCTTTGAAAATATTTATCTATTCATATATTTATTTGATTTTGTGGTAAGTTTTTATTAATCAATTATCAGTTTTAATGTTTACACCCTAATAATACCTAGAAAGTTTCATGAAATGATGAAAAAAATGATGAGTGTCATTAATATCTTCATTTAGATCAGCTCAACTTTATTGATGTCATGTCAAACTAAGTCTAGTGTGTAATGAAAATCAACAATAAGGTGTCAAAGATAATGACTAACAATTATATTTTTTGGGAGAGTTATGGGTCATTTATCTCTAAGGGTGTATTCTAATTTATTGAATTGAAATATATTTAATTACTTGGAAGTAAAACACTCTGATATATAATTGGAATGATGATAGGATAAGTAAACACACTTTTCTTATAAAGGAAATTATTTGGAAATGAACACACTTAATGATAAAGGAAAATATAGATTAATTTATTTGTTGAATTGAAATGGTTCTTGGAAGTAAATGCTTAGAAAAGAAATATTGAAATTCAAAATACATAAAGTGTCTTAAAATATAAACACACACATAAATACCTATAGGTTATATAAAATCACACTTTTAACATAAAAATGTAGAATATTAACTAACAATAATATAAAGCATAAAATACCATATAATAATTTTAGTTTTTCAATTGAGTGGGACCTTGATCTCTCTTAAAATAGGGTGTAGATCCAACTTAGTCTTTAAATAACATCAAATCTTCATTACTCAAGAAAATATTTACAAATTTGGAAAATACATCAACAACTCTACTTAATCTCAATATTTTTCTTACTTTATAAATGCTAGCCACTAATAAACCATGACACATTGGTTATATTTCGTAACATGATTTTAAAAAAATGACTATAATAGTTAATCCATAACAATATTTCTAGCTACATCTAATTTATTTGCAATATAGAACATAAGTTATAACCTCCTTCCATGTTTCAAGATGAAATGGTGTAAGATATGCATAATTTTTAATGTAGATCTATTTAATTATTTATAGTCATAATCTCTTCATTTTTAGTCATGTATGATCTAGTAACCAGTTTCCCCAATATTCATAGTAATGCATTTATAAAACATTACTATAAATACAATGTCTAGAAACAAGAATACTATGTTTGGTAATTGTCCTCATGAATCTATAATTGACCTAAAATGGTTTAAAAGGTTCTTGGTTAAGAATAAATGATGTATTCATTAGTGTACCAATGCCAAAACATCTTTCAATGAGATTTATATCTATCTTGAGTGACTTCAGAGCTATTCTGGCACACTCAAAGTGAGATTGGTTGACTATGAGTCCAGATTGGTAGAATTTAAAGCTAGACTTGTGGGCTCAAAATCTAAAATGGTAGACTTCAAAACTAGACTAGTAGACGTCAAATCTAGATTGATAGACTTTGGAGCTGGTCTAAGTTGATGCATAGTGTTATTCAATGGTCTTCAAATGGTTTGCATGTTCACCAAAATCATAGTATTTGATCATAGTGTGTTCATGAAACACATACATACAAAACTAATATATTTTCCATACAAAGGGTTAGAACATAGTAGCAAAATAAGAAACATTGACTCGCACATACTAACCAAGGTAAACATATTCATTTTATACTTTAGATTAGAAAAAATTTATAAAATACATATTCATATCTTTTAAGAGGGAGATTAATTGATATAAATAAGGTCATTACTTAGATATAATGAGACATTCTATGGATTGATCAGTAAGAACATAATGGAAAACATGCTAAGTAATAATATAAAGTGTCATAATAAATTTCATGGTCTTATGTAACATATGAAATCAATATTCAATCATTGATCCCATCATTAAAAAAAATTATATATGAAGAAAGTAATACAAATTTGACTAAGAATACAATACAAGAAAAAATCAAGGTATGAGGGTGATATAGGAAAGCATTTGAATAATTTATAGGCTCTCAAATATACTTGATTGTGCATTAATTAATGTCAACCCAATGTTTTTAAGTACTAACTATAGAGTAAAACCATTATAAAAAAGGATTCATATGGTATAAAAAAGAGATCTTAGACATTTTCAACATATTGTGAGGCACATGGAAACTAAATTCCATATTTAGTGTTCAACAATGACTATTATATTTGTGGTAAACCTCTCATGCCATAGTTTCTATAAACATATACTGCATAGCCTTTCATGATATTAACTAACTGGTTTTAAAAATATTGGAACACAATTTTTAAAATAAACAAAAGCAAATGAAAAATAAAGGAAAATAAAATTGAATGATTTTTGTATATAGAAATTAGAAAAATTCAACACGAGGTCAAAAGAAAGGGCATCAATGTCAGATTTAATCTAAGATTAAAGAATTTTAATCTTTATGTGATAGATTTTTTCCAATGTCAAAGGTTGTTTTTATTTCATTTTCAATAATTTAAATAAATTTATTGAAATCCTGGGATAAAAATCAAGCAAAAAATAAGCAAGAAACATTCTAAAAATAATGGGTTCACCAAAATATTAAAATGGGGTTTAATTAAATAAATCAAATTAGGTGATTTAAACTATTTAAAGTTAGAATGTTATAATATACATATGTAATAATGAAATATAGTATGCTACAATAAAACATATAATTTATATAAATTAGAAACTTTATAAAAGTAATAAAAGAGCCTAAGGTTGTGAAAACCTCCCTAATATAATTATATGTTGATTTCACAAGCTAATAAAGAATAGAAAGTGTTTACAAAGGCCTGAACAAAATTCATGTTTGGAAACAAGATTACAACTTGTACTGAGATAAGCTATAGTAGGTAGATAAGGGCATAAAGTGGTTGTATTTATTAATCATGACCACATCCTAGTTGATTGTTCACTTGATTTATTGATATGGGTATGTGGTAATATTTTTGTATGTTTACTATATCTACGTAATAGATGAATGAATGTGCCAAAGACTTGAAAATACAAAACCACATTCTTGCACATGCACTATATATAAATTAGATAAAAAGGAGAGATAAAAATGAGTTGGTAAGGATGGTTGACTTGGCCTTCAAAATACCTTATGACCAAACGCTACTTAAATATCCCAGATGGACCTTAGTTTGATGTAGATCTCCCTCTTAGGAAGATTTTGTGATATGTGATTATGCAACTAGAATGCTTATGGCTATAATATTTGATTGAATGCTTGAAAATGGATTCCATTGACTTATAATAAATAATATTAAAACTTGATATGTGACTACTATAATGTAATTAAATTGAAATTGGAAGAAATAATTCCCCTTTTTTTCAATTTATAGTGCTTTTAAAATCACCTTGTTAACTTCTGTTAATTGAATGCCTTGTTTTACTTTTATTAGGGACATTTTAATGATTTTAAATTCATAAGAGAAACATATAAGTAATAATTTATTTGAATGCAATATAATAATGTTCATATTTAAGCAAAGTAATATAATTTTTTTAATAATATATCTCATTTAGACATGTGAAATAAATATAACAAGTACTAAGTAACTAAAGAATAAGAGAACATATCTTATTTGTTCTTCTATTTTGGATTGTGGTAGTGATCATGAATCATCATAAGGATTCCCTAAGGTTATTGACCTTATTATCTCTATCTTATGATTGTTTCTATTTGTCAGATAGTTGCATTGACCAATGATAGTAATTTTGACTCTAGTGTCTAGTCAAGGATATGCATAGTAAAGGTTCTAAATTTGTATCAAGCATATGCTATGACCTATATAATTAATTTTACATAGCTATATGTGTCTTTTTATGTGATAGATCTAGATAATAAGAAACCCTAGTTTATTTACATTATAATTATTACAACCTAGTAAAAATGGGTTAGTAACATGAGTCAAGCTAGCCCTAATAACCCCATTTGTTGTTAAGTGCTGCCTACATAACCAATACTCCAAAGAGGACCTCATACTTGCATGTAGTTCTCCCTCTTATGCATGTGTGTAAAATTATAATAGTGTAACTATATGATATTTCTCCTAGTAACCCTTGGTATAAGTGATGTAATAGTATATTTTACCTTTTGAATGATTCAAACATTTAATTCAATTTTGTAGTGAAATTTGATATCTTGATATACATAGTAATTTATAATCTAAGAATTACCTTCTCAAATTGTTAGGTGGTGTTAATTAGACTATAGCCTTTGTATATATAGGAAACATTTTATTTTTAATTATAACTGACACATAAAAATACAACCATAGGATGGGCAAAGAGGGCTAACAAAATGGTCATAAAATGAAAGATATGGAAAGGAATATAAGGATAATCCTGGATATTTGCATCGAAGTTAGAAACTAACATTAACACTAGTGTCCAACACATGAAAGTGTCTATAGGATAAAAATATAGAGAATACAAGAACAACAGGTAGGGATCCCTAATATACATTGGATGAAGATAAATAAACATGACATACAAGCCCAAGGGGTAGGTAAATAAAGTGAAATAAGATGGAACCAAAGAGGTCCATGAGATTATGCTTCACTAAATGTCTATATTCTCAATGAAAAGGTATATACATAAAATGATTATATATATGTACTTTTACCAAAATGAGTGTCTGAATTTCCTCCCTTTAATTTAATAATGCAATAAAAACTATAATTACTAGCTTAAAGGAAAATAAAATGTATGTCGTGGTGTGGACAACACACCTTGTCTTCACTTGAGTTTTTTTTCAATATTTCATTTTGAACATTACTTGTAACTAAGAATATGCCAAAAAATAAATTATAATATATAATATGTATGTAATTAATAATAAAAAGTAGCATAAATAAAGAGAATGGATAGAATACATCTATGACTTTTTTTTGTATTAAATTGTTTTGGATTACTTGAAGCTAGAGAATTAGACATGGGTATTGTAACCTCATACATATTCTATCTAAGAATTTAAGTGAGCCTACAAGTGGTCAAGTTGGTTTCACCATGGTGGGTTTGTACCCAAATCAAGGAGATTTGGGATGTGATCATCCTCCCAACCCTAAATAGGAACAATGATGCTTTGGCAATTGAGTATAATTTATTGATTAGCACAACTCAAGTGCAAAATATGTGTATATGTATAGATCAATATAGGGTGAGTTATGTAATCAATTTAAAACAAAAACTTGGTGAAAATGGATGATTTAATCCATCCAATAACACCAAAAGGAAAATCCAACTATTACAAATGGGTAAGGCTCAATACCATTTGTGAAACTTCAATTGGGGTATCAGTATGTCAAGGTATTAGTACATAAAATTTTGTGTTGTGGTAATAGTCCATAAAAGAGTTTTAGAATATGAAACTAATTTACATTTTAAAATTTTAGGCACACATTACATAGCATATGCACCTTGTATATGTTTCATGTTGAAACTATGTGTAACAAATGGTATCAAAGTATATAATTTTGCCACAACTATGAATTTGAACCATATACTATATACTTTTGATAATTTATAAATTGTGTAAGTGTGTAGAACATGATTCCAAAAAATGACCCCACTATGTACTGATAAATCTAAAAGTTGAAATAAGTACCAAAGTGGAGGACATGTTTCTAAAACATGCCCCCACTTGGATCTGGAGATGTTGAATAGGTATGGAGAACATGCTTCCAAAACATTCCCCTACTAAGTATAGATAAAAGTGAAAACTATAGTTGACTATATATAACATGTTTATAAACATGCCCCTACTAATATGCCCCCATTTTGGGAGGAGGTGATATAGTGTATTCTAATTGTCTCCTTGTAAAAGGAAACTAATAATGTGCTTGATATTATTTTGAAAGTAGTGTGGACAAAAATTTGTAACATTATTTTTTGGTAGTATTTGGAATCTACAAGAATATCCATATGTAGAAAAAATTAACTAATTTTATAAAAAATTAAAATTGAAAATTTTAATAATATGGAATATCTCATTGTTTAGATCCCAATGCAACTTGTAGTTTTAAATTTAGACAACTTGGGTTCAAGATATGCACACTAAAAGTTTGTGAAAATGTGGTATATCAAGTACATTTAATAGAAATTTGAAATCATTTGCATTTCAAACTTTTAAAATTTGAGATATGAGTTGGAGAATAACCATGCTGTGTGGAAGATCCAGCTAGGATTTTTCTAAGATGGTACGTAGGTTTGATTATGATTGCACTAGTAATTTGAAAATGTTGAAATTTTTTCATTTGTGTGTGATTTTGGGATCTTTCATGGGACAATGGATGCTTGCATTGATGTTTAGGATGCTTGAATCATTATCATGATGCTAGTTTCTAATGATATATGCAAGAGTTTGATGTTTTTTTTGGCATAGATGTTAGTATCTAATGCTTTTGTCCTACATCGACACTAGCATCCAAAATAATGTCCTATTATTTTGTGTATTTTTGCATTAAAATATAAATAATAATAATAATAATAATAATAATTTTTTATTGTTATATTCTTGATTGTAGAAGGATATACATATTCAAGAGTTATAACATGGGAGATATTATTCTACTTTATCAAAGTTGGGTCTAGGTGTGACTACCTAGGTCATTATTGATTAGGTAGGGTTGGGTTATGTGGCACATTTGGTATAGATCGCTTATTATATTCACCTACGCATAGCCCTAAATAAGAGGTAGAACTGATATACATGTACATTTTGTCTTCTCATAAGTGAGATGATGATCACCTCAGAGGATGTGTATTGGATTTTTAGCTTCCAATTAGAGGCAAGATAGTCTATGTTGATCAAGATGGTATTCAAGATTATATTTAGTGTTTCCATGTATATTTAATTGGTTAGATGGCTCTTAATGAAGATCTGAGTAGTATGATTCATTTTGATAATATTAGTAGAGGTGATGTTCCATGATTTTATTATTTTACTTACATTTTAATGAAATCATTTATGGCTATGGAGGGTGGTATAGTTGGTATTTCATATCAGATGCATAAGGTAGTTCAAAATTGATCATGATCAAACTAGATATTTATGGGGTTGTATTGTGATAGTCCAATTATACATGGTATCTATAGGTTTATATTAGAGATTCATGGTGGAGGAATTAGAGTTGTGAATTTATTACATGTTTGTGCCTATGGGCTTATTTTATTGGTAGAACTAGTTGGTGGTCCCCTACCTAGATGGGTTCAACCACATATGTTTCCAAAGTGGTGGGTATTTCCACATGGTAAAATCCATACCATGATGGAGTACAATATTACTTTGGATAATTTATATCTATATTAGATTGTATGACATCCTTACATAATTTTTTTTGGATTATTTGAGGATGGACATGAGTTTTATAGGGTCCATGTTAGTTTGTGGTTGGTTGATTAGTTTCCTAGTATTTATGAGATTTTTTAGTATGACCTAGTTTTATGATAGTTTAGAATAGATCAAGGAGTTAACTTGACACCCTATCCATGGCCTCAAATATCATAGAGTGGGTATAGTCCCTATGATAGGTTGACACCTATGACTATAGATCTATCACCATGTCTAGCTAATGAGCGAGTTATCATGGTTACCATAGTTATAAGATATAATACAAGTTGTCTAAATGGTTATGTATAGTGGTGGGATAGAGATTAGTGGCCATTAATGTTTCCTATTGTACTTTCCCCTTAGGTGCCATTCTTATGGCATAGGGTGGTACGTGAGGAGAGATAGATGGTAAGGTAGGTGATAGTGTTCCTATAGGACTAACACTAATGGATGAGATGATAATTAGGTCCACATGTGAGTACCATAATTTTTAAATTTTTCATTTGATTTGGTTATAATAGTAGACAAATTATTTGATTTGACATATGTAACTAACAAATATTGTATCTCAAATGTCTACAAGTAATCAAGATTGGGCATCGATAGTGAATCAAGTGATAAATGCCCTCACACATAGCGTGTCAATGGATGTAGTTGCATATGAATTTATTCAAAGGGTAGTGATATTACAGATGACCATACATCATTATTTAATCCTATTATAAGAGTTGTGGTGGCATACCATATTATTGTTGATAAGCATGAAGAGCTATGTATTGAGCCAAATAGGCATGACATCCCACAATGCGATGCTAATAGGATTATGTAGACTCTAATTGATCAATATGACACTTTAAGATGGGATCATGAGGATAAGATGTATTTTTTAGGTGATTTTGAGGAGAGATTACATGTTTTATCATGTGTACATGGGCCTCAATTAGATCCTAATGCATTTACATTGAGAGGTCTTATATTTGTTGAGATTGATAGTGATGAGGAGTGTACACCTGTAGATATTCCCCCAATATATTATTGATGTAATTATTCTGTATAAAATTTATTTCAACTTATATATGTATATGACATTACTCATATGGTGTTATTTGGTTTGAAATGGATTTGCATTGTTTATTTCTTTGCTGGTCATTATATAGTTTTTAATTGCATTTATTTTCATGGTGTATGTTATGATTTGGTAAATTAATTAACAAATATATTAATTTTTGAATTTAATGTATTATATTATCAATAAAGAAATTATTATATGTGATAAAATATAAAGAGTGACTATAATGATCATGTGGTAATGGGATTGTTGAATTTGTTTTTGTAATCATCTCTAAAGTATCCATAGAGATATCATGTGAATCTATACGTATCTTTTTAGGTACCCATATCTATTGTGTAACTTTACCTTTTCAACATGTCTCTTCATGAAGGACCTGATCGACCAATGGTTCCATAGTAGGATTAGTGTGGGAAATATCAATCCTAAGAGAAAGTACACTAAGTGAAGGACTTTTACCAGTGGTCATCTTCTATGAAGGTTGATGGACCATGTGTTCCTCAAAAGGAGTATCATGGTATGTCTTAACCCTCTTAGATGAGTCTCTAGGATAAGTATGTGGAATAGGTCTAGATATGTCATTTCAATATGCAATGATTCTATGATCAACTAACTATATAAGATTTTTCTTGAGAGAAAAATAATCATTATCTTAATGTCCATTAATACCATTGTAAGTGAAAAAGTATTGTGTTTTTTCCTTATTAAATAAATGTGGTGGATAATGTGAATTAATATGGAGTGTTATCATTAATTTATCCTAAAAATTTCATAATATGTCATGTGGTTTATCTTTGTACCAATCAAATTGAAGAGGCTATCATTTAGTAGAGGTATATGGTCTAATTATGGCATATACTCTATTGTCATGCTCCTTAGATTTGTTCAACACCTCTATTTCTTGTATTTTTACATATGTTATTAGGTTTTTAAAAGGTTTTTAATTGGTTTATGCTCTTTTAAGACTTAGTTATTTGTATTGAAAACATGGATTTTATTATGTGTTATTTCTGATGAGGGGATCGACAATTTAGTTTGAGTATTTGTGAGAGTGCATGCATATTTGTGAACACCCCAATATAATGTATAAAATGAAGTAAACTACGTAGGAAATTCTCTTTCTTTGAGTTTAGAAATATATATTTCACTAAATATGAATTGTACTTCTAAATTTTAAGGTATATAATTTAAAAAATACAAAACATCCTTAAATTGAATGATATAATCTTGTATAGATTCATTTTATATCTATGTCAATGTTTTTAAGTGTTCAAATAGTACTTTAGGTAAGGTATAATGATGAAAATTCAATAAGAACACATTTTCAAGTGTTTTTAAATTTTCTAATGAACCATTTGGAAGCTATATAACCAATCAAGATCCCCCTAGATTAAGATATTATGGAAGGCTTTTAAGATCAAACTTCCGTTTTGGGCCCAATGTTCAAATGAATATATATATTTTTGAAAGTGAATAATAGGGCCCCCTTGACCATTGAAGGAGGAAAAATTAGGAATAAAAAAGTTTAAATTATAAAGGTTCTCAAATACACTCCTAATAATAGGTTGCTTGGTCAATGTACTCTCCTCAAGAATAGCCTCATGAGAAAAAATTTATAAATTAAGAGTTTTAACCTATTTTTATAAATATCCAAAGGTAGTCATGATATATAACATATCATAATAAAAATATTAAAGTTTTTTTTAGTGGTTATAAATTACCATGTGTATGGAACATAGGAATAATTGGATTTGTTTCACTATCAAGAGGTAAATGATCACATGTTTTTATTTCCTATTGAAATGGGGTATTTATGGTTAAATAAGTAATTTTATAATGTTGGATTGCATAGAGTTTGATACTAGTGTCATAAAAAAATCTCTTGACATTGAATAAAAGTGGGGGAAATAATTTCACTTGTAATCATTTGTTCTTTTGTGTTAGGAAGTTCAAAGGAGGGAAGGGAAGAAACATTTTCTAAGTCATTTATAACATCAAAAGGAGGAAAATTAAATGTCCACTTTCAATTTTAGTTTCTAAATGAGGGAGAGAAGATGTAATGCTAGTTTTGATCCTCTTTATCTGACATGGATTGATATTTGTAAATGATACATGAAATATAATTGGGAGCTTATTTATGTCCTCCAATAATGTATTTTTTTTAATTACTTCCTTATGATGATTATGTGAACTCTCATTTCTTACCTCAAGTGAGACAATGGAATACATAGGACATTTATTTTGATCCTTATAAATTAGAGGGGAATAAATAATCTAGCTATTGCATTTGCATCCTCTAAAGGGGAATATAATTTTAAAAATTAATATTACTTGGAGTATAAGGTACACACTTGATTTCACCAACATTTTCATCATGAAGATAGAGGAGGAATATGCAATGTCTTAAACATGCATATTATTGGAAGGGGAGGAAACACACTCACTTTGTGAAGTAACTAAAGAAGGTATTAATGCAATATTTTGATTTTAAACATCATGGATGCTACTAGTTTGTGTATCTGGTACCTATTCATATTCATAAAACAAAGGAATAGGGACAATGTCATAACTAAGATGGATGCAATCATAGTCATACCCAAAAGTATAAAGATCATAATCACTACCTTGATTATTTATATTTACAATTATATCATAGATTTTTTCATTATCATAGTTGTAAGAAAAACAAGATTTATCTTTTTTTTGGTTTTATTCTAGGTCTTCATATGTAATACATTGATCATCAGGTGGAGTAAAGTAATCATCAAAATGGAGTTACCGTGCAAGACATTTTGATAGTGATGCCATAAGGTTTGCTATGCTCAAGAAAAATGTGAAGCACACAACCACTAGGGACAAAGAAAAATATGTATCTAATCATTATTAAGCTATGCCCATATGAATAAGAGAGAAATTAGATATAGAAATAATATGAAAAAAACCAAAATGAACTTTTTAAAACAAGGCAAAAACCCTAATATGTAAACTAGGGTTTTGGTTCAGCAAATAAAGGTTAGGTTCACCAAAAAATTTAGTGATTTTGGATTCATAAGAGAAACATATAAAAAATAAAGTTATTTGAATTTAATATAATAATTTTTAGATTTTATAAATGTAATACAATATTTTTGAAATATATCTCATTTAGGCATGTGTAATAAATACAAGTACTAAGTAACTATGGGATAAAATATATCATATATTATTTGTTATTCTTTTCTAGTCTATGGAAGTGATTAGGAATCATCATAGGGTTGTCCTAATGACCTTGACCATGTTTTATTTGTATTATAACTATTTTTATCTACCAGATAGTTATGTCAACCAGGGATAGTAACATTGATGTTAGTGTCTAAATTTGTATCAAACCTATGTTATGACATGTATAATTGATTTACATCACTGGATGTGTCTTCTTATGTGCCAGATCTAGATAATCAAAAAACCTAGTTCCTTTACATTATACATATTAAAACCTATTAAAAAGGGTTATTAACATGATTCAATATATCCCCAATAACCCTATTCGTTACTAAGTTCTACTTGCATATCCAATACTCCAAAGAGGGCCTCAGAATCACATGTCGTTCTCCCTCCTAGACATGTGTTTAGAATTGTATTAGTGTGACTATATGTTTTTTCTCCTATTAACCCTTGGTACAAGTTATGTAATAGTGTTTTAGTTCAAATTGATAGCTTGAAATAAATAATACTTTCTAATTAGAGAGTTTCTTTATCAAATTACTAGGTGGTGTTAATTAGATTATAGCCTTCATATATATAGGAACCTTTTGATTTTGAATTATAACCTAGTGAAACATGAAAATTTGAGTATAGGATGGACAAAGAGGGTTAAAAAAATGGTCATAAATTAAAAGATACAAAAAAAGGATAAAAATATAAGGCTAGATAGTTGTGTCCAAGTTGGACACCAACATCGACATTAGTGTCCAACACAGATGTAAATGTCTAAGGGATAAAAACATACAAAACATAGGAACACCAGGTAGGGATCCATGACATACATTGGACTAAGATAAAAATCATGACATATAATCCCAAGGGGTAGATAAATCAAGTGAAATAATATGGAACCAATGATTTCCATGAGAGACTACATCACTAGATATTTAATTCTTAGTGAAAAGGTATATAAATACAAGGAGACTATGAATATGTGTAATTTTACTAAAATGGGTGTCTACAGGGGAATATTTAAAATATGTTTTCTAAGTAAACTTTTAAAAATCACAGGAGATCCATAGTGAAACACCTTAATTTTAAAAATTAACCATTATAGTGAGGGGTGCAAGACCATAGTGTGGCCATGTCTAACCAAGTGTGGTCATGTCCTAGGAATATAGAGTGTTGTAAGAGGTGTGACAAGTGATTATAGGTTTAATATGAATGAAAAGTTTAAATATAGAGGCATGTATGATATTTAATATATTTTCAATATAATATAGACTCCCTTATAAATTATGAATAAATTAAATGGAGAATATACCAAGTAGGGGAAATATGTCAAGGATAAATATTTTTAACCACTTAATAATTATATTTATATGTCTACACTAACGATCCTTTTAGTGATTATGTACTTCAATATAACACCATTTTTGAAAAATGAATAAGACCTTGGTAGATAATGAATTAAAAAATATATTAAAAAACCCATTTCACCTTTACATGAGTTAATCAATTTAAAGATACTCAATTCATTTTAGGAAATTTGTAATACAATAAAATAAAGAGAAGTCAATAATCTAACTTTGAACAAGCTCAAATATGCACGTGTCTACTTTAATTTACATAATGAAGTTTAAAATCAAACCATCATATAAAACTAAGCTAAAATATACTAAAGTTGATCCAAAGACCATGGTTAATGTTATTTTACAACCATCAAACTATAATTTTTTATTAGATCAAAAAATAAGGCAATTTTATAGACTACCACAACTAACTCATAAGTTTCTCGAAAAGTTACTTGTATGCAATACTATTACTCTACCTCTACCACTAGAGGTTGACATTGGTACAACTCAAAGTAAATAATTTAATAGTAATGAATAATGTGATTACCATAGATGTAATGGTCATTATACAATAGATGTTTCAATATATAAAACCACATTCAAAATATTATTGATAATAATGTCATTGAGATAGACACTCTTGTAAAGGAAATTAAGACTCAACAAAATGAAAATGCTAAGTTGAATATTTTTAGTAAGCCATTCCCAAAGCATGAAAAAATAAGGATCATTTATTATTGCATCATATATATAATTCACACCAACATATTCAGTTATATGATCATCTGTTAAATTTAATTATTGATATAATTGTTCAAACTGCTCAACCACATCCTATGATCACCTTTGATGATAGTGAGCTAGTGGATGATGATTTTGATTTCCATCATTTATGTATATGAGAATACATTGATAAAAAAAACCCATACATAGTGTATTAGTTGATAATGCATCAAGTGACAATGCATGTACAATGACATTAATCCATTTATTGGGTTATATGCAAATGTCACACAATAATTGTTTAAAAGTGTCAGGACATTCGATAAGAAAGAACAAAAATATTGTTTGATGCATTGTATTACCTGTGTAGGTGACTATTTATATATTATTTACTAATTTTATAGTTATACCAAATAATGGGGTCTTTACATGATATTAGGACATGATTAGTTACAAAAATTCTATGTTTACCTTCTACAATACATAGATGCTTAAAGTAAAGTCATTGAAATCAAGTGGTCATAGTTTTAGAAATTAGATATGAGCACCATATACAATCTATGGTACCTCCTCTTACCTATCCACCATGACAATATACATATATTAAATATTGAAATACATTTACAATTATGACACATATGGAAAATATTTTTATGCAATCATCTTAGAAAAAAATAAAATTATCAAAATAAACTGATGTAAAATAACATCATTTCATAAAAAGGGGTTAATTTCATAGAAGGTAACATCACATGAAAAATATTATAAATTTGTGATACATGTAAATAAATGTGTTTCACAAAGAACCCAACATTTAGAACAACCTTAATTTACTCCTCATTAAATTTTAAATGATTTTAAGTCTTCTAGAGCTACTTATCCCACATGGTATTTGTTGATTACTGAAAGTGCATCATAGGGTTTCAATAGTGTTTAAAAAACACTTCTCATTTATAGATCCAAAGAATCCATTACATGAGTTTCTAGTTTTGATATTCTTGATATCCTTGGTGGAGTAGCAATAAAACTAATGACTATTTCACAAATGAAAATGTAAATGGTTATTGGGAGAAAATATGGTGTTAAGCTTGTTTGTTAATAATGTAAGTAATATAAACTAAGTAGAGTGAATTACGATCAAAGCCTAAAGTCTAAAGTCTATGCTAGCTTGTATATTTACAATGAAAACTAAACTATAGTTAATTGATTAAAAATGATCAAAAGTAAGGGTAGCAAGGAAGAAAGTTTCTAATCTTCATTCTAGACATTATGACAAAGCTTAAATTTCATCCAGAAATGCACATAAACCAATATATGACATGAAATAGTTAAAGCACAAATCCTAATATATATCAGGTAAGCATCCAAGGATAGCATGAAATAATGCATATAAAAAACTAGATTTAATTTAAATATTTACTCTTTCAAGTAAATTGTATAAGCACATATGCAAAAAGAGAAAATTAAATGAATTGAATCTAAAATATTTCAATCAACCTAGCATAAGCAAAAATTGACAACTATGCATGAAAATATGCACATCTATAATCCATAAAAATAGTTCACGCTTGAATATTAAACCTTTTAGTTGAGGAAGCAACTATAATAATAATCACACAATTAAATATTGAACAACCTTTATAGAATTCCTTGTTTTTATTAATTTCTCCAAGTTTATAGAATAGTTTTTGATTAAAAAAATCCCTCCGTCTTCCTTTTTTAAAATAAATTAAAATACACATTTTATATAAGATTGAGGAGGTATGTTGGTCAGTCATATCAAATGAAAATTGTATAAGTGTCAAGGATAACTATCCTTTTAAAACATTTTAGAACGAGATAATTTATAAATAGACTGACCTATAAGCAATTCACTTTACAAGATGCATATGCTTTTACAAAAAAAATATTCCTTTTTCAAATTGATATACATGTTTAGTTATAAAATAATATGCTAAAGTCAACAATTTTGATGTTGAGAAGCACTTACTATTGTAGTCCTTTGTCTCTGCTATAAGATATACATTGCTTAATTATGTTTCTCATCAATTAGCCCAAGGTTGATTATGGGGTCCATGAAAAGTTCGTTTTCTTGATCTTTTAGGACATTGAGGTCCTTGTTAGCCTTGTCCAAACCTTCCTTGATTCTCCTTTCATCTCTTATCTTCTCTTCTAAAAATAGAATAATATCCAAGATCCTTTGGTTATCTACCCATGTTTTGCCTTGGATTTGATTCTTTACTTCTTACATGAACTAATTTGACCTATGATTGAACTCCTTATATATGATCAATCCAATGATATTGATGGTAGTTGTATTTTTTATTAGGCTTCCTAATATATGCATCATCCTATTTTCCAATTGCTTGAGATCAATAGGAAGATATTTCATTTCCTTATACCATTTATTCAAATCTCTAATCTTCTCTATAAATATATCCATAACCATATTCAAGTGTGTCAAGCCTACTATTTTAAATTTTTGAATTTGATCCTCTATCAAAATATTGATCAATTCTATTGTCTTATTGTTTGAAGCCTACCATTGTCTAATTTGGATTGAAGCAAGAGTACCCTATTTGTTAACCATATCTTTCTTGTAATTTAATGCCTTCAAGGAGCTTAATAGATCATACATGGAGGTTTCAAACTGGTTGACCATATCTCTTGGAATTGATAATATAGACTACTCTTTTAAGTTCTTCTATTATTTCCTTAGTCCTTTGATAGCAGATTATAATTGATCTAACTATTCTTGAGCTAATTCCAAGACATATTATTCAAATATTAGATCTTCACTAGGCCTCTATCCTTGTTCTTGAGTCAAATTAGTCAATTTCTTCACCTTTTGATACACATTTTCTTCGCCTCCTACCATGATCCTTTTCTCTATCACTCTTTGTAGGTGAGTAATCTCTAGATCAAACTTAACTCCAACTAAAGATTGGGTCATATGTGGGATTGGGACCTCCTTTTGTGATTGGTATGTTGAATGTCTTAGAGTAGCCAATATTCTTTCTTCCTCTTCCTATAATGCAACTATCCATGGTTTCATTTCTTGCTCCATAGAGATATTATTGGATTTCACCATAGCCCATGGATGGTAAGTACGTAGATTCTCTAATCAAGGTTCATACAAGAACCAATAAAGAATAGGTGGACTATACAATATGTTCTCTTCACTAAATAAATTGACTTTACTTAAAGGACTAATAATAGTCACTTTTTATCTCTTTGTCCTTGAGACAATTGATGTCTCATATTTTCTCTTTAGAGTGTCAATAGGAACCAAATCCAACACTTTCTCTTTTCCTTTCTCCTCATTAGTTTCCTCAACCTTTGTATCTTCATCTAATTCTAAATCATAAGTTGTAGATATCATCTTCAATGCATCCTCAATGGCCTCATTAGGATCAAGGGCTATCATATGAACCTCCTCTAAAGGTAGATCATGCCTTACTATCTTAGATGATTCATAGATTGATGAACTTGAGGGGATTTCATCTAACATGTGTTCTACTTGTGCTTTAACTAATGGAAGCTTAAAAGATTCATCACCTACTAAATGATATTGTCTGGGGCCCAACTACCACCTATCATCCACCTTGTGATTATTATACAATCTAAACTCATGTCTTAGGTTGTGTTATTTCAATATTCTAGTGAATTTAAAGTAAGTAGATGCCTTGGTGTATATAGGATCAAAGGAACCAAGCTCATATTCATAAGGTAAATTCAGAATCCCTTTGATTTTTAAATTCTCTTTAACCCTTCCATACAAGTCCCATTATCTAAGTTCATCTATTTATAGATTGAAAGATGATTTATGATTTGATTTTGCCTCAATGTGATCCCACTATTTGAATGTAGTCTTGTTAATTATCATTGGGGAGATGTATAAAATTCCCTTTGTCTTGGTTTTGTGAAGTCCATATACACCATGGAACAACTGGTAGGCCACCTCTTATTCATTTAACTTATCCAAAACATGGACTGGAAACTTAAGAGGTGAAATGAGTTCCCTCAATCCTTATGATAGTAAAATTTAGGTATAACCATATATCTCCCATAGCTTCAATAGACTACTTTATTAGAGGGTTAACTCTCTCCTTAGGAATGATAGTTATGGCCTCACTTAGTGTAGGGTAGACACAATCATAAATAAATTAAATGTGATCTATATGCTTGAAGATGTGAAACTTGGAATAATATTGAGAAACAATCGAGGTTTTATATGGAGACCAATCTCTCTGCTTTGGTATTTTTATTGTTACACACAAGGCATCTAATATATATAACTCTTTCTTCTTATTATGCCTAATTTTATATATTTTTCTACTCAAGAAGATGTTAATTATCTCACTTGGTGTGGGAACTATCACCTTTGCAATAATGAAGTAAACAATGGGTACCCATAATGGATCTACATATAATGTGGTTTCACACCCACACAAATTTTCAGCATTGTCATTATAATCCTAATTCTAGGCCTAGACTAACTGACATGGATGTTCTTATTTAGGTCTAAAAAGAGCTAATTTATAAATTCTAGCCACATAACTAGGGTTTCCATCAAATTGTGCTCATTAGCCTAGATATTGATAGAAACTAGGTTAATTTGGGGCTTGGGTAGTTTTTAATAAGACTAAAATGCAATAGTATAAATTTAAGCCACTTTCTTATGATTATGTTCATTAATTAACATGCCCTTATCTAGCTTCCTTAAAAAAAGGAACAACAATATCAATGTAATGGATTACCTCTAGTTTTATGGCTACATATTGTAGACCAATCATCTAGATTTCTATAATGTCATCATATAGTCTCCTTATAGAGAGGATATTTTATTCTTCCTTGGTGATAGTTGTTTGATTCTTAATTATCTAAAACAATTTAGACTAGTTGTTATCCCCTATGTTCAAAGTAGTAGTAACAAACTCCATGTCCTTAAACACATGAGCTTCTACATTTGTTGTCAAATATAGATTAAAATCTTCTTTTGAAACATGATTATGAGTCACCATTTCTACAATCCTGATCAAATCATCTAATTGGGGATGATAATCCAACGATTTCAGTTCGAACTAGTGATTCTAGAGACAAATTAGGGAAATCTATACACTCAAGTTTTTTTAAGGTTCATGCAAGGTTTTAATGGCAAAAGGTTAATTCGAACAATGAAATTTCATGACTTAGATTGTGTTTAGATTTCACATCTATACCTTTCATGTGTTTGGGTCCCCATGATCTTCAAATATGATGTGTTCTAATTATATGGCATCTCTATGTCACACTACTCATTTATTTAAAATATGAGAATTTGTCACTTTTGGACACGTCATTACCTCATGAAATATTGAAACTTGATAAATTCACACTATTGATCTCTTAAGAAATCTTCCCAGCCTTGACTTCATCATGGGCCATTGATCATCCACTTTAGTTATAGAGAGTGTGCCACTTGGTAGCTTGGTGTGCTCTCTATGTACCTTGTAAACACACTCCATTACTTAATGAATTTTTGCCACGTGGTAACCTCTTGTTAGATCTAGGCTCTTTGAATTATTGACCCATTCTACACCATTTATCTTGATCCAAAATTTTGAAGGGTATTCATTAATATCCATCTCATTAAACATGATTATGACATATGTAACCACTACATTCAGTCTAGGCACTTTGAAAATTATACCTTCATTTATACTATCAATTGATGAGGAGTAAAAATGAACGTGGATTGATGATTCCTTTCTTTATACACAAGCTTGGACATGAACCATCAATTTGCTTGATCATATGCTGAGATTGTGACCCTTATCATTCTTACACATCATCTCAAGAGCTTTGACAATTTGACTTATTTTGGTACCCACATATCATTGATCTTCAAAATGAGCTCTTGAGCTCTTGACACTTGGCACCCTCATGTTAATTCATTCCTAGGGGCAATAAAAATAAAATGAGGGCTCAAGTAATATAAAGAGACTTAGGATAAAATTTTAGATTAAGGTTTTAGTTGTGTTAATAAACATGATTAAAACTTTAGGATAAAATTTAAATCTAATTTTAAAATATAAAAAATTACTCCTACGTAAATTTGATCCCATGTAAATTTGAATTTATTTAAAAAGGACTTAGGCTAAAACATATTAGACTAAGGTTTTTTGGATATTCAAACATGGATTCAATTTATCGATTAAGACAAAAGGTTAGTATAAAGATCAAATTAGTGTTAATGTATAAAACCCTAAACACTATTCACTCAAAAGAGAGTCCATTAAACCTACAACCTAGAAATACATCAAGCAACCATTAGTAACATTACATGAAGTAAAACAAGGATGCTGTGAAAACATGTCAATTAAACCAATGGTGTGGATAATCTTCAAATGAAGATTATATGTTAACATGCTAATGTAAACTTAATGAGAATAATGATATTCAAATAATGCACTCTAATTAAGTGGGATGTTCAATTTAAAGCACAAATTTTAGAATTTGAACAATGGTCCTCATTTTTCAAAAATGGGGTTATGTTGACCTCAACAAATGGCAACTTCTAAGGGAAACATTGCAAAATTTTAGAACTTAGATACTCTTAATTTTACCTATTAACTAGACTACTCATTTTATATGATCAAGTACCATTATTAAGATTAATTCATAATTAAAACAAGTCTTACACATGTAGAATTAGGTTCAAACATCAAAACATAGTCATGGTTTATGTGTAATTTGATTTATTCACTATTTTCCATGGAATTTAGAGAACAAATTCTATATTTCATGACCTTAATCATTAACATTGACTTATAGCTATTGGAAGACAACTAGATACTGAGAGGGGGGTGAATTAGTATATAAATTAAAACTAGTCCTTTAATACCTTTTAGACCAAATTAAAAGATATATGCAAATCAAATCAATTATGTAGAGATCATACCAAAAAAATACACATGACATAATATTTATACGTGGAAACCCCAAAGGGAAAAACCATGGTGAGAATAGGTGCTTGAATCTACTATTCTAATCTAGCCTCATATCTGAAAGCCTCATTGACAAAGCTTACTAGTTACAATGTTTAAGGACACCCATCCTAAAGAGATACCAATCCCTTGATTTAAGAGCACCAACTCTAAGGAATCACCCACTCCTTAATCTAAGCACCCACTTAGCTTATCTAATGGCACCAACTTATCATACTTTTCTATGGAGCTACAACTTCAATTTACAAGTTAGCTTCATACATGAATCCATTTATATGTTCTTTTTTATAGGTCTAATCTACAACTAATCATCCTTTACACATTCTATTTGTGTGCCTTTCTTCCTCTCTTTCCTCTCTATTCCTCTATGTCTGAATATGTATTTATTCAACACACTACATTGGCTTCACCTACCTCTCTAATCTTCTCTATGATTTTATATTTGACATAATTTGAATGGTTCCAATATCCTTTCCTTTGTCATAGATATCATATATATAAATAAATGATATAGGGTTACATATCTCTTATGTGTTCATACTTAGACTACAACACATCATATCAATTCTAGACTTTAGTTCATTAAGACTTAGACTGTAAGTTTCCCACATCTTGATTTCATGCATCACACCATAATTTTAGGTTTCTTTACTATCTATAGCATATGTTAGACTCAAGTTTTGATGCATAGGATCTTTAATGCAAATTTAATTGGTCAAGTTAATCAATATCATTATTTATGTCAAGATATAGAGCTTATACACAAGTTCTTGTATGTTTTTCCAATGAACCATTTACCTAGACATGACTTTAAATGTCAGCCATTGATCTTGACTTTAATTCCATGATTTGATGGTTTCTAATAAATTTAATTTAATTTAAAATTCATCCATTTGATCACTTTCTAATAGGATCACACTATCCATTAGATATTTGTACACTTCTAAATTTTATCTCTATTGAGATGTTAAATGCCAAGCTCTTTATCTCATCTCACTGTTTCCTATATCTTTGGATCACTTTCACTCCATAAATCTTCTTAAACCTACCTAGTCTTTAACTTGACACTATGTCTATAAACATATAACACTTTATAGCATTTGATTCGATTCGATCCATTAGATCTCCTTTACACGATCACCTATACACCATCAAATCTTTTAAAAAGATCAATATATATATATATATATATATATATATATATATATATATATATATATCCAACCCTTAAGAATGTGACACTAGGCTTAAGCATGTGCCTTTTGTACATAGCTATTAGTTCCTACTATTGAGACATTTGGAATCCTTGCATTGGTCCTCTATCCGATAGACTCATGTTCTTATGACATTGGGCATTAACATATTCACTTAGAGGGACCTTTGACACTTTGAATTTTCCATGATGTATTGGATCTCTAATGTCTAATTAAGCACTAACCATTGATATTATTGACAAGTTTTATCATTAACTCTAACAAGATTATACTCATCGGGTCTCTATCTAATAGGCTCTATGAATATGACACTTATCACTTGTACATTTACTCATAGCACCTTTTGAAAATTTGACTTTATTTTTCTCCATTGGATCATCTGTGTACGATGAATTACAGGGCATTGATGAACCTTGGACATGATATAAAGTCTAAGACTTAGGAAATATTAAGTCCTTTGATCATTGCTCAAAGCTAGTAATTACTAGGTCGAGGGGTTGGTTTTTTAATGATGATAAAGGCTTAAGTTATAACTTAAGCTATTGGTTCCCAGCTATACTAAGTCAACATTAAATTTGAACTTTGTTTGTTCATAGCATGGCAAAAACCCTTAGGTTTTACTAATAAACCCTATCTAGTTTAAGAGCTAACTAAATCAATTATGTGCTCATTCCTTCTCATTTTAACCTATGGACCATATTCATAGAATGCTCATGAAAAACCCATAATAAATACTCTATCTATTTGACTTTAAACATCCATAAATGGTCTTTATAAAATCATGACCTCCATCAATCTTGTCTGATATTTTTTACATCAATGACATCCATAGTTTCCCTTTTTATATTAATTGCAATCATATTACCAAGAATATTCCCCTTTGGGATTGATGACAAATTAAATTATTTAATACAAACTTAATGCTATGATCTTATAATAATTTGATCCTTCTCTAGCATTGCTTACATTGGCTTTTGATGAGTATGAACTAAATCTATTCATACCAAAATTTCTCACCCTTAGATAATGGTATATTTGCATAAAACTCATCTTGAAAACTTGTTATTCTCTTCCAAACATTTACAAAGAGAATTTACCCTTTTTCTCCCCCTTTGACATTAATGGCAAAGGAACTTATTCCCACTATTTGTCCAAAGTTTTCTCCCCCTTTATCAAATAAAAGATCTTGTCCAAGAACCTAAAAATTTCAACTCATTAGTAATTTTTAGAAGTATACATACTTGAGTTGAATTTTCTCTCTCTTCTTCTAAGGATTAATAAAGTTTCCATGAGACTCTCCCTGGACTTATGCCCTGTCACTAGTGATTTAGTAATGTGGTGTAGGAGTCACTACTCCTAACTTCTATCTCAAATATTTAAATTGTTCCTTGAGAAGAGGTTTGGTGAATATGTCTACAATCTGGTCCTTAATGGGCACATATTCCATTGTGACCTCTTGATCTACAACCCTCTCTTTTAAGAAGTGATACTTGATTGATATGTGCTTGGTTCTAGAATGCATCTCTAGATTATTTGATATATTTATTACACTTGAAATATCATAAAGAATATAAATAGGTGACTTGTACTCATCTTTGAAGTCCTTGAGTGTTTTCTTCATCCACAAGACTTGAGTATAACATGCGAGTACTACTATATACTCTACTTCCACTATGGAAAGAGTAACTGACTCTTGCTTTTTGCTTAGCCATTAAAAAGTCTATTTACAAGGAAAAAAGAACCACCACTAGTTCTTCTTCTATCGTCCATACTCCCTACCCAATCAACATCTGTATATGTTTTCAAATTGAAATCTTCACTTTTAGAGTACCATAGGCCATAGTCAATTATTCTATTGATGTATCTAAAGATTATTTTCATTTTATTGATATGTGACTCTTTATAATCAACTTGAAATCTATAAACCATGCACACAACTTACATGATATCTGGTCTTGATGTCGTTAGGTATAATAAGCTACCTATCATTAATCTATACATAGTCTGATTTGCATCAAATGACTCATCCTCTTTGCTCAACTTGCATCCAGTTATCATGGGAGTACTAATTGGTTTTCTATATTCCATTCAAAATTTCTTGAGCATCTCCTTTACATACTTGTCTTGTGATATAAATATCCCTTCATCAGTTTGTGCTTTTTGTAGACCAAGGAAGAAAGAAAGTTATCCTAGCATACACATATAAAACTCACTTTGCATTTGTGTATAAAATTCTTTGCACATTTTTTTATTTCTACCAGCAAAGATGATGTCATCTATATAAACAAAAACAATCAACAAATGCTCACCTTTTTGATTTGAAGTATAAATTACTATCTACACATCCTTTGTTAAAACCTTGTTGTTATAGGTATTGGTCTAATCTTGAATACCATGCTCTAAGTGCATGTTCTAAACCATACAATCTTTTATTCAGTCTACACACATAATATGCTTCATCTGACAACTGAAAATGTTCTAGTTGTTCAATATAGACTTCCTCTTCTAGGTTCTTATTCATGAAAGCAGAGTTTGCATCCATTTGATAAACTTAGATGACTTCTTATAAATAGAGAATGCTATAAAAATTCTTATAGCTTCCAATCTAGAAATTGGAGAAAATGTTTCATCAAAATCTATGCCTTCTACTTGTGCATATATTTTGCACACCAATCTTGCTTTATTTATTATAACAACTCCATTCTCATTGAGCTTATTTCTATAGACCCATTTTTTTCCTATCACATTATTGTTTGAGGGTCTTGGAACTAATTACCAAGTTTTGTTATTTTCTATTTGACTTAGTTCTTATTCCATGGATTTTATCCAATTCTCATCCATACTAGCTTCAACATAGATCTTAGGCTCTATTTTAGACATTAGAGCATAACTTACTTTCTCCTTTTTCATTAAAACTCTTTTCTTTATCTAAACTCCTTAATTCTTATTGCCAATTATCTGCTCTTTAGGATGATCCTTTTGAACAAATGTTGAAGGTTATTTTTCATTCTTTTCCTCAACCTCTTCACTATTTGATTCTTCTTCAAGATCTGACTCTTCATTACTGGTTTCTTTGTTAGGTTCAACATGTTTTATGCCTTATTATACCTTGACATTTATGCTTTCCACCATATTATGTAGCCTCTTATTATAATGTACATATGCTTTATTTTGAGTGGAATAACCAAAAAATATCCCTTCATCACATCTTCAGTCAAAACTTCCCAATTTTTCCTCCTTTATTTTGATGTAGCATTTACTTCCAAACACTTTAAAATACTTAACAGAGGTAGGCTTTCCATACCATAGCTCATATGGAATTTTTTCACTATTTATCCTTAGTTGAGCTCTATCCAAGATTTATACTATTATTTGGACTGCTTCTCTCCAATATCCATTAGGTAACTTGATCTCCTTTAGTATTAATTTGGCCATTTCCTTGACTATTATGTTCTTTCTTTCAAAAACTCTATTATATTGTTGAGTCTTTGCTATAGAATAATATGTTTTGATACCATGCTTCTCATAATACTTTATGAATTCATTTGAGGTGAATTCTCCACCTCTATTAGATCTTAAGCATTTTATTTTTAGTCTGATCTCATTTTCAACCATGGATCTAAAGATCTTGAATCTCTCAAAGGCTTGAGATTTGTCTTTTAAAAAGGTTACCCATGTCATTCTTGAGTAGTAATATATAAATAACATGAATTACCACTCTCTTTTAGATCCTCTTGTCTTGGTAGGACCACAAAGATTAGTATGAACTAATTGTAGAGGATTTGTAGTTGCATACTCCTTTGTTTGAAATCTGACCCTTGTTTGCTTGCCTAGTTGACATTCTTTGCAAGTAGTATCTGTAGGTTTGGTTATCTTGGGCATGTGTCTTACACACTTATTTGAGCTTACTTTGACCAGATTATCAAAGTTTACATGACCCATTATCCTATGCCACAACCAACTCTCATCAATCTTTCCCATCAAGCAATTATTACCATTCATCTAATAAGATTGTAGATATAGCTATTAGTCCTTTTTACTTATGCAACTATTTTTCTATATCTCTTTATCTTTCAACCTTCTACATCAAATGTGACCTTATATCCATTATCACACATTTGGTTGATACTTAGTAGATTATGCTTCAATCTTTTAACATAAAGGATATCATATGTAGGCAGTTTACCATATATGTTCAAGGTTCCTTTACCTTTGATATTTAATTTTGTTTTGACTCTCAAGCTAATAGATCCTTCCTTACATTTTCTCAATTTAGTGAAATTTATCTTATCACTAGTTATATGTTTTGAGCAGTCACTATTTATCACCCATAAATTTTGCTCCTTGGCATAAAGTGTAGTCTGAGCAATCATGGATTGATTTCTCACTTTCCACACATCTTTGGGTTTCTTATTTATCTTCTTTTTATAAACTTGTGAACCTTTGTTCACACTAGGAGGCATGTCTTTCTTTACATTGTGTACTTTTGATCTTGTAAAGTGAGTTCTAAACTATTTAGCCATGTGACCAAAGTTATTTTAATTATAATACATTGCATTTGTATCTACCAATGGTGAAAGTGATTTTTTTCTTACAAAATTTATTCTCATTATAGTTATAGCTCTATAATTACTAGCCTTAGGACCAAAATGATAAAAACTATAATAATAACCATAAAAATATGATGAATACCTGGTCATAGCAATTCTTGGTGTAGTATGCGGAGCTCTTCTTCCCTTTCACTTCTTCAAGTATCTCACTTTGGTGTATCCATATACACCAACTACCTTTATATTCTTCTTTTCTTCAAGATTCATTTTGGTTCAACCTTCTTCAGATCGGATATGTTTGAATCTCTCTTTGTGTCCTTACTAGTTTTCTCTTTATTTTCTCTTGATTCTCCTTCTATTTTGAAGTTTTCATATAGGTTAGTAAATGTAATAGTTGATGAACTTTTTCCCTTCTCATAAGCAAGACCTAGTCTCTCTTTTGAGGGATTTTAAGAGTTGATTAGTTCATCAAGAATGTTTTATCCTCCTATCAACGTCAAATTTTTATTTAGTTTACCTTTGGATTTTTTAAGCTCTTTTCTCAAAGACACTATTTATACCTCAAGATTCACACATTCATAATTATAGTTCCATTTTGACTACATATTTTATTATATAAGCCTCTTCAACTTATGTTTTTAGGCTAACTACCATTTGATTAGATTTCATAATAATTTTAGACATTTTCTCAATTTCCTTTTGTCCAAGCTTCTTTTGTTTTGAGTTATTTTTTCTCAACTTATCAATCTCATCTAGAGAATAAATGAGTTCACACTTAAGGTCCACTTATCCTTCCTCTTCTTCATCAGAGTCTTTAACTTCTTCTTGATCTAGATTTATAGAAGTTGATCCTACTATCATGAACATATATTAATTTACCTTAGCCACAAAACCATAGTCATGATCATCATTTGAACTATCATTATCCTCCATTGAGTCATTATCTTATTTTGTGTATAGACCTTTATTATTCTTGAAGAATTTATTCTTCTTAGGATATTAAGGTTTCACCTTTTTCCTACTCTCTACTTACTTAGAGTTATCCTTTTTATTATGAGGGAATTTAGTAGTAAAATGGCCTACTTTACCATAATTAAAGCATTTTAAGGGTAACTTACCTCTATACTTTTTAGATCCTCTCTTTAGTCTTCTGAAAAAGTTATCTTCTTCTTTATCAGTCTCTTCAAATTCAAATGTAGATGTTTCTTCTTTTATTTTCTTGGCAAATTTGAATGCAACTTCTCTCTTGAAGGTGTCTATCTCTCCCATTCTCATCTCATAGGTTATGAAGGTCCCATGCAACTCATTAATAGTGAGTTTATATAGATATTTTGATTCTTCCATTGCATATATTTTAGAATCATATCTTGATGGCAAAGATCTTAAAACCTTATTTACAATGATTGACTCTTTCATATCTTATCTAAGGCCTCTGATTGCATTTACTATTTCATATACCCTAAGGAGGTAGTCTACAATCTTCTCTTCTTCATTCATATTAAGTCTCTCAAACTTTCCTTTGTAAGTTTGTATCTTGGCCTAATTTACCTTTTCATATAATTCATAGATGCCCATTAACTTGTTACAGATGTCTTGTGCATTCTGATAGTGCATTACTTTGACAAAATTTGAGTTTGATAATCCATAAAGAATAATAATATTTTCCTTGGCATTGCTCTCATATGCCTCCTTAGAATCCTGATTAGTAGGATTTGTAGTAGGGGTTGCATATCCATTTACCACATACATCTATACATCAAACCCTAATGAGGATAAATATGTTTCCATTCTTATGCTCCAAAATGCATAGTTAGATTCGTCAAAGAGAGGTGACTTATTTGATGAGGATCCTTATTGACTAACCATTTTTTTCACTATTCCAAAACCTACCTTACCTGATTAATATTATTTCAAGGAACCCTAGGCTCTGATACCAATTTTTAGAACACAACTAGATATTGAGAGGGGGAGGTCAATTAGTATATGAATTAAAACTATTATTTTAATACCTTTTAGACTAGATTAAAAGATATATGTAGATCAAATAAAATATGCAAAGATCATGCAAACACAAATACACATGACATAAGATTTATATGTAGAAAACCCAAAGGGAAAAACCACAGTGAGAATAGCTGCTAGAATCTATTAGTTTAATCTAGCTTCACAGTTCAAAGCCTCACTAGCAAACCTCATTAGTTACAATATGTAAGGACACCTATCCTAAAGAGACACAAATCCCTTGATTTAAGATCACCAACTCTAAGGAAGCACCCACTCCTTAATCTAAGTACCCACTCAACTTATTTGATGGCACCAACCTATCAAACATTTATACGGAACTAAAAATCTAATTTATAAGTTAGATTCATATATAAATCTAGTTCTTTGTTCTTTATTATAGGTCTAATATGTAATTGGTCATACTGTACACATTCTCTTTGTGTTCCTTTCTTCCTCTCTATCCTCTATATTCCTCTATGTCTAAATATGTCTTTATTCGACACACTACATTGGCCTCACCAACCACTCTATTCTTCTCTACCACCTCTTGTTCTATGTCTTTATGATTTTATATTTGGCACAATTAAAATAGATCTAGTAGCCTTTCTTTTTTTCTAGATATCATATATATAAATAGATGATCAAGGGTTTCTTATATCCTATGTGTTCACACTCAAACTATAACATATCATGTCAATTATGGACTTTAGTTCATTAAGAATTTGACTATAAGTTTCCCATGTCTTAATTTCATAAAACATGTCATAATTACATGTCTTTTTACTATCTATATCATCTATTAGACTCAAGTTTTAATGCATAAGATCTTTAATGTAGATTTGATCGATTAGATCGATTAATATCATAGTCTATGTTGAGATATAGATCTTATACACAAGTTCCAACATGTTTCTCCAACTAACCATTTGTCTAGACATGACTTTAAATGTTGGTCATTAATCTTGCCTTTGGCACCATGATCTGTTGGTCTCTATTAAATTGGATCAAATTAAAAATGTGTCCATTTGATTAGCTTCTGATAGGATCATGCTATCCATTAGATCTTTGTATGCTTTTGAACTTTAGCTCTATCACGATGTTAAACATCAAGCTCTTTATCCCATCTCACTTATTCTTATATCTTTAGATTAATTTTGCTCGATCTATCTTCTCAAACTTGTTTGGTCTTTAAATTGTCACTATTTTCATAAACATAAAGTACTTTATAGCATTTGAGTCCATTTTCTTTGTTGAATATATTTTACACAATCACCCGCACATTATCATATCTTCTAATAAGCTTGATATTTATATCTATCCAACTGTCAATAATGTGGCACTTAGCTTAAGCATGTGCCTTTTGTATATAGTTATTAGTTCCCATTATTAATACATTTGTCATCCTCACATTAGTATTCTATTTGATAGACTCATGTGCTTATGACACTTGGAATTAGCATATTCACTTGGAGGGACCTTTGACACTTTGACTTCACCATGCTCTGTTGGATCTCCAATGTTAGATTAAGTGCTAACCATTGATTTCTTAGACAAGCTCGATCATTAACTCTAACAATATTAAACTCATCAGGTCTCTATCTAATAATATCTATGAATGAAACACTTGTCACTTTAACATTTAATTGGAGCACCTTTTCACAATTTGAATTTGCTTCACTTCATTAGATTATCTATGTATGATGAAGCACGAGTTAATCAAGCTCGAATATAATATAAAGTCTAATACTTAGGAAATATTAAGTCTTTTGTTTTGTTTTTAGAGCTGGTAATTAGTAGGTTGAGGTATTAGTTTCTTAATGATGACAAAGGCTTAAGTTATAACTTAAGCTACGAGTTCTTGGCTATACTAAGTCAACATTAAATAAAACTTTTATTGTTGACACCATGGTTAAATCCTTAGGGTTTTACTAAGAAACCCTATCCATTCTAAGAGTTAAATAAATTAATTATGAACTCATTTATTCTCATTTGAACTTCCAAACCATATTCCTACAATGATCATAAAAAACCCATAATATATCTTCTATCTATTTGACTTTAAACATCCATAAATGGTCTCTATAAAAGGATGAAAACTTTGCATAGTTCAATTATGAAACATGATCTTCTCTCCATCAATATTTCTTGATATTTTTGACATCAATGACATCCATAGTGTCGCTTTTGACATCAATGATAATCATATTGCCAATAATAGCATATTTAAATATTCATTAAGAATCATGCTTTTAGAATAGGGAAGGCTTGGGCATTGCTCTACTACCAACTAGGCATCCATATCCTTGATAGAGATACCTTTGGCTCTACTCAAGGCCTTGATCCACTACCATCCAAGTGTTTATATCCCTAATGGATGTTACTAGAATCACCTTTGCTTATAAAATTTTCAATAAAGCTCTTTTTTTTTGTATTTTTCAAGTATATTTAGCTTACATCAAAGGTTGGGAACCATAATTAGCCAAGTTTTAGGATTTAAAAAAAATTATCTTCAAACAATCATCCTTGGTCATAAAATTCATCCCAATAAATAATTTTCTTTAAATGCTAACATGACTTTGGTATAATAGTTCTAAATTTCACTCAACTTATGAAATCCTTGTTGGAACTAAAATTATATCAAAACAACGTTTAAGATTTTAAGGAACACCTAACCTAGATATCAATCCTCACCAATTTATCAAAACTATAACACCAATATCAAACTTCTAGAATCCATAATCAACTAATGTTTAAGGTTCATACCTGCATTATTGATTTTAGAAGTTTCTTTGAGAAACTACATGTATTGGAGCTTGAAACTATCTTAAAAGAGACATGGAAATAAGGGAACAAAATAAAAGGAAAGGAAACATATTTAAAAAAAAAAAACAAACAATAACAAGCAAAAAAATATGTATAAACACTATTTAAAAATAAGGAATAATAAAAGAAACTAATCTAAGCCTACCTAAACTAACTCTAACTAGTCTTACAAATTACTCCATGAAAACTTGGGGTGGTACAATAGAGAAGTAGTGCTTGAGATAATTCCCATTAGTTGGTAAAGTAAAATCTTCTCCCTATAGGTCTTTGAGATTAAAGGTATTGTCTCCCAATGTCTCAGCAATTTGATAGGGACCAATCCACAAAGGAGTGAATTTCCCATGTTTTCCATTTAGTTATGAGGCTTTATCCCATAGGAAAACTAGGTCTCCCTTCCTAAATACCTTAATCTTTGAATACCTGTCAATCTATCTTTTTATTGTGGTTTGATGTGTACTAAAGTTGGTAAATTCTTCTTCCCTTGCATCTTCCATTTGAATGATGTTAAGAAACATAGAATTAGCATACTTTTGGTCTTCTTCCATATATTATTGCATTAACTTGTAGGTTGTAAGTTTGATATTAATAGGAAATATAAGTTCTTGATAATATAATAAAAGAAGTGGTGATGTTTTAAAAGCTTGCTTCACTCTAATTATATCTACCCACAAAGCGTATTTAAGTAATTAATGTCATGTTCTCAATTTTTTAGCTATAGACTTTTTAATGGCTTTCATCAAGTTCTTATTTGTTGAATTTGAGACTCCATTACCTTGAGGGTAAGTATTTTATGAGAAATTTAGAATTATGTTGTTATCATAATCCCATCCAATCATTTCAATGGATAAAAAGGTTGTTCCATTATCATAAACTAATGATAGTGGTAACCCAAATCTTGTGCAAACATTCTCTTCCAAGAACTTGATTACATCTTCAGTTCTACATTGCTTGGTTTCCACTACCTCTATCCATCTTATGCAATAATCAATATAAATAATAACATTTTTGTGTCCATCTAAATAATTGGGTTGATCACTCTTACAAAGTCCAATCCTCATTGACCAAAATGTTTATCAATCATAACTGGTCTCAATGGTATAGTTGTTCTTGGTTCCTTGGTGTTGAAAATATAACATTTATGACACTCTCTAACATGTTTATTTGAATCCTTGAAGACGGTGGGCCAATAATATCCTTACCTCAAGATTTTTTGATCTATATATTTTCCAAAATGGCATCCACTTCCAATATTTTCATGAAAAGTAATCAAGATTTCAGTTGCTTCTTTAAAAACACATCTTAAGTAAATATCTTCATAGTTATTTCTAAAGAGTACTCCATCTTTGATCAATAAATGTGCTACCTTGAGCCTCAAAGATATTATTTTCTCTCAAATCAATCCTACAGGACAAAATCCACTAATTAGAAGATGAATAATTACATCATACCAATAATTTGGTTGAAAACATTGTTGGTCCACCTGCATGACATTCAATTTAGGATTGGTGTTAACAATTAATTGAATCAACCCTTGACATATTACCAACTTGACATTTTTTATTTCAAGATCATACTCTTGGAGAATAGACATCCATTTACCTCTTCTTTCTCCCAATTCACTTTGACTAAGCATACGTTTAGTGGCATGGTATGGTAATATTGCATGCATTTTATTCCTAAGACAATAGTGTCTAAACTTCTTAACTACCTTAATAAAGCAAATGCTTGTTTATCAATCAAAGAATAATTTAACTCAATAGTATTAAAATTAGTGCTCATAAATTCCATAGGGTGATCATATATATATATATATATATATATTTTGAGTTAAAATAACATCTAGTGTATGATCATAATCAAAAGAATAGATATAGAAATCTTTTGTGAAATTAGGACTTATCAACACCAGTGCCTGTACTATTGCCTCTTTAATTTACTTGAAGGATTTATTTTTTTCTTCATTCCATATGAATTTGGAATCCTTATTTAACATGTCATTAAGTGGCTTCATAATTTCTACAAAACATAAATGAACTTTCTCACAAAATTGATTTTCTCAAAGAAAAACTTTAATTATTTTCTATTGTTAGGGGGTTCTATCTTGAATATGGAATCAATTGTATCAAGATATATATAAATCCCATCATTGGTTATGAAATGTATTATTAAATTCCATTCCATAACATAAAATTCTCTTCTTAGGATTGATATAAATTTCATACCTTCTATAATGTTTAGATACCTATTATAAATGCATAATATGGTCTTCCCTATTTTTAGAAAATAAAGTTAGATCATCCATATATATAATAATGCACTTACCTATGAGACCTTGGAAAGAATGATCCATATCTCTTTGAAAAGTTTCTCTTACATTTATTACCTCAAAAGTCATTCTTTTTTAGGTAAAAGTGCCCCACTTTCTATTAAATGTAGGCTTCATTTTGTCTTCCTTGTTTACAAGTACTTGATTATAAACTAAAAAACCATCAAGAAAAGACATCATAGTATAACCATTAATAATTTGAATGAATTGGTCAAGAGAGGGTAAAGGATAATTATCCTTTTCATAATATCTATTCAAATTTCTAAAGTTTATGCATAATTTAATGTCTTTATTTTTTTTTCTAACTGAAACTAAGTTAGCTATCTAGGTAGAATGTCTAAAGAGAAAAACTATTTTTGCATCCAATAACTTCCTGACCTCTTTATAGATTAATGGTTTTCAAATAGGGTTGAATAGCCTTTTCTTCTACCAAAAAGGTTTGTAGGCCTCTTTTAATTGAATGGTATGGGTAATGACTCTAGGATTAAATATCTTTCATTCTTTTAGGACCACACTAAAACATTTTTGTATTTGGTCATCAACTCTTTAGCCTTTCTCAATTCTTCATTTGTGTTGGATGTAAGAATATTTACTAGATTAGGTTGACGTTGAATACCTATGTCAATTAAATTATAATTTTTTCCACTCACTTTAGGAACTTTGATAGATTTAGCTAGTTTATATTGATCAAATAGTATTTCTAGGGCAATCATGCCTTTGGGAAATTTGTTGTCATTAAATTGAATAATCTTGTCGTCAACTTTGTCACCTTCAAGAGAGTTTTAATTAACCTCATCAATGATGTGAGACTCAAATAATCTTGAGTTGTTCATGAATTCAATGATCTAATGACCATCACTAAATAATTAAAAATTGTTTACATTGTCAAGAATGAAGGGACATGGGACTAATTTAATGCTAAGGTTTCCTAGTTTAATTGAATGGTATGGGTAATGACTCTAGGATTAAATATCTTTAATTCTTTTAAGACCACACTATAACATTTTTGTATTTGGTCATCAACTCTTTAGCCTTTCTCAATTCTTCATTTGTGTTCGATGTAACAATATTTACTAGATTAGGTTGACCTTGAATACCTATGTCAATTACATTATAATATTTTCCACTCACTTTAGGAACTTTGATAGATTTAACTAGTTTATATTGATCAAATAGTATTTCTAGGGCAATCATGCCTTTGGGAAATTTGTTGTAATTAAATTGAATAATCTTGTCGTCAACTTTGTCACCTTCAAGAGAGTTTTCATTAACCTCATCAATGATGTGAGACTCAAATAATCTTGAGTTGTTCATGAAGTCAATGATCTAATGACCATCACTAAATAATTAAAAATTATTTACATTGTCAAGAATGAAGGGACATGGGAGTAATTTAATTCTAAGGTTTCCTAGTTTAATTGAATGGTATGGGTAATGACTCTAGGATTAAATATCTTTAATTCTTTTAAGACCACATTATAACATTTTTGTATTTGGTCATCAACTCTTTAGCCTTTCTCAATTCTTCATTTGTGTTGGATGTAACAATATTTATTAGATTAGGTTGACCTACAATACCTATGTCAATTACATTATAATATTTTCCAGTCACTTTAGGAACTTTGATGGATTTAGCTAGTTTATATTGATCAAATAGTATTTCTAGGGCAATCATTCCTTTGGGAAATTTGTTGTCATTAAATTGAATAATCTTGTCGTCAACTTTGTCACCTTCAAGAGAGTTTTCATTAACCTCATCAATGATGTGAGACTCAAATAATCTTGAGTTGTTCATGAAGTCAATGATCTAATGACCATCACTAAATAATTAAAAATTATTTACATTGTCAAGAATGAAGGGACACGGGAGTAATTTAATGCTAAGGTTTCCTAGTTTAATTGAATGGTATGGGTAATGACTCTAGGATTAAATATCTTTAATTCTTTTAAGACCACACTATAACATTTTTGTATTTGGTCATCAACTCTTTAGCCTTTCTCAATTCTTCATTTGTGTTGGATGTAACAATATTTATTAGATTAGGTTGACCTAGAATACCTATGTCAATTACATTATAATATTTTCCGCTCACTTTAGGAACTTTGATGGATTTAGCTAGTTTATATTGATCAAATAGTATTTCTAGGGCAATCATTCCTTTGGGAGATTTGTTGTCATTAAATTGAATAATCTTGTCGTCAACTTTGTCACCTTCAAGAGAGTTTTCGTTAACCTCATCAATGATGTGAGACTCAAATAATCTTGAGTTGTTCATGAAGTCAATGATCTAATGACCATCACTAAATAATAAAAAATTATTTACATTGTCAAGAATGAAGGGACATGGGACTAATTTAATGCTAAGGTTTCTTAGTTTAATTGAATGGTATGGGTAATGACTCTAGGATTAAATATCTTTAATTCTTTTAGGACCACACTATAACATTTTTTTATTTGGTCATCAACTCTTTAGCCTTTCTCAATTCTTCATTTGTGTTGGATGTAACAATATTTATTAGATTAGGTTGACCTTGAATACCTATGTCAATTACATTATAATATTTTCCACTCACTTTAGGAACTTTGAAAGATTTAGCTAGTTTATATTGATCAAATAGTATTTCTAGGGCAATCATGCCTTTGGGAAATTTGTTGTCATTAAATTCAATAATCTTGTCATCAACTTTGTCACCTTCAAGAGAGTTTTCATTAACCTCATCAATGATGTGAGACTCAAATAATCTTGAGTTGTTCATGAAGTCAATGATCTAATGACCATCACTAAATAATTAAAAATTATTTACATTGTCAAGAATGAAGGGACATGGGAGTAATTTAATGCTAAGGTTTCCTAGTTTAATTGAATGGTATGGGTAATGACTCTAGGATTAAATATCTTTAATTCTTTTAAGACCACACTATAACATTTTTGTATTTGGTCATCAACTCTTTAGCCTTTCTCAATTCTTCATTTGTGTTGGATGTAACAATATTTATTAGATTAGGTTGACCTACAATACCTATGTCAATTACATTATAATATTTTCCAGTCACTTTAGGAACTTTGATGGATTTAGCTAGTTTATATTGATCAAATAGTATTTCTAGGGCAATCATTCCTTTGGGAAATTTGTTGTCATTAAATTGAATAATCTTGTCGTCAACTTTGTCACCTTCAAGAGAGTTTGCATTAACCTCATCAATGATGTGAGACTCAAATAATCTTGAGTTGTTCATGAAGTCAATGATCTAATGACCATCACTAAATAATAAAAAATTATTTACATTGTCAAGAATGAAGGGACATGGGAGTAATTTAATGCTAAGGTTTCCTAGTTTAATTGAATGGTATGGGTAATGACTCTAGGATTAAATATCTTTAATTCTTTTAGGACCACACTATAACATTTTTGTATTTGGTCATCAACTCTTTAGCCTTTCTCAATTCTTCATTTGTGTTGGATGTAACAATATTTACTAGATTAGGTTGACCTTGAATACCTATGTCAATTACATTATAATATTTTCCACTCACTTTAGGAACTTTGATAGATTTAGCTAGTTTATATTGATCAAATAGTATTTCTATGGCAATCATGCCTTTGGGAAATTTGTTGTCATTAAATTGAATAATCTTGTCGTCAACTTTGTCACCTTCAAGAGAGTTTTCGTTAACCTCATCAATGATGTGAGACTCAAATAATCTTGAGTTGTTCATGAAGTCAATGATCTAATGACCATCACTAAATAATAAAAAATTATTTACATTGTCAAGAATGAAGGGACATGGGACTAATTTAATGCTAAGGTTTCCTAGTTTAATTGAATGGTATGGGTAATGACTCTAGGATTAAATATCTTTAATTCTTTTAGGACCACACTATAACATTTTTGTATTTGGTCATCAACTCTTTAGCCTTTCTCAATTCTTCATTTGTGTTGGATGTAACAATATTTACTAGATTAGGTTGACCTTGAATACCTATGTCAATTACATTATAATATTTTCCACTCACTTTAAGAACTTTGATAAATTTAGCTAGTTTATATTGATCAAATAGTATTTCTAGGGCAATCATGCCTTTGGGAAATTTGTTGTCATTAAATTGAATAATCTTGTCGTCAACTTTGTCACCTTCAAGAGATTTTTCATTAACCTCATCAATGATGTGAGACTCAAATAATCTTGAGTTGTTCATGAAGTCAATGATCTAATGACCATCACTAAATAATTAAAATTATTTACATTGTCAAGAATGAAGGGACATGGGACTAATTTAATGCTAAGGTTTCCTAGTTTAGAATCTTGGTTTGGCATAAGATTGGCTATAGCTGAGGCCAACTCATTTGGAATCTTGTTCTCTTCTCTAGAAATTGAGAGAATATTAAAAGAATTAAATTACTCTATCAAGTCCCACACTCTAAACTTATATTTAATATGATATGATCATTTGAATTGGTACTTACTTCTAACTTGATTAACTACTCATTCAGAATAACCATACACTAGCACTTCTTTGACCTTATGTTTGATAGCAAATTGCAATCCTAGGATTAAGGATTCTTATTCTTTCAAGTTATTAGTGTAGGGAAATTGATGTCTATAAGAAGTTTTAAACTCTTTCGTAATGGGATTTATTATAGCAATTCCTACTCTAGAAATGGATTTTCAACTAGAACCATCAAAATATAGTTTTCACATTCTAGGCATAGTATGAGAATCTTTAGAGTCATATACCTTAAGAGTGTCAAGAGTGTAAACTCCTAAGTCAGAATTAACTATGTTAACCTTTTAATTTGATGCATTATATTCAATTATCATGTGTTTCATCTTAGCTCTCTTTCAATCCATATTTGAGTGGGAACTCCCTTCCATTGAAGCCACATATGAGAACAATCAGTGGACATGTAACCATTCAATAATTTGGTCCAATCCCTACTAAGTAAAATTCTATAGGTATCATAAATGTACATAATTTAATGTCTATGAATTATTGTGTCCTTAATTTGTAATAAGTTGCATATGAACATTTAATAATTCTCTAATTAATTTAACTCTTGATTTGTCTAATTGAGTAAATACTCTATTAGACTTAATTAGAGTTAAACCAAGCTTTTCACAAATACATTTTGGCATGATATTTTCATAAGCACCTTAATCTAACAAATAATCATGTATGTCTTTACCCAAAACTCTAATTTTTAGTAAGAAAGGTGGAACCTCTACTATGTTCTTGTACACCACTACATTGGCATTTGTAACCTTTTATGATTTGCTAGGCTTATTGGATAAAGATTCAAGAAATAAGTCTCTTTGCTTAGTAACTTAAGTCAAATCATGTAAAGTGATATTATCTTTAATATTTTTCATATCCTTAACTATGTTATATCCACTCCTAGTAGAAGAACTAGATGAATCAACATTATGTCTAGAGTTACTTCTCTTTGGAGGTTATGGATTGTTGTCTGCTATAGGATCAGGAGAAGTATCAAAGTTATTTGGTGGAGTTGAATTTTTCAATGGCTACTTTTGCTCTCTATTCTTTAGTGGATAAGTATTCTTCAAATATTGTTGAAAAGCATTAACCTCTTCTAGAGTATCCTTAGGCCCATTCTCCTCTTGAAATAGGAAATCAAAAGACTCCACCATGAGAGTTGTGTTAGAAGATTTAAATGACTTTGAGTAACTAGATATACCTGCAATATTATATTTGTTACATCCACCTTCAAATGTATTTGATTCATCTTTAAATAGTTCAAAAGCATTGAAAAATTCAATACAATCCAATTTACCATGTTCAAAGTGTTATGAACTCTACAATATTTAGTTAAAGTTACATCACATATGTTTATTTCAATATTGTTCTTATTTAAAAAAGACTCATTATTGCTGTTGTTGTTACCATTGTGAAACTTGTTTTTAGTTATATTAAACCTCTAGTAGGAATAATTTATATTAGAATTTTCCCCATTATTACCTACTTGTTTTTACAACTGAAGGAAATTAGTGCTTAGGTTTTGAATCATTTTTTAGTATGGAGTAATTCTCACTTTTAGGTGCCTCTGAGTTGTGAACTTGAGTATTGCTAGATGTTATCACCAAAGATATTTGATATTGTGGATGAAATCCACTTGTAGTGTTATTTAAGAATCTTAGGTTTTGACCAAAATTGAGCATGACTCAAAGGTAATTAAGTGAACACTAGTGTTTGGTTCAAAGTAGGCATGTTTTGATTAACATTGGGAATGATATTAATCATAGGTAGATTAGGATTGACATTGGGGAAACATAGGCCAATTGACCCTAGGGTTAAATTTGATCATTAATTGTCACATCTTTATCATAATCCAAGGCTAATGTGTTTATAACTCCAACAAACCTTTTCAAAAACATAGAAGTTATGGGATCTAAAGCTAAAACCTCATCAAGTCTATATGGATCTATATTTATGTTAAACATCTTCTAGAATCTAGCATTAAAATTTATAATGGTTTCACTTTAATCTCTTTTCATAGTAGTGAATTGTTGATAAAGAATATAAGGACTAATGATTTTTCCAAATTAATCAATAAAAATATTGTTGAAATCTTTCCAACTAGTAATGTAATTCTTATGAAGGTTGAGAAACCAATGATATGCTACATATTTGAATGTAAAAGGGAACAATATACATGCAACATATTCATCAACCACAATCAATAATCTTAAAGTAGATTTAAAGGACTTGATATGCTCTTTAGAAATAATCACACCATTAAGACTAAAAGATGGTAAATATTTCTTAGGATTTCTAGGTAAATCATGTATCTAACTAGGCACATTGATGTAAGATCCACATAACCAAGTCATACATTGATAAGGATTTAACATAAGACCACCACAAAAAGTTGAAGTAGTTTGAGATTTAGAAACCCTGTGCTTACCTTTATCTACTCTTGTTTTCCTATGAACTTCTAATTAAAGGAGAGGTAATATCAACTTTGACCATGACCTAGTCCTGATTATTGGTAGTTACAACTTGTAAACTCTAAATCCTATTCAAAATATGATGTGTAAACCTTATCTTTGTAATGAATAATGATCATATTCATATGTTAAGTAAATTTTGGACAAATTTTTACAAAGAACAACTATCTTTAGCTAAATTATCTTAAAGATATATCTAAATTGATGAATATGAATGATCTTTACACTTCTAAGTTCAAATAAACCTAAACTTGAAAATAAATAATCAATATTTGAACAAAATTTCTATCACTAACCTTAAATGCAACATATTTACAAAGCTTAAGCTACCTTTGCAAAAATTTCTTATGAATCTTCAAAAAATAGTTATCTTTAGATAAATAAGTTTAAATAATAGTATGAAACCATAAATATCAATGATCTTTACACTATTGAGATAATAATAACACAAATAGCAAAGAATCAACTAATCTTTGATTATAATTGACCAAAATTAGCAAAGATAATTCAAAGTCACAAAGCTTTAGCTAATGCCCTCCTTATAATACCAATTTAGACACTTGTTGATCAATGAAAGTTCATCATATGGTTTCAATAGTATTCATTAAATACTTATCATTTCTAGATTCAAAGAATCCATTGCATGAGTTTCTAGTTTTGATATTCTTGATATCCTTGGTGGAGTAGTGATAAAACTAATGACTATTTCACAAATTAAAATGTAAATGGTTGTTGGAAGAAACTATGGTGTTAATATTTCTTGTGAAAAATGAAAGTAATCTAAACTAAGTAGAGTTAATTATGATCAAATCCTAAATTCTAAAGTCTAAGATAATACGTATATTTACAATGAAAACTAAATTATAGTGAATTGATTAAAAAATGAGCAAAAAGAAGGGTAGGGTAGGGAACAAAGTTTATGATCTTCATTCTAGACATTATGACAAAGCTTAAATTTCATCCAGACATACACTCAAACTAATATATGACATGGAATAGCTAAATCAAAAATCATATCATATATCAAGAAAGCATCCAAGGATAACATGAAATAATGCAAACAAGAAACCAGATTCAATTTAAAGATTTACGCCTTCAAGTAAATTACATAAGCACGTCTACAAGAAGATCAAGGAAAATGAACTTAATCTAAAATCTTTCAATCAACCTAGCATAAGCACAAATTGACAACTCTAAATTTAAATGTGCATGTCTAAAATCTATAAAAATAATTCAATCTTGAAGATTTAACTAGCTATTTGAGGAAACATCCATAATAATAATCACACAAACAAATACTAGATAATCTTTGTAGAATTCCTTGCTTGTATTAATTCCTCAAAATAGTTTTTTTCTCAAAAAATCCCTCCTTCCTCCCTTTTTTTAACAAATGATAGTACCCCTTTTATAAAATATTAAAGAGGTATGTTGATTAGCCATATCAAATGAAAATTATACAAGTGTCAAAGACAGCTGTCCTTTCAAACCTTTTAGAACTAGACCCTTTCTAAATGGACTAACCTATAAGAAATGCATTTTATAAGATTCACATGATTTTACAAAAGGAATATTACTTTTTCAAAATGATATACATGTTTAGTTACAAAAGAATATGCTAAAGTCAACAAATTTCACTTTAAGAAGAACTTATTATTGTAGTCCTTTGTCTTTGCTACACGATATTCATTGCTTTGTTATGTTGCTCATAAAACAACCTAAGGTTGATGATGAGCTCCATGAAAAATTCCTTTTCTTGATCTTTCAGGACTTTGAGGTCCTTTTCATCCATATCTAAAGCTTCCTTGATGCTATTTTCATATCCTATCTTCTCTTATGCAAATAAAATCATATCCAAGATCCTTTTGTTATCTACCCCTATTTTGCCTTGGCTTTGATTATTTACTTCTTATATGAACTGAGTTTCCTTATGCTTGAAATTCTCATCTATGATGAAGCAAATGGGATTAATGGTATTTGGGTATTTGATTAGGCTCCCAAATATATGCATCATCATGTTTTTAAATTTCTTGAGATTACTAGAAAGATCTCCCATTTCCTTGGACCATTTTTCAAATCTCTGATCTTCTCTATCAATATATCCATGACCATATTCAAGTGAGATAAGTTTTAGATTAAGGTAAAAATAGGTTTTGAAGGGACCCCAAAACCCTTAAATAAAGGAAGAAGGATAAAACAATAACGTCCATAGGAGAAACCTAAAACCAACTTCTAAGAAGTGACAAAAACAGGTTTTACATGGACCTAAAACCACCATTCATGAACATCAAAAGATGGACCCCAAGTTTTATAGAGACTTGGAAACTCTAGTATGATAAGAAAACAAAAAACCAAAAAATGGAAATAGATATTACATCCAACTAAAAGAACCAGGACAGTAAGAACTCAAAAGACCTATTCTTCTAATTCCAAAATCATCTTCACCACTTCCTTACCAATCACAGTAGTGTCCTGTATGGTAAAAGCTGCCAGCATAGCACCCTCTTGCATTGCTTTCTTTCTTGAGCTCTATCTAGTTCTCTTGCTTGGCCCCTCCAAGGATTTGATTTCCTCATTTGTTCATTTTCCAATGTTTATAGTAGCTTCACATATGCTGGAAGTTACCTCCTCCATCTTCATTCTTCTTTCCTTAATGAGTTCCCTAAGATTATTCTCATAGTCTTTGAGTTTGATATAAATATCCCTCATCTACTTTTCCATATTATTGATTTTATTTTGGTTTGCTTCCTGGTTACGTTCCAATATTTCTATTTTCTTCTTGAGGCCCATTATCTCCTTGTGCATCCATGAGTTGAATTGAAGGATAGCATCTGTTTTGCATTTGGCCAATCTCATAAGGGGGTACCTCCCGTCATTCTGTCTTATATCACTTAAATCTTCCATGTTCTCTTTTATATTGTCTTCATCCTTTTCCATATGATCCTCCCTTTCCATTCATTCATGTTCCTTGGTTTCAACAAGGCTTTCATTATGGATAATATCATCCTTTACTTGATCACCTGTTTCCATTACTTGATTGGCATCATGAACTAGATGTTCCTTCTCAGTTTTCAAGGCAGGATCCTCAAATAAAACATCCAGATCTTTTTTAGTTTCCCCAAGCACTTGCTAGTTTTCCTCAAGATCATAGTTATTGTTTTTAGTTTTTTCCTCTATAGTGACCCTGTCTTTCTTATTCTTCCCTTTATCTTCATCTTCCTCGTTGAAGCTAGATTCCCCACTTTTTGTTCCTTCCTCTTCCTCCATACTCTCCTCCTCAGAAATTTTAGTGCTTTCCCACTCTGTTTCCTCATCAACAATCTATTTTTTGAAGCTGGAGGATTTGGATTTATCTTTTTCTTTCCCCTTTACTGTTTCATTCTTATTACTCTGAGAGTCCTTATTTTTATCTGAATAAGGATTCAAAAGAATGGCCTTGTTTTTGCTGTGACCTTCAATTATTAGAATTAATCCCTCATGCAATATAGGATGAGTCTCCTTTTTCCTATGAGTAAACAGAATTTGGAGCAAAGAGAAGCACAATTAGAAAGGAAAGAAGATTCTTACTTTGTGTCTAAAATGATTAAGAAATACAAAGTGAAATTTATGGACTCTTTTTATTCTTCCATCAAGTATGAAATACTCATAGATGTAGCATAAGATGTCTCTCCAGATTCCTTTAATCTGCTCCAAGTCAAAAAAATCCCCACTCTTTTCCAACTGCTGCTCCTCATCGTCCGTCTTTGGGAATTTACTAAAGGCCTCATTAGAAATGTTGGTCTGCTTTGAGAATTTTATTCCCTCCATTGGAAGCCCTATGACCTCTGCTATGAATTCCTCAATGAGTTTCATCATGATGCCATGGAGGGTTACCCTATTGTCAATCCAATTTTTGAAAAAAGCCATCGTTATATAGGGTTTTGAACCATGTAGCTGTTCCAGGTAGCTCACAACCTTCCCTCTCTGAAGGATCTTCCAAACATCTTGTTTTACTTTCCAATCTTTGCAATTTTAGGTTCCTGTTTCCTTGGTTCTCCTTTCATTTTGTGAGGCATACAAATATCCAGTAACACCCAAACACTGAATACTGAGCAATGAGACCAACTATTATCAATTTGTGATGAAACTCACCTATTTTTTGGCACATTCAGAATCCACTTCACATTCTCTAAAATATTTTTGTTTAATGAGTAAGATCCTTCATCTGTGAGGCCACTCCACCAAATCATTGATTTTCTATTCTAAGCAAATCTTTCCCTCCTTTGAATGAATTACGTCATGATTAATGAGCGCTCTAAGATCCACATTCTTATTTAATGTATCCTGCCAACTCACCTTGTGTCCTGTTTGGACTGCATAATTTGCTATCCAATCAACAACCCCATTGGCTTCATGATAAGTATGGGTAATAGTTACTTTCTCAAATTTTTGAATTAAGGTTTTCATTTCCAACACCATTGCCTCTATAGACCATGAAATAGAATTTTTGTTATTTTATATATTAATAATATTCAGGGAATCCCCTTCCAACCATAATTTAGAATATCTTGATTCAATAGCTAATTTGATGGTTTGAAGGGCTACAGAAGCTTCAACAATATGACAATTTGAATTACCAATGGGAATAACAATAGCATCAATTACGTTTCCCACATGATTTCTCAAGACTCCTCCACATCCTGCATTTCCCGAGTTCCCTTTAGCAGCTCCATCAAAGTTTCCTTTGATCCACCCATAGGGGGGACATTCCATTTAAAACCTAATCTTGGATTTTTAGTTTTCACATTAGGCCTTTCTGATCTTAAGGGATTACCAATTTAAAAGGTAGGATTAGGATCCCTTTGCGATGAGAAATTATCCTTTATTGCTCTAATAATGTTCTGACCTAACACCCATCCTAGAAGTTCTTTACTTCTAAAAATTCGATTGTTTCTTTCTTTCCATATACCCCACCAAATATGGGGAAGAGTTAATTTCCAAAAAAAAAGAACATCGAGATTCTTAGAGGGACAATACCAACTTTTAAAAGATAGTTCCACACTTTTTTGATGAACCCATACAATACCCCAAAGATTGAGGATCTCTTTCCAGACTTGTTGCATATAAGAATATTTCACAAACAAGTGATCTCTATCTTCAAAACCCTTTTTACATATAATACGCCTGTTCACCACATATATTCCTCTTTTCTGCAAGTTGTCAAGAGTCAGGATTTTGTTTTGAAGTAGAGTCCAGTAGAAAAAATTTATTTTGGGGATGAGCCCCTTGATCCAGGCATGCGACCACAAAGGTTGATTACCATTTCCCTTTGAAGTAAAAATAGTAGATAAGTTGATAAGTTGATTGTTTTAAATTAAATAATTTAATCCTCTATCAAAATATTGATTAATTCCTTTGTCTTATTGTTTGAAGCCTACCATTAGCTAGCTTGGCTTGAAGCAAGAGTACCCTATTTGTTAACCATATCTTTCTTGGAATTTAATGCCTTCAAAGAGATGAATATATCATACATAGTTTTAAAATGTTTGACCATATCTCCTAGAATTGATAAGATAAACTAATCTTTTAAGTTCTTCTATTATTGACTTATCCCTTTGATATCAACTTGTAACTAATCTAATTGTGCTTGAGCTAATTCCAAGACATCTTCTATAAATATTGGATCTTCACTAGGCCTCTGTCCTTACTTTTGAGTCAAATTAATCAATGGATCCACCTTTTGATATATAATTTCTTCATTACTTGACACGACCCTTTTCTCTATCACTCTTTTCAAGATAGTAGTCTCTAGATCAAACTTGACTCCAACTAAATATTGGATCACATGTGGAATTGAGACCTCCATTTATGATTGGTCTACTAAATGGCTTGGAGTAGCCAATATTCTTGCCTCTTCTTCCTATAAAGCAACTACCCATGGTTTCATGTATTTTTCCATAGATACATTAGTGGCTTTCATTATAGCCCATGGATGGTAATTAGGCAACTTCTCTAATCTAGGTTCATAAAAGAACCACTTAGGAATAGGTGGGCCATACAATATGTTCTCTTCACTGAATATATTGACTTCACTTAAAGGAGTAGTGATAGTAACTTTTGTCTCTTTGTCTTTGAGATAATGTATGTATCATCTTTTCTCTTTGGAGTGTCAATAGGAACCAAATACAACACTTTCTCTTTTCCCTTATCCTCATTGGTTTCCTCAACCTTTACATCTTCATTCGAATATGAATCATAAGCCTTGGATAGCATCTTCAATGCATCCTCAATAGTCTCATTAGGATCAAAGGTTATCATATAAACCTCCTCTAAAGGTAGATCATGATTTGTTGTCTTAGATGATTTAGGTACTAATGAACTTGAGGGGATTTCATCTGGCCTATATTATACTTGTGTTCTAACTGATAGAATCTTAGAAGATTCACTGCCTACTAAATGATATTGTCTAAGGCCCAACCACCAGCCATCATCCACCGTTTAATTTCTTTGTATTCTAAACTCAGGTATCAAGTTATGTTCTTTCAATCTTAGATTGACTTCAAAGTAAGTAGATGCCTTTGTGTATATGGATCAAAGATAATAAGATCATCTTTATAGGGTAAATTTAAAATACATTTGAGTTTCAAATTCTCTTTAACCCTTCCATAAGGGTCCCATTGTCTAAGTTCATCTATATGTAGATTGAAAGATGATCTATGCTTTGATGTTGCCTCAATGTGATCCCAATGTCTGAATGTAGTCTTTCTAATTATCATTTGGAAGATTTGAAAAAGTCCCTTTCTCTTGATTTTACAAAGGCCATCTACACCATGGAACAACTGGTAGGCCACCTCTTATTTAGTTAACTTATTAATAATACAGAATGGAAACTTGAGAGGATAACTTTGAGTTCCCTCAATCTTTATGATAGTATAATATAGGTATAACCATATATCTCTCATAGCTTCAACAAAATTCTTGATTAGATGGATCACTCTCTCCATGGGAATGCCAACTATGGCCTTACTCAGTGTTGGTTAGACATAATCACAAATAAAGTGAATGTGATATCTATACTTGAAGATGTGTAACTTGGAATAATATTGAGAAATAGTCAAGGTTCCATTTGGAGACCATTCTCTCTAGTTTGGGATCTTTGTGGTTACACACATGACATCTAATAGATAAAAATCTTTCTTATTATTATGCCTAATTGCATATATTTGGATACTTAAGGAGATGCTAATTATCTCACCTAGTGGGGGAACTATCACCTTTTCAATAATGAAGTAAACCATGGGCACCTATAATGGATCTGCATATGTTATGGTTGCACACCCACACAACTTGTTCAATATTGTCATTATCATCCTAATTCTAGGTTTAAACTAATTGACAAGGATGTTCTTAATTAGGTCTAAAAAGACCTAGTTTTCAAATTATAACCACATAGCTAGGGTGTCTATCAAATTATGCTATTTATCCTAGTAATTGATAGAGGATAGGTCAATTTGGGGCTTAGGTAATTTATAATAAGAATAAAATGCAATAGAAAAAATATAAGCCACTTTATAATGATTGTGTTCATTAATTAAAATTCCCTTATCTATATTAGCTTCCTTAAAAATAAGATAAATAATATCAATACAATGGAGTACCTCTAGTTTTATGGCTACGTAGTGTAGACCAGTCATCTAGATTGCTATAATGTCATCATATAGTCTCCTTATAGAGAGGATATTTTATTCTTCCTCAGTGATAGTTGGATTATTATCAATTATCCATAATAATTTAGGCCAATTATTATCCCCTATGTTTAAAGTAGTGGCAACAAACTCTGTGTCTTAAACACATGATCTTTTGTATCTATTTTCAAATATAGCTCAACATCTTCTTTTAAAACATGTTTATGGGTTGCCATCATTAAAATCCTAATAAAATTATCTAATTGGGGATGATAATCCAATGTTTTTAGTTTAAACCAGTGATTCTAGTGACAAATTAGGGTAATCCATACACTGAGGGTTTTTTGAAGCTTTATGCATGGTTTATTAGTGGTAGGCTAGTTAAAATAATGAGCTTTCATGACTTATATTGCATTTAAATTTCATATTTATATCTTTCATGTGTTTGGGTCCCCATGATATTCAAATATGATGTGTTCTTCCTATGTGGCATCACCATGTCACACTTTTCATTTATTTAAAATATGACCATTTGCCACTTTTAGACATATGTCATTACCTCGTGCAATCTTGAAGCTTGATCAATTCACACCTTTGATATCTTAAGAAGTATTCCCATTCTTGTATTCATCATAGGCCATTGATATTCCATTTGAGTTCCTAAGAGTGTGCCACTTAGAAGCTCCATAGGCTCTCTATGTACCTTACAAACATAGTCCATCGCTTAACACTTTTTCACTATGTGGTAACCTCTCATTAGATCTAGGTTATTTAAATTATTGACCCATTCTATACCATCGATATTGATCATAAGTTTAAATACTATTTATTGATCTCTATCCAATTCATCATTATTGTGACATGTGTCACCACCACATTCAGTCCAAGCCCTTTGAAAAGTCTACCTTCATTCACACAGTTGATCTATATGGAGTATGAATGAATGCAGATCATTGGTTCCTTTTTTTTTACACAAGTTTGGATGTGGACCATCAATTTTATTGATCACATGCTAGGATTGTGACACTTATCATTATTTCACTTCATCTCAAGAGATTTGGAAATTTGACATAGGAAGACACCCACATACCATTGATATTTGACTCGATCTCCTAAGATATTGACACTTGGTGCCCTTGTGTTAATTTATTCCTATAGGCAATGAAAAAAACTAAGGGCTGGGGTAATATAAAGAGACTTAGGATAAAATTTTAGTATAAGATTTTAGTCATGTTAATAAACATGATTAAAACTTTAGGATGAAATTTAAACTAAGTTTAAAATATAATAAAATTCTCCTGCATAAATTTGATCCTATATAAATTTGAATCTATTTCAAATGGACTTAGGCTAGTTTTTTAGATATTCAAAAATGGATTCAATTAATTGATTAAGACCAAAGGTTAGTATAGAAGGATCAAATTAGCATTAATATATAAAAACCTAAGCATTATTCACTCAAATGGGACTCCATTAAACTTACAACTTGGAAACACATGAAGTAACCATTAACAACATTAGATGAAGTAAAACAAGGACCATGTGTAAACATGTAAATTAATCCAGTGGTGTGGATGATCTTCAAATAAGGATTATATGTTAACATGATAATGTAAACATGATGAGAACTATGATATTCAAATAATGCACTCTGATTAAGTGGGATGTTCAATATAAAGCACAAATTTGTAGAATTTGAACAAGGTTCCTCATTTTTCAAAAATGTGGGTATGTTGACCTTAATAGGATTACACAAGTGGTGATCTAGATATTTTATTCACAATACATGATACTTTTTTTTTATTCAGGATCACTTTATTAATTTTCATCCAAAAACATGATCCTTCAATAACTTATTTTAGATTCTTATTGTGACTCTCATCTTGATGGGATCATTAGTTAACACTTTTTCAATTTTCAAAAGTATAAAAAATTAAAAACATTAGAATAATCATAAAAATTAAAAAAATAATGTACATAACTCCTTAATTTATGTACCTTCTTTTCTTTTACTTTTATACATGTGATCAATTTGGTCAATATTCTAATCCTTAGATCTTTATGACTATTTTGCCTCTTGGTTCTTATTTTTCAATATCTAGATATGAACAATTGAAACCAATGATCTATACTTCTATAATATATCATTTTGCATGATTTTTTAATAGGCTCAATAGAGTACATTTTATTTTTATATCACAACAAATAAGAGCCAAAAGTAGTCAATATTGACTATTATTAATGTCATGGGCTAGTCAATCTTATCCTATAACATTTTGACATAGTTAATTTAAAAATTGAGAAAAATATCCTTAATACATCCAATGTTTCAAAATTAAACTTAGTTTTAATTTATGCAACATTATTATTCATGCAAAATATTTACTTTGTGTGTTATGTTACTCATACATGCATGTTACATACATTTAAAAGTGTATATTTGATGAGATAAATATGTAAAATAATTCCTCAACATCCATATTCTATAGCTTACATGCTTTTCAATCATAATTCACGTTTTTAAGTGGGGGCATCTTGCTCATACATGGTCATGCCATCAGATTCAATGCATATTTTACACTGACACATGTTAAAAATTTATTTATATCCCTTCCCTTTATTATATTTTTGAACCCATGGTTTCATCTACTACTCTCTTTTGTGATCATTTCAAAATTAAAAGTACAAAAAATTAAAATATTGAAAAACTATAAAATCATTCAAAATATTTTAAATTCAAAATTAGGACTTGAACATGATTAGACATTTGTTTCACATAAATATTATATGTTATTTATCTCATGATTGGTAAATAGCCATAGCCTTTTTATATCACACATGAAATTCACTTACATAGGTGGTCAATCTACCATGGAATAAACACCAACCAAAATGAGTAATGATCCACAAACTTCAAAAACAAACAAGATAACATGAATCTTTCAAATTAAATAACCACTATGCCAAAAATGTAGTATAAATACATAATATAATAAAAGTAGATGTACAAAAAAAGATAAATATAGTAAAGATAGCTTCTATCATAAAGTACTTAAACCTACATGAAAACAAGTTAGCAAACATATTCAAATCATACTACCTTTACAACAAAGAATGCATAAAAGATATTGAGTTATCAAAATGGAGACAAAGAATATTTGTCCCTTGAAAAATATATTTTTCATGAAACATTATAATAATTAATTTAAGAGGACACATCAAAGTCTCTAGAAGATTCATCAGTTTTAAAAAATCAAAGATTTTTACCTTTAGAGGTAGGAAATTTAGTCATTTTAAAAAAATACAAAGTGTTGTGCATACATTTATCACAATATTTGTATGGGTGAAATTTCTAACATTTATGTATATAATTCTCATGTTTTCCACAATACACATAAGGTTTAATTGATTTAACCAAAGCATGAGAATTATAAGTAGTATAATTAAAATAAGTTGCATTATAAGTCCTTTGATGAGGAGGACAATAAGAATTTGATTTTGAATTAGAAGAAGTTGAATCATTAAAACTAATACCTTTACAATTTGCATTATAAATAGGCAAAAGATATTCAAGAACACCGTCTTCACACTTACAAAGTGCACCATCCAAATAACCCATATTTTGCATAATTTTAAAGATGGTATTGGTAAAAGAAGTGTCTAAAGAAGTTTTAGGTTTATAAGAATCAGTAGACCCATTATCATGTGCAAAAGATGTTAATTTTTTATTTATAACATCAATAAAATATTGCATATTATCCATTTTATTTTGAAATTTATTTTGAATTAAATTAATTAAATTATGCAAAGTAGTAATAGTAGCATTTTGAATTTCAATTTATTCTTTAACAGCAACTATATATTCATCTTGAATAGTTTTCTTAGTTTTCAAAAAAATAAATGAAATGACCAAGTTAAGGCCCATGAGAGAAAAAGAGACATATTTTGTTAACAATGAAAACAACAATGACAAATAACATTAATTTATCAAATAAAATTTTTAAAATAAATATCTTTAAAAAATGAAGAATGAAATATTTTTGTCTCAAAATTTATATCAATTAACTAGTAAATATAAGCCTACACCCAAAAAAATAGTATAATTTAAAAAAGTTTTAAATTAAAGCTTTCTTCTTTCACAAATTAAATGCATTGGAGATTTAAATTAATAAAAACATTATAATCAAATTCATATAAATCGAAAAAAGACAAATTTTACTTTTGATTTATTTTAGAGATAAAAGAGTGAAAAAAACGGTTTATCTATTTTTTTTTGAAAAAAAGTAAGAAACTTTTAAGCTTCCAAAAAACTTATGGAAGAAATCATTCCACATGGGAATTCTTAAATGTTGTTTTGCTTTAAAACAAAGATTAAATGCCTTTTTATATATATATATATATATATATATATATATATATATATATATATATATATATATAAAATCCATGTGAGTATAGTGATATGTCTTTTATGAATTCTAAAAGTGTGCATGAACCAAATCAATAGTATGCCAAACTTAGCACTATACTATTTTATCATTAACTTAAATTATTATGACACTTCAATCATTGGATTTCCATTCAAAGATTTAAAGTAAGTGAAAATTATATTCTTAATAGATTGTGCCAAGATTCTGAGTAAAAAAAAGATGCAGATTGAAGAAAGGTGATAGGTTAAAATAGTTTTTTAAAATTCATATGCAAAAACTCAACATGGGAAATAATGATTAGATAAATACTCAATAAATGTTCACATAAGTATTACCCAAGTTACATATGTTATCCAAAATATATACACAGTAAGTGTAGGGTAAAATAATCAATTTATGCTAAGCTAAATCATATAGATTTGAGTTTAAAATGCAATAACGTAATATCCAGTAACATGTATTTTGCATGCAAAGAAACATAATGATTCAAAAAAAGTTGTAAAAGAAAATGAAATATAAATAAAATAGGGAACACACTAAGAACTATGGCTTAGGTGATCTTCTATGGATCATAGAAAGACTATGCATTCATAAGGGAACACCCTAAGCAATAGTCAAGAGTAATACAATAAAAATATGAGTTAATACATAGCTAATATAAAAATACTAAAGGGATAAAAGATATAGAGAGTGTGCTTAAAATATGCTTGAATCACTAGGCAAGGAATTTTTAAGGAAAAAAATTATCTTAAATAGTAATTTAGAAGAAACGACCAAAAAAACTAAATTTAAAAAATGCCAAAGAAAAATGTTATAGTGATAAGGTGAAAAAAGATGTAGAACCAAAAAATAAATTGTTAAAAATAACCTTTTTTTAGCATAAAGGAAACATAACTAGGAAGATCTATAATAGCCAAAAATTACAATAAAAAAGTATTAGTAGGCTAAAGAGGATAAACGACGTTAATTTAAAAAAATAACTACATAGTAGATTACACCAAAAACCAACAATAAGGGTTAAGGTTTTCATTTTTTCCACCCTCAAATCTACACAAAAATATCAAAGTTAAATGTTAAATCAAACTTGCTCTAGAACCATAGTAGGATTTATGCTACAAGTGATTGATAAACAATGAAAATGAAAAATAAAAATAGTGAAAAATAAAATAAAATTATCTAAATGGAGAGGAAACCACAAATGAGATGAAAGATTTTATAAGTGGGGAAAATTGTCAAATGGTGAAAAAACCCCATAATCTATTAGAAGCTCAAAAATAATTATATCCAATTAAAATAACATGAAAATTTTATAAGAGAGAGAATGGATTTAGACAAAAGAGCATCACAAGGATGCACAAACAAGACTAGAACAATAAAAAAGTTGTGAGAGAGAAGTGTATGGAATGAAGAGAAGAAAGCTCTTTTATAGAGCTAGAGGAGAAAAATGAGAGTTACATATAATCCCATTATGATATTATAAGCTCCCTTTGTGTGTGCCACTTATGACCTATTCCCTTAGAGTGGAGGGAAGTGTGTGACAAGTGGGGAAGAGAGAGTTACATGAAATTAACTCTAAATCCAACAAGTGTATTAGGGAGGTGAGTGACACCTTATAAAGGTAGGAATGAAATATATTTACAAATATAATAAATACATACATAATTAAGACTTAAGATAAGCCTATAAACATATAAAGGACCTAAATTAAGGTTAATTATCCAATATTCCCCCTTAATCTTAATTTAAGGTTACAAATGTGGAGAAAATCTTTTACAAACACAGAAGGTATATGAAATTACATAATACTCCTTATAGAAAATTCCTTCAAGAGGAATTAAAAATGGTTGAGAGAAGAAAGATGAGAAGGTGCTACCAAAATTTGAAAGGAAGAAAGTGTGATCATCAAAAATCTATAAGATTTTTTTTCAAACAAGTTAATCAATTTGCCATAGAATAAATACCAATAAAAAAAGAGCAATGATCAACAAACCTCAAAAAAAGTAATCTAACACAGATTTTTCCAGTTAAGTAACCATTATACCAAAAATAAAATCTACATACATAATGTAATAATAGTAGATGTACAAAAAAGGTAAATGAAGTATAAAGTATGTAAACTTGCACAAAAAGAAGTTAGTCAACATATTCAAAACATATTACTTTATTAGAAAAGAATACATAAGAGATATTTAGTTATTAAAATGAAGACAAAGAAGATGTGTCACTTATAAAAGATATTTTATGTGAAGAATTATAATAATTATTTTAAGAAGACACATCAAATTCTCTAGAAGATTCATCAGTTTTAGGAATTCATATAGTTTTATCCTTATAGGAATGAAATTTAGTCATTTTCCAATAATACAAAGTGTCATGCATGAATTTACCATAAGATTTACATGGGTGTAATTTCCAAAATTTATGTATATAATGCTCATGTTTTCTATAATACACATAAGGATTATTAGATTTAACCAAAGAATGAGAATTAAAAGCAATATAATCAAAATAAGTTGCATTATAAATCCTTCGATGAGGAGGACAATAAGATTCTATCTTTACATTAGAAGCTATTGAATCATTAAAACTAAGATCTATATAATTTACATTATAAGTAGGCAAAAGAGGTTCAAGAACACCGTATTCACACTTACCAAGTGCACCACCTGAATAGTTTATATTTGTGCATAATTTTTGAGTTGGGACTGGTATAATAGGTGTTCAAAGAATTTTTAGGTGTATGAAAACCAATAGACCCATAATCATGTGCAAAAGATGTTAATTTTTTGTTTAGAACATCAAGAAGATTCCATATTATCCATTTTGTTTTACAGTGCATTAATTGAATTATGTAAAGTAGTAGTAGTAGCATTTTGAATTTCAATTTACTCTTTAAGAGTAACTATATCTTCATCTTGAATAGTTTTCTTAGTTTTAAAAAAAAATATGAAATGGCCAAGTTAAGTCCCATGAGAGAAAAAGAGGCATATTTCATAACATTGAAAAAAATCAATAAAAAATAGTATTAATTGGTCCAATAAACATTTAAAAATATTCATCTTTAAAAAATGAAGATTGAAATATTTTTTTCTCAAAATTTTAATCAACTGGTAAATATAAGGTTACACCCAAAAAAATAGTTTAATTAAAAAAAGATTTAAATTAAAGCTTTCTTATTTCATAAATTAAATACATTAAATATTTAATTTAAAAAAACTTTATAATTGAATTCATATAAGTCAGAAAAAGATAAATTTTACTTTTGATTTCTTTTAGAAATAAAAGAGTGAAAAAATGGTTTATTTGTTTTTTTAAAAAGTAAGAAGATTTTAAGCTTTCAAAAAACTTATGGAAGAAATCATTCCATGTGGGAATGCTTAAAGGATCTTTTTTTAAAAACAAAGATTAAATGATTTGATTTTAATTATATATATATATATATATATATATATATATATATTTATATATTTATATATTTATATTGAATTCAAAATAAAATCCACTTGAGTAAAGAGATATGTCTTTTGTGAATTCGAAAAGTGTGGATGAACCAAATTAATAGTGTGCCAAACTTAGTGCCACACTAGTTCATCATTAAATTAAATAATTATGACACCTCAATCACTATATTTCCATTCAAATCTTCAAAATAAGCAAAGATTATATTTTCAATAGAATGTGCCAAGATTTTGTGAGTAAAAAAAAGTCACAGATTAAAGAAAGGTGATAGGTTAAAATGAGTTTTTTCTAAAAAAAAAATTGTATGCAAAAACTCAGTGTGGTAAATACTGGTAAGATAAATAATCAATACCTATTCACAAAATTATTACCCAAGTTGCATCTATTACTCAAAATTTATTCATAGTAAGCACAAGGTAAAATAATTGAATTATGTTGAGCTAAATTATATAGATTTGAGTTAAAAATTCAATAATATAATGGACAATAACATGTATTTTGTATGCAAAATAAACATAACACTTTTAAAAAAGTCCTTAGGAAAAAATGGTATATCAATAAAATAGATAACATGCTAAAAACTATGGGGTAGGTGATCTTTTGTGGATTGAAGAAAAACTAAGCATTCAAAAGGGAACACCCTGAGCAATGATCACGAGTAATAAGGAAGAAATGTGAGTTAATGCATAGCCAATATAAAAATATTAAAGGGATAAAAGTTGTAAAGAGGGTGATTAGAATGCATTGAATCATAGGGAAGGAATTTTGAAGGAAAAAAATTACCATAAATGGTAATTTAGAACAAACACCAAAAAAACTAAATCTAAAAAATGCCAAAGAAAAAAGTTACAACTGTAAGGTGAAAAAAGATGCAGAACCTATCAAAAAATAACCTTTTTATAATAGAAATTAAACACCACTAAGAGGATTTAGAATATCCAAAACTTATAATAAAAAAGTATTAGCAAGTTTAAGAGGATAAAAGGCATTAATCTAAAAGAATAACTACATAGTAGATTATACCAAAAACAAACAATATGGGTTAATTTTTTTATTTTTCCACCCTCAAATCTGCATAAAACTCTCAAAGTTTAATGCTAAATCAAACCTAATATGAAACCATATTAGGATTTATGCTAAGAAGAAAGAAAAAAAATAAAAATTATGCAAATATAGATATGATTACCTTAATGGAGAGCAAACCACAAATGAGATGAAAGATTTTATAAGTAGAGAAAACAATTGAATGGTCAAAAAACCCCACAATCTATTATAATCTTATAAATAATGAACTCCAATTACAATAGTATGAAAAAACTATAAAAGAGAGAGAGAGAATGGATTTAAACAAAAGAACATCACAAGGATGCAAGAGCAAGACTAGAATAACAATAAGTTATGAGAGAGAAGTGTATGGAATGAGGAGAAGAATGCTCTTTTATAGAGTTAGAGGAGGAAAATGGGAGTTACATAGAATACCATTATGATCTTATAAGCTCCCTTTGTGTGTGTCACTTATGACCTATTCCTTTAGAGTAGAGGGAAGTGTCTGCCAAGTGGGGAAGGGAGAGTTACATGCAAATAACTTTAAATCCAATAAGTGATTAGAGAGGTGAGCGACACCTCGTAAATGTAGGAATAAAATGTGTTTACAAATATAACAAATTAACATATAATTAAAACTTAAGATAATCTTATAAACATAATAAGGAACCAAATTAAGGTTAATTTTCCAACATTCTCCCTTAATCTTAATTTATGGTTACAAATGTGGAGAAAACATTTTACAAACAAAAACGGTAGTTGAAATTACATAATAATCCCCCTTAATAGAAACTTGTTTCAAAATTAATTAAAAATGGTTGAGAGAAGAAAGAGGAGAAGGCATTTCCAAAAGTATCAAATAAGAAAGTATGATCACCAAGAATCTCCATTAATCCTTTTCAGACAAGGTGGTCAATCCTCCATGTAATAAAGACCAACCAAAAAGAGTAATGATTCAAAAACCTATAAAATAAACAATCTAACACCAATATTTTAAGTTAATTAACTATTATGCCAAAAATATAATCTACACACATAATGTAATAACATTATATTTACAAAAAAAGTAAATAGAGTAAAGATAATTTCCTTCATAAATTATGTAAACCTGCACGAAAAGAAGTTAGTCAACATATTCAAAGCATATTACTTTTACAACAAAGAATACATAAAAGATATTGAGTTATCAAAATGAAAACAAAGAAGATGTGTTAGTTACAAAATATATTATCCATGAAGCATTAGAAAAATTATTGTAAGAGGATACATCAAAGTTTATAGAAGATTCATTAGTTTTAGGAATCCAAATAGTTTTACCATTAGAGGTAGGATATTTAGTCACTTTCCAACAATGCAAAGTTTTGTGCATGGATTTACCATAATATTTTCATGGTTTAAATTTCCAACATTTATTTATATGATGCATGTGTTTTCCATAATGCACACAAGGTTTAATAGATTTAACCTATGCATGAGCATTAAAAGTAGTATAATCAAAAGAAGTTGCATTATACGTACTTCTATGAGGAGGACAATAAGATTTTGATTAAATCATTAAAACTAAGATGTTTATAATTTGATTTATAAGTAGTTAAAAGAGGTTCAAGAATATTGTCTTCATACTCATCAAGCACACCACCTGAATAACCTATATTGTGCATAATTTTTAAGTTCGAATTGATAAAAGAAGTGTTCAAAGAAATTTTAGGTATATGAAAATTAGTAGACCTATTATCATGTACAAAACATGTTAATTATTTATTTAAAATGTCAATAGAAGATTATATTATCCATTTTATTTTGAAATTCATTTTGAAGTTGTATCTTTTTGATTTGAAATTTGTTCTTTAAGAGAAACTATATCTCCATCTTAAATAGTCTACTTAGTTTTTGAAAAAATAAATGAAATGACTAAGTTAAGGTCCATAAGATTAAAATAAACACATTTCATTAACATTGATAAAACATCAATAATAAATAACATTAATTGATCCAATAAACATTTAAAAAAATTCATCTTAAAAAAGTAAGATTTAAATATTTATGTCTCAAAATTTAAATCTATTAAATGGTAAATATAAGGCTACACCTAAAAAAATAGTGTAATTAAAAAAATATTTAAATTAAAGCTTTCTTAATTCATAAATTAAATGAATTAAAGATTTAACTTAAAAAAACTTAATAACCGAAATCATATAATTCAAAAAAATAAAAAATTTATTTTTGATCTCTTTTAGAAATAAAAAAGTGAAAAAAATGGTTTATTTGTTTTTTTTTTAAAAGTAAGAATATTTTAAGATTTCAAAAAACTTATGGAAGAAATCATTACACATGGGAATGATTAAAGGCTCTTTTATTTTAAAACAAAGATTAAATGCCTTGATTTCAATTAAATATATATTTTTTAAATTTAAAATAAAATCCACGTGAGTATAGTGTTATGTCTTATGTGAATACAAAAAGTGTACATGAAATAATTTAATAGTGTGCCAAACTTAGTACCATACCAGTTTATCACTAACTTAATTAATTATGACACCTCAATCACTGGATTTCAATTCAAACTTTAATATAAGTTAAGATTAGATTTTTAATGTAATGTGACAAGATTCTATGAGTAAATAAAAGTCACAGATTGAAGAAATGTTTTTTTTTTAATTTTGTATGCAAAAAATCAATATGATAAATAATGGTAGGATAACTACTCAATACCTATGCATAAAAGTATTACCCAAGTTGCACTTATTACTCAAAACATATACATAGTAAGCACAAGGTAAAATAATCAAATTATGCTGAGCTAAATCATATAGATTTGAGTTAAAATGCAATAATGTAATAGCTAGTAACATGTATTTTGCATGAAAAATAAAAATAACAAGAAAATAGAGAACATGCTAAAAAAAATTTATAGGGGAAAATGACATAGAAAAAAAATAGAGAATTTGCTAAAAACTATAACTTTATTGATCTTCTATGGATCATATGAATACTGAGCATTCACAAGGGAATACTTAGAGTAATGGTTAAGAGTAATAAGACAAAAATGCAAGTTAATGCATAACCAATCTAAAAATCCTAAAGGGATAAAATCTATAGAGAGGGTGATAATAATGCACTAAATCCCAAGGCAAGGTGTTTTGAAGAAAAAAATTACCATAAATAGTAATTTAGAACAAACCACCAAAAAACTAAATTTAAAAAATGCCAAAGAAAAAAGTTATAGCTACAATGTGAAAAAAGATGCAGAACCAAACAATAAATTATAAAAAATTAATATTTTTTTAACAAAAAAGAAACACCACTAGGAGGAGCAAGAATATCCAAAAATTATAATAAAAAAGTAATACTAGGCTGAAGAGGATAATAGGAATTAATCTTAAAAAATAACTACATAGTAGATTACACCAAAAACCAACAATAAGTGTTATTTTTTTTCCACTTCATATCTACTCAAAACTCTCAAAGTTCAATGTTAAATCAAACATGCTCTAAAACCATACTAGGATTTATTCCAACAATGATTGATAAACATTGAAAGTGAAAAATCAAAATAGTGCAAAAATAAATAAGATTACTTCAATGGACAACAAACCACAAATGATATGAAAAATTTTATAAGTGGAGAAAACCATCACATGATAAAAAAACCTCATAATTTATTAGAATCTTGCAAATAATTAACTTTAATTACAATAGCAAGAGAAAGTTATAAGAGAGAAGAGAATGTCTTTAGACAAAAGAGCATCACAAGGACACAATAACAACACTAGAACAAGAAACTTATGAGAGAAAAGTGTATGGAATGAGGAGAGGAAGGCTATTTTATAGAGATAGAAGAGGGAAATAAAAGTTACATAGAATCCCATTATGACCTTACAAGCTCCCTTTGTCTGTGTCACTTATGACCTATTCCCTTAGAGTGGAGCAAAGTGTGTGCCAAGTAGGGAAGGGAGAGTTACATGTAAGTAAATCTAAATCCAATTAGTGGATTAGGGAGGTGAGTGCCACCTCATAAAGGTAGAAATAAGATATAGTTACAAATATAATAAATACACACACAATTAAGACTTAGGATAAGCCTATAAACATAAGAAGGACCCAAATTAAGTTTAATTTTCCAACACTCCCCCTTAATATTAATTTGGTGTTAAAAATATGGAGAAAACATTTTACAAACAAAGAAGGGAGTTAAAATTACATAATACTCACCTTTAATAGAATCTTTCTTCAAGAATGATTAGAAATGGTTGTTATAAGAAAGATGAGAAGGTATTGCTAAAAGTCACAAGGAAGAAAGTGTGATCACCAAGAATCTCCATGAATCGTTTTTGAATAAGGTGGTAAATCTACCATGGAACAAAGACCAACCAAAAGATTAATGATCTACAAACTTGCAAAACAAGCAAGCTAACACCAATATTTCAAGTTAAACAACCATTATACCAAAAATACAATCTACATACATAATGTAATAAAAATAGATGTACAAAAAAGGTCAATAGAGTAAAGATAGCTTCCATCATAAAGTATGTAAACTTACACATAATTAAATTAGTCAACATATTCAAAACATATTACCTTTGTAACAAAGAATGCATAAAAGATATTGAGTTATCAAAATAGAGACAAAGAAGATGTGTTACTTGTTAAAGATATTCTACATGAATCATTTGAAGAATTATCATAAGAGGACACATCAAAGTCTCTAGAAGATTATTTAGTTTTAGAAATCTAAACAGTTTTATCCTTAGAGGTAGGATATTTAATTATTTTTTAATAATGCAAAGTGTCTTGTATAGATTTACCACAAGATTTACATGGGTGAAATTTCTAACATTTATGTATACGATGCCCATTTTTCCACAATACGCAAAATATTTAACATATTTAACCAAAGCTTGAGAATTAGAAGTAATATAATCAAAATAAGTTGCATTATAATTCCTTTGATGAGGAGGACAATAAGATTTTTATTTTTCATTAGAAGTTGTTGAATCATTAAAACCAAGATCTCTATAATTTGCAATATAAGTAGGTAAAAGAGATTTGAGAATACCATCTTCACACTTTATCAAGTGCACCACCTAAATAGTCCATATTGTGTAATTTTAAAGCTAGGATTGGTAAAATAAGTGTTTAAATATATTTTAGGTGTATGAGCATCAATAGACCCATTATCATGTGTAAAAGGCATTAATTTTTTATTTAGAATGTCAATAAATTATTACATATTATCCATTTTGTTTTGAATTGCATTAATTGAATTATGCAAAGTAGTGATACTATCATTTTTAATTGTAATTTATTCTTTAAGAGCAACTATATCTTCATCTCAAATATTGTGCTTAGTTTTCAAAAAAACAAATGAAATGGCCAAGTTTTTCCATAAGAGAAAAAGAGACATATTTCATTAGCATTGAAAAAAATCAATGAAAAATAGCATTAATTGATCTAATAAATATTTAAAAATATTCATCTTAAAAATGAAGATCTAAATATTTTTATCTCAAAATTTAAATCAATTAACTGGTCAATATAAGGCTACATCCAAAAAAATAGTGTAATAAAAAAAGTTTTAAATTAAAGCTTTCTTTTTTGATAAATTAAATGCATTAAAGATTTAAACTAAAAAAAATTAATAACCAAATTCATATATCTAAAAAAAAGACAATTGTTACTTTTGAATTCTTTTAGAAATAAAAGAGTGAAGAAAAATGGTTTTTTTTAAAAGTAAGGAGCTTTTAAGCTTTTAAAAAACTTATGGAAGAAATAATTCCATGTGGGAATGCTTAAAGGCTCTTTTATTTTAAAAATAAAATTAAATGCATTGATTTCAATTAAATATATATATATACTTTGAATTCAAAATAAAATCCATGTGAGTATAGCGATATGTGTTTTTTGAATACAAAAAGTGTGCATGAACCAAATTAATAGTGTGCCAAATTTAGCGCCACATCAGTTTATCATTAACTTAAATTATTATTACAACTCAATCATTGAATTTCCATTCAAAGATTTAAAGTAAGTGAAGATTAGATGTTTAATAGAATGTGCCAAGATTTTGAGTAAATAAAAGACACAGATTGAAGAAAGGTGATAGGTTAAAATGGTTTTTTTTTCCAAATTGTATGCAAAAACTCAATGTGGGAAATAACGGTAAGATAAATACTTAATACCTATATACAGAATTATTACCCAAATTACATCTTTTACTCAACATATACACATTGAGAATAGGGTAAAATAATCAAATTATTTTGAGATAAATCATATAGATTTGAGTTTAAAATGTAATAATGTAATATCTAATAACATGTATTTTGCATGCAAAAGAAACATAACACTTCAAAAAAAGTTACAGGGGAAAATGAAACAACAAAAAGTAGAGAAAATGATAAAAATTATAGATTATGTGATCTTATGTGGATTAGAGAAAGATTGAGAATTCACAAGGATTACCTCGAGCAACGATCAAGAGTAATAAGGCATAAATACAAGTTAATGCACATCCAATCTAAAAATCCTAAAGGGATAAAATTTGTAGAGAGGATTATTAGAATGCACTAAAACACTAGTTAAAGTGTTTTGAAGGAAACAAATTACCAAAAATAGTAATTTAGATCAAAACATTAAAAAAAGTAAATTTAAAAAATGCCAAAGAAAAAAGTTACAACTGTAATGTGAAAAAAGATGTAGAACCAAAAAATAAACTATCAAAAAAATAAATTTTTTTAATAGAAAAGAAACACCAGTAGGAGGATCCAAAATATCCAAAACTTACAATAAAAAAGTATTAGCAAGCTAAAGAGGATAAAAGACATTAATCCAAAAAAATAACTACATATTATATTGCACCAAAAATTAACAATAAGGGTTATTTTTTTTCCCCCACCCCTAGATCTAGATAAAACTCTCAAAGTTCAATGTTAAATCAAACATACTCTAAAACCATATTAGGACTAATGCCAAGAATGATTGATAAACATTGAAATCAAAAAATCAAAATTATGTGAAAATAAATAAGAATACCTTAATAGAGAGAAAACCACAAATGAGATGAAGGATTTTCTAAGTGAGGAAAACCATCGAATGGTGAAAAAAATACACAATCTATTAGAAGATTTAAAATAATGAAAACTGATTACAATATCATGAAAAATATATAAGGGATAGATATAGAATGGCTTTAGACAAAAGAGCATCACAAAGATGCAAGAGCAAGATTGGAATAATAATAAAGTTGTGAGAGAGAAGTGTATGTAATGAGAAGAGGAAGGCTCTTTTATAGAGCTGAAGGAGGAAAATAAGAGTTACATAGAATCCCATTATGAACTTACAATCTCCATTTGTGTGTGCCACTTGTGACCTATTCCCTTAGACTGGAGGGAAGTGTGTACCAAGTGGGAAAGGGAGAGTTACATATAAGTAACATTAAATCCAACAAGTGCATTAAGGAGGTGAGTGACACCTCATAAAGGTAAGAATAAAATAACTTTATAAATATAATAAATGAACACATAATTAAGACTTAGGATAAGCCTATAAACATAGGAAGGACCCAAATTAAGTTTAATACTCCAACATTTCTTGAGCATATATATGATATCATTGTGTGGTATGTGCTACATTTGAACATGTTTATTTCTTGTGGCCTTGGGCCTTGTGTGTGAAATATTTACTTAAGTAACATTTGAACATTTCACTTGTATGCATCCCATGGACTTATTGTTTAACATTTTACTTGTCAATTTTGTTAATTTTTATGAGTTCTATGATCAATATCATGTTATAACTAATTATATAGTCTTTTTCCATTATAATTACTGCTATGAGCTTCATTTATATGTTTATCTAGATTCAACACTTTAGGCCTGACCTCATATGTTACATACATGCTTTGAATTATACATATATTACTATGATGACATAATTTATTTATATATGATAAAATATTCAATTATTACATCTTAATACACTTGATACAATTACATTTTATTTTGAGATGAGTGACTTTTTTTATACATCTCTCACCTTAAAGGGTGATATTTTCATGTATGAGAAAAATTATCTATGAGAATGAGTATGTTTTGGGTATAAAATAGAGTTAAAAATTAAATTATTGGTATAGATTATGGAGAAATATGTCATGCATATACTTGCACATTACAAGATTAGGTTACAAATTCATACATTTTAGGTGCATATGCATGGGAATATGTGCACATGATATTTTACTCAACACACCCCATTCTTAATTTTTTGAATAGGGACCTAATGTAGTATGAAAATCATAGGTCTATTTTAAAACTATTTTTTCATTGACATTTGTATAAACACCTAGCTAAGCTCAAAAATTTTAAAATTTCTTACTTTTCACATGGATGATTTTTTAATGTGTTAATCATGTATAAATACAATCGAAAATCCCTCATTATCTGAGTTTTTAATGTATAATTTATTTGGAGTAAATAATTAATGGTCTTCAAGATTTTTGCATACATATAGGTTTTTTCATATGTGCATGAACTACAAAATAGAAATTTTGAATTTCAGAATTTATGTTTTTTGCACTTTCTAAGTTATGCATTTCACGTATTTTGGTACTTTGAAATTTTTTCTCTTTAGAAAATTTGTCTTTGGAAACTTTATTTGTAATATTTGTCTTCACAATCATTTTTTTTCAACTTTGTTATCATAAATTTTATTTTAAGTATTTGGTCATCAATTTTTTTTATTAGAATGTGTGTTTATCAAAAGTTTAATTTTTATAACTTTTTTTCATCACAACATTTATTGCTAGTGACCTTCAGCATATATGAACTTCCAAGAATTCACAATTTTTTGCCTATGCAAATTTTTACCTTCACATATTTTACACTTTAGAACCTTTGTTTGTGAGATTCATCCTTTGCATATCTTGGTATTTCATAATTTTTTGTAAAGTGTAACCTTTGGGTCTTCAAAACTTTTGTTTGGAACTTTTGTTCATAGGATTTGGCCTTCATAACTTTTTTTTTGTGAAGTGTGCTTAAAATTTTTGTTTAAAAGTTTTATTCTTCACAACCTTTGTCTTCACATTTCACGTATTCGAAGAATCATAAGAATTATTTAGTCCACTCTCAACAAAAGTTATGACACCCAAATTTTGAAGGCATGTCACATGGCACACTTAATTTAATGTGAAATTAAAAACAAAATGACACATGTCTAAATTTATAATGTGGAATTTTTGTAAATGTATAGAAAGTTGATGTGGCATACCCACCAAATTAAGTGGAAAAGTTCAAATTGAACAAGTAAAACAATTTTGAAGACATTGGACATTAATGGTACATGAACATGAATTAAAGTATTATACTCAAAATCCATACTAGTGAATTAAGAAGAGACATTGTGCATAGTGATTGATAATGAGCTCAAGTTAATTCTCCCTCCATAGATAATTTGAAGCCCTATCTATCTATGTTCAGGTTTGAAATTCTTCCATTAAGAGATCAAATAATTGAATTGAAGACAAGAGTTATGTGAGCAAATAGATTAACAATGGCATCATCATTTAAGGTGTTAATAGGAGTATTTCCATGTCAAAGTTATATATTAAGGACTCCATGAAATACATAGATGTTATCTTCAACTCAACAATGTTCAATAATGAATTTAGGAACTACATAGCTATGTGGGTTGTAATGGAGAATGTATATAGCCACTTACAAGAGGAAAATCTAACAGTTGAATAAACTAGCTAGTAATGGACTTACTACCATTAAAGTACCAAAAAACCACAAAAATGCCTTCCAAATATATATATGACTACCCATCAAAAATACCACATTCAATGGACATAAAGTTGAATTATGGAAGAAAATAAGAATAATTGAACATACATTAAGGAAATGGATTGTTATCGAAGAGGTGATCACCCTCAATGCCAAGGAACCTATGACAATAACCAATTTTAGGATGAGAATCCACATTGGGATGGCCACTAAATAGATTATATGGTTTCAACAACATTCACTTACTCAATCTATAATGGATTTCATTGTTGGACCTATTAATAACCTTAGAGCTCAGTTTCAACATTAGATAAATAATAAGTGCCAGGCTTTAAGAATAGATGTTAAAAATTATAAAAAACCCATGGGTGGCCACTTTTACATGATATCATATGTATTAGATGTAGTCATGGCACTATTTATGTTCATAACATAGCATTATAGAGCCTGACACCAAACAACATAAAAAATTAGGTATGTGGTTTCTATTTATTCCTCCACATCTATTCATACATGAGGAATATCATTTGAATAACTAAGAATGTATATCCTCAAGTGTGGAGGGAAATTCACAAATAATGAACCAAGTATTATAAAGCATTAGGAAGACACTCTAGCCAAGGGGGGAATGTTGAGGTATTGTGTAAACATAATTAAATGTATAATGTAATTGTTGTTTGCTAAAATAATAATATGTTAATATCTTATAGTTAATTTTTTTAGTTAATAGAATATATTGTTAATAACAATATATTCGTCTTTAGCTTGGTTGGTTAATAGGGAGATTTATAGATATTTGAGATCCCCAAATATAGGAAATATTTTTCCTATAAATTTTTAATCCTCCAATATGGTTTTTATGTGAAACAAAAGAAATAATATCATATTGTGTTTAAAATATCACTATGTTTGACTCTCTTTCTTATGGAGACTTGAACCAAAATCAACATTTGGTATCAGAGTAAGAGGGTTCTGATGGGTTAGTTATTATGTGTTCAGTCCCAATAAAGCTTCATATGTCTGCCTGTATGTGGATTGAAGCATTTAGTGAGTTATTCAACTATTTACAAACTTATATTTAATATCTTATGATTTAGATTCATCTCAATGATGACATTGTACGAAGTGCCATAAATAAAATTTCCTAGGGATTCATACTATATTCAACATCTTCCATCAAAATACAAACCTATAAAGTGTGCCTATTTTTTTAATCTTAGGATCGTCCATAGGGTATTTTCTATATATTGAGTCATTTATGACAAGATGTCATTACCACATTTCTATCTACTATATAGTCATTTTAAGATAACTTGAAGAAAGTCATGCATTTCAATTTTCTAAATCTCCCATAAATCTACAATCCATATTTGCATTTACCCCAATACACAAGTAACTTCTTTACCTTGAAACTTGCAACTTTTAATCATTTACATCACCATCTCTATGTATCAATATTCAAAGTGCAACTAGTGAGAAGATCAATACATTTTTTTAATTGGTTAGATTCATCTACATCAAGCCTATGATTTAAATGTGGAATTTTTTGCATCAAGTAGATATTTATATCCTTGAAGTCTTTAAAAATTATGCACATCTCATTTTTGTCTTTATCTCATACATCCTATCCATATTGTCTCTATCACCCACTACCCACATGCGAAATCTGACCTTTATTCCACATTGTTTGATGATAACTCTCAATGGGGAGATAAAAGTCAAGATAGACTATAATGACTATGAGCTAGATGCATGGTGATGCTTTATCATTAAGGAGAAAGATGTTGCTAGAAATAATAAAATTAGTTATATATTTCCATGTGTAGATTTTCTTCAGATTTGTGTGCCATTCAAGATTTGATCCTCACATGTCTAGATCTTTTCTAGACCTATCGATGGCTTGATCTCTAGATTGCCATTCCACTCTACCCATCATTTTGAACAATCCATGTTTTAGGTATTTTATAGTGGTTTATTAGTTTTAGTGTTTAATGTTATCAAGTCGATAGGGTAGTTTATAAAGTTTGTTGTCTTATATTAAAATTTAAAAATATAAATTTTAGTGTCTTCTTGTCATTATTTGTGTCAAATGTAACAACTCAAAATTATTAATTGAGTCAATAGTTTGTCTCTTTAGTTAAATTTATAACTATAACTTTTAGTTATATTATAAATTTAATTATCGATATATTTAAATTGTTAAAAATAGATAAGTTGAAAAGGTCTTTATGTCATATGGTTATAGTTTATTTATATTTACAAAAATCCAAAATGTTGATCAAAGTCAAGTCATTTTGTTAATATTTTCAAAATGTCAAAAAATGAGTCAAAGTTTCAATTTTATTTCTAAATTATCAAAATTAAAATTAATTATTTATACAAGGATGCACCATCCCTTATACATGACATACTAAGTCATATGTCCAAACTATTGTGGGGGGGGTCTCCCTTAATAACATTAAATCTAAGATTGTTTGACACTTTTACTGAGTAAGAAGTAGACCTACTAGATGATGGAGGATACACAAAGGATGGAGTTATTTCAGTGACCTCTCATCAGTCACCAATGATGGGGTTGCACCAACGATTTAGTAACTTGTGTGTGTTTGAATAAGAACATAAGATCATTCTTATTCACATGTGTGGTGTAATTTTATCTTTTTTATTTGTTTGTATTTATTCCCTTACTTGTCTAAAACACCTCTAATATTTGGAGACAAGGGAGAGTGTGGATATAATGGAATGTGGCAAATAGTTGTATAGGAGGGAAGCTAAGTATAAAGATCATATGACTATCTTAATTCTTTATGGAGATGATCCCTAGTGACATTTCTATTGTGTTCATGTAAAGTAAATGTGGGATGCATACCTTTGCATATAGTGGTCATGTGCAACAAGATCATGTCAGTAATATGTAGACCTAAAATTATGCATTGGCATATGATTCTGATCATGCCAATTTTTGATGTATATTCTCTCCATACTCAAATTAAGTGGGTGTAGATATGATTAATAATGTTTAAAAGGGAGTGAATTTTTAGGTATTGTGTAAGCATTATTAATATCATTAATATCTTATAGTTATATTTATTAATTAATAGAATATATTGTTAACAACAATATATTCATATTTAGCTTGGTTCATTAATAGGGATATTTATGGAGATTTGAGCTCATAAATATAAGAAATACTTTTCCTATATAATTTTAATCCTCCTATATGGTTTTTATGTGAAGCAAAAGAAATAATATCATATTGTGTTTAAAATTTCAATGTGTTCAGGTCTCTTTCTTATGTAGACCTGAACTAGAATCAATAGGAATTATTGGCTATAATCAGAGTATATTGTAATTATGGTGGTGGGCACAAGGGTTCCCATTTATATCTCCCCAACTAAGTCCCAAAAAAATTAGTAGTGCAAGAAATAGCCTACCTGCTATGGTAGAGTATAGACAAAAACATGAAAAATAAACATAAGGCTATGTTCCATGGGTCTTCCTTAATGATTGGATGGATGTGCTACACAAATAGGAAGCATTTCATAAAAGCTAAAAAAACTAGAGAAATCTACTCATTAGCATCTTTTCCACATAGGTATTGATATCCTCATGGTCTTATCTAAAATTATATCTCGAGCTTAGGCATCCCATACCAACATGATCCTTATGAGCATGATTTTATATTCTTGAATGCAGAGAATGATGCTAAGGTAATGAAAAGGGTACGAGTGGATGGGTTGACCAAAGATCATTTAAGATCCATCAAAAGGGATCCCTCCATCATAATTATAGAGGTGCATAATAGGTTTTCACCTCATGGTGGATGGGAAACCATAGACTAATGGACCTCTCAACTTACCCAATAACCTTTGGACTAAGGAACATCCTCCCAACCACCACTCACTATGATGATAGTTGTTAATTAAGAGTAGGGTGTGGAAGAAGCACATATCATGTAAAGTTCCTCACAATAATTGATTTGTTCCAAGGGACTAGGACCAAAGTGTATGGGGGACAAATGATTTATTGCTATACAGAGTGAATGCATAGTGTAATATTTAGACAAAACAAACAAAATACATTCAATGAAGCATAAGTATTTAATTGAAGGAATGTAAGTTCTATTTATAATTAAAGAATAAGGAAAAGAATATTGAGTATAATATCAACATAGCATGTATATCAAGTGGATGCATAGAGCAAGATAATGATGTTGTGACTATGTGTTATGGCATATGTTTAGATTCAATCATATTTGAACTAGATGTGTATGTTAAATATTTATAGTATAGAATACAAGAGTAGTTATAACTACTATTTAATTACTAAGGAATATATCTATGGTGAACTGATCCTATTAATCATGGTAGTTAGAAATGGTTATAATAGTTAATATCTAAGATGTCAACCATTTTAATTTGAATTTGGGATCTCATTTTGGTAGAAAAAATAGATAGATTACTTATAGCACATGGCTAATATAGGTTGACATGTGGATGTGTTTTGGGGCCTAAGAAGTCTATGGTTTATGAGTGGATGCTAGATAGGTATGTTATATTATGAGGCATGTGATGCTACAAGTTATGATGGGTGTGGAAGTTCGTGAATAGGTACATGACTTGGAATAGGAGTAAAATGGGTATAGGTAGTCTAGTGCATGGTAGTAAGTGACTAGGCACAAGACTTGACATGAAACTATGAAGCATGGAGTGTGTAGAAGTTGGTAAAAGACTTAGCACTAGGTGGTGAGTTATGGAGTACATAAGGTATGATCTAAGGAAATAAATTTTTAGGAGTTTGTGAGCTAGCACAAAAATTATGTGAAAGGTTGTGATAAAAATTATTTTAGAGTGCACAAGATTAGGTGAGAGTTGTGTGCACTGCACAATAGGGAAAATGAGGAGTGAGATTGATTATGTAAGGGATATGCATGCATCATTCACATTTTAATAAAGATTAATGATCTAAATTACATCAAAATTTAGTTTTGAGAATTGCATCTAAATTTTTTATAAGGTGTACCACTTATCTTTATTAACATATTAACCAACCTTATCTATTTTGAAAACTTTATATTGAATGGTGGGTGCATGTGTCTATCACATCAATGACTTAGTACTTTTCTATAGAAAAAAGTGTTTAATATCTAAATAAAAATGATGTTGTGTCACTATTGTCTCAAAAAGTGGAAAAGTGTAAGGATTGAGAAGTTTCACTTTGAAGACTGGGTGCATGCTCAAGTACTACAATAGATCAATAATAAAGTAATTCTCATTGGTGATGCATAGAATGGTGTATGGATGATATCTCAAAGGCTTGATATTATAGTGTGGACCTTTGAATAATTCATTTTGAAGTTTTAACCATACTTTATTGATAGCTCATAATGCATAAGGTGTGCAATGTGCATCATGGCACTCCTTATATTTGGCTTGGGTATGAGATAAAATCTACTAAACTTGCTAGTAAATATATTGGATGTGGCACATAAAATTATCATATTTATCCACTTCCCATTCTTATGCATGAAACTTTATGCCTAATAGGGCATAGTAATAGATGTCTATAGGTGTTGAAGTTTGAAACCCAATGCATGTCTGGAATGAAATGTGGCTAGTAGAGTTATGAAGAGCCCTGTTGTAGGCATGTTGGATGTACAATAAGTTGTCATCCAAAGTGCAAGAGTGAAATAAGTTTTACATTAACATAAGATGAAAAAGCTTGAGATTGACCACTTCAGTTTATCCATTTATTTAAGGATAAAAAACCATTGATTGATCTAGTTGTGTACCTAGAAAATCCCATTATTCTTTTCAAAATTAACTCACAAAGTATAGATCATGGTAAGAGATGATGGATGTTAGTATCCAATAATGAACCAAAACATGGTTGAATAATTCTTATGTATTTCCAACTACATCAATTTATTTATTGCATGTGACCATGTATCCATCCTAGACAATTGATCTGCTATAATGAACATATTGTCATGTTGTCATCTCATTATGGGTAACCCAATCATGAAATACATGTTGATATATTCCCATGGTCTAGATAGAACCAACAGAGGTGTGTAAAGTCCTATATTCTTGTTCATGGGTTTGGTGATGCAACAAATAATGCAAAACTTGATATGGCACTGCATGTCTGATACGTGTGTGAATATTAAAAATGTGACTATAATACAACTAGAGTCTTTGTTATGATGAAGTATCCTAAGGTCTTACCATGGTACACCTTCCAAATGAGTCATTGGTGAGGTGAACCAAAGTGAACACATATATTCCCAAGCTTATAGAGAATTTAGTCAAATAATTATAACTCTAAAACTTGTTTACCTTAAGCAAGGCTAGTATAAGTTATTGTGAAGTCCTAGTCATATGAGTATAGGGGTATCTAGTCTAAAAATTTATGGTCACATGTGTCTAGAACCGTGATGAGCATGTGAACTGATGGTCAACTAAGGAAATTTTTGGACTTGTTATCCTTCCCTTTATTTTGCTTGATCAAGAGATGGAACTAATATAGGTAAGTCATGTATTTCATGTGGAATTAGTTTTCTAGCTTGTTCTATGACTACAGGAACTAAAGTGATTTATGGTCTAAATGAACAATTATCTCCTTCCAAAGAATGTAGTGTCACCATTACTTGATTTATTTCATAATAACATAAAATTCCTTCTAATAAGTGGAGTACCTTTGCACCATATCACTAAACATATATGAGTGGTATGTGACTAGATTTCTATGCTACATGACCACTACATTGAGTGTATAGTTAGATGCATCAATTGTAAATTTTGAAGGTATACACAATTTTGGGAATTATGAGAGTAGGTGATATGCAAAGGTATTTATTGAGATTATCAAATGTGCATTATTGCAGATGAGTCTAATCTAACTTGGATTTTCCATGTGTTACCTAGGTGATATCCAAAGAAATGTGAGAGAAACCAAGGTTAAACCTAAGTTGGAAGTTATCAAGTCAAACAAATATTTTCAATTTTATGAGATTACATGGAATATGCCAATAATAGATCACTTTGATCTTCTTTGGATCTACTCTAATGCCAATGTATTTAATGGTGTATCCTAGTTATTGGATCTTTGCTACGATAAATAGATACTTCACTAAGTTGGATTGCAACTTGTGTTGGCTTAAAGTGCCTATAATGTGAGAAATGTGATCCATGTGCTCCTCCTAATTCTTACTAAAGATGAGGATGTCATCCAAGTAGATGATGGTGAAGGAGTTTAGGAAGGGTTTGAGTAAATCATCCATTAAGCATATGAATGTGGTTAGGGAATTGGAGAGGCCAAAATACATGACCAACCATTCATACAAAACTTCCTATATATTTAAAGATATTTTATAGATGTCTTTAAGATGAATTAGAACTTGATGGTAACTGGTCTTTAATTTGATCCTGGTGAAGTATTGATCACCTCAAATCTTGTCTAGAAGGTTGTAAATGCATGGTAATGGGTATTGGTTATTCACCATGATTTTTTTGAGTGCATCATAGTCTATGAAGATTTTACAAGACCATCCTTCTTGGGAAAAAGAATAATGGGCTTCCATAAGGTGAAGAAATAGTATTTATCTTGCTCTGATCTTGCCTTGATCAAGGAACTCTTATATCTAGTGTCAAACTTAATCATTCTCCCAAATTAATCTATAATAGAGGGGGATATTCAAAAGAGGGGATCTAGGGACCAAATTAATGTAGTGTTTTAGTTTATTATGAGTTGTAAGGCCTTTAGGTTCTATGAATACTTTGCTTTACTACTTTGATAACTTGTCAATTTTCTACTATTATGATAAGGTGTGAGTGATGCACACTACCAGGGTGTGTTTTGTCATTTTTGACTATACAGGTGTATTAGGGTGAACCATGAGTAACATGAACTTCTATGTGTGTGATATGATCTTGTGACATTTTTTGGTAGATATTAATTTGACTTTGGTTGAGGGCACTGACTTAGAAAGTCTATATAAGTGATCTTTCATGTGGATAACCCACCGTCATGGCTTATCATGGTATGTAAATTCATAATCAAATAGATATATTCTTGTCAGAATAATATCATAAACCTTAAGAGGTGAGGTTTCACAAGTGACACTATCCTCCATAGGCTTGAATTTTTACTAAAAAGTGCATTATCATCAAACCTATATATCCTTCCCTTACTATAGCCACCCAAGATAATAAGTCTTAGGCTATGAAGTTTAGGTAAGACCAAGGTGAATCATGGTGGATCATGAAATTATATTATTATAACTTACACTATCGATGATGATATGTAAAGTCTAACCCTTCACCCAAAACTCAGTATGGAAGAGGGGTTTATGTTCCTCAGAGATGTCAATCACTATGGAGTTGGTACTTATAAATAAGAGGAATATACACCAGTGTTGTCCATTAGTATGAGTCTTGATGTAGATTGAATGCAAAGATTATTATGTATGACATTCAAAGTCATCATGGGTAGTTGAGTGATGGTGATGGAACCACTTGTTACTAGACTTCTTTTTACCTTTATATAAATTATAAGTCACTAGATCCTTTGGGTGTTACATAGTCTTCTACAGTTATGCACTCTTACACAAAAAATGTTGTTTCCTTAGCATGAAAGGATGTGATGTGAATTTGTGAGGTGATGGGGATTTTTGCACTACATTGGATGAAGAGGGGACACACTGCTTCATGTTTTCCTTGGCTCCAAACTTGGTAGTGTTGTGATATGCTTGTCCCAATGTGTCAGAAGTCAAGAACTCCATCTTTACATGAAGTTAAAGTGAGAGTAAATTGATGTACATCAATACCCTATCCTATTTTCTCAAGTTATCTTGTAGGTGTACATAGAAGTCATGGAAAATATTGGTGTAGTCTTCCATAGACTAATACTTTCCCTAAAATAATTATTGGAGCTTTATGTATTCATATTCAAAGTGTTAGAGAGGGTATTATTCCTCCTTTAGTTTGTCAACAAAAATTTTCCATGACTCTATTAGAACAGACTCTTGTGTGCATTATGCAGTAAAGTTATCCCATCAATGAATGATAAAAATGAACATATTCATTATTGTTAAGGTTATATTATCATCATAAATGAAGTTATTTATGGATATGTATACATCAAGTTTTCAAATTTAGGCATCTAATGTTTTGGCATCAATTTTATCTTTGAATAGAGGAATATTGAGATTGACTTGTACATTAAAAGGGGTTTGTTGTTAAAACCATGGTAGATCATGTTGTTTAGATAATGAGGAGGACACCATATTGAGATGTATCATTAACTCAAATAATTGACCAAAATTTTTAGTGTGTTGTGACTTTAGATCATGATGATGAGCCTTCATATTTTTGGGGCTATCTCAGGTTGATTTCAAGCATCAACCATCCTACTTTTATGATAACATTCTAGTGGAGACTCTTAAATGGAATTAAATAATAAACCTTATCTCTCATTGAAATCTTATGGTTATAGGTATATACAATGGGATATAGTAAAGATATAATATTATTTAATCCATGCCATGGGGCCCAGGACTAAGGTGTGTAGGGGGTGTTTGAGTTATGGCTATGTAGAGTGAATACATAGTGTAATATTAAGATGAAACAAACAAAACACATTCAATGGATCATAATTATTTACTTGTAGGAAATGTAAATTTTATTCATTAGTAAATAATATGAAAAATAATATAGAGTATTATGTCAATAGAGTGTGTATATCAAGTAGATGCACAAAACAAGCTAATGATGTTATGACTATGCATAAAGGCATATGTTTGGATTTAATCATCCTTGAAATAGATGTGTATGTTACATATTTATAACGTATAATACAATATAAGTCATAACTACTATTTAGTTACCAAGGAAGATATCTATGGTGCTCCAATACTGTTAGGTATGGTAATTTTCAATGGTTAAAATAATTAATGTCTAGGTTATCAACTATTTAAATTTGAATCCAGGATCTCCTTTTAGAGGCAAAGGTAGGTGGATTACTTATATACTATGGATAAGGTAGGTCAACATGTGGATTTGTTTTTTGGACCAATAAGTTAATGATCTATGAGTGGATGCCAATTAGGCATATAGGACTATGAGGCATGTGAGGCTGTGAGTTGTGATGGGAATGGAATTCAATGAATAAGTATAGGAATTGGCATAAGAGTGTGGGGAATGTAGGTATTATGGTTCATGATAGTCAATGTTTAGGCATAAAAATTGGCATGAAACTTTAAGGAGTGGAATGCTTAGATGTTTCTAAAAGACTTAGCATTGTGTAGTGAGTTACAAAGTACACAAGCTGTGATTTAGGGTGATCAATGAATAGGAATATGTAAGTTGGCATAAAAATTATTTATAAGGTTTTGAGAAAACTTATTAGAAATGAGTGCATAATATTGGGTGAGAGGTCTACAAGCTATGAATTAGGGAAAATGGGGGGTGAGATCGACTATGTAAGGGTTGCAAATAGATCAAGAAGGCCCTTCTAAAGCCTCACCACCAATTTTAATGAATGTTTTCAAAAAAGAGAAAGATGTGGAAGAAATTCCTACTAGTAAAACTTCTTTGGGATGAGAATAAGAACCAGTTTGCATTAATTCCTCTAATTATGAGGAAACATGTCTCCTTGATGCTCCCTTGATTCTTGTTACTATAAGTGTAAACATTATAGATTCCACCACTCAAGAGTCTCCTCCTTTGATTGGAAAGACAATAATATGTTAAAATAAGAAATCAAGAGACCCTAAGGACCCTCTTACATCAACATATTCTCCTATAATTTTAAATATGGATGTTCCATCAAATGAGCTTGAGGATAAAGATGAATAATTGAAAAGGGATAAAATATTAAGTCTTCAAGGGATCAAAGAAAAAACACCAATAGAGGCTTAAAATTTAGGGGAGGTCACCATTATTTTAGCCACTACTACTTCACTTTATTTGGGTCCTATCGTTTCTTTAGTTCTAATGGTTACTACAACCCCTATTACATCTATTATTCAAATTTTTATTATTAGTTATGGTGTTTCTATAGCTCTTATTATTCAAGTGTTGAGGTTATTTCTTTATCTCAAGTGGTATTTAATTCCCCTATCACTACTTCAGTTACCATTTCCCCTGGTGCTCTTAAGTCAAAAAAGGTTCATTTTTAAAAAAACTATGGAATTTCTCAATTTCATGTTTCCTCTACTTAGTTGGGTTTACCAATGCCTTTATCTGCTAGTACTCAAGCAAATTCTATTATCCCCTCTATAAAAAATAATAATAATTAGCCTACATATATTATCCATCCAATTCTTTAGTTTGATGATGTGGATTGGCAAAAAATCATATTTCCATCATTACTAGACCTATTGCATGTTATAAACATGAGTGCAGTCTTTTGGGGACATTTTGATAGAAAATACTATTGATGATGCTCAACCAATTGACTCCTCATAGTTGGTAATCTAATAGTGGTTTGTAGAATTCAAGGTTTAAGATTCATGAATACCCAATTTGATAATAAAAAGTATTCCCACTATGAGCTCCATCTTTGATAAATCAATAAAAATTATCCAAAGGGTTAGGAAGAGGAAAATAGAGGATGAATCTAGCATCAACTTGGTTTTAGAGGAAATTCAAGATGTTTTCTCTCTATCAAAGAGAAATAATAGGAGACTTATATAATCTCCATATAGTGAGGATTTTAAATCTTATCTTTAGGTAAATATAGAGGCTTAGTTGGAACTTCATGAGGGCACTAAACAATCTAGGAAAGAGATGTAATTGGAACTAGAGTAGGTATGAGAACAATAATAGATAAGATAAGTTCCTAGGGTAATTAACTATGATGTTCAAAATGCATCTCTTAGATTGTACAATATGTTGGACATTATTATTTCAATGAGAGATGAATTAAATCCTTGTATTATTAAAATTTATAAATTATTTAATTATTTAAAATATGATGAGAAAAATATTAATTTCCTTGTATTATACACCACCAATAAGGATTTTGGACATTTTGATTTGATGACACCACATGGAGTAGCCAATGCTCTCAATATGGTGGTTATTAGGACATTACAGGTATGAAACTAGGTATCAAGTGCATAAGCCATGATTCTAAAGTTAACAGAGCATGAAATGTGGGTATTACCAATTTTGGATGAGTTAAAGCTATCCCAGACCATATCCCTTGGGTAAATTATTTAGTAGGGATAATTTTGACCAACTAACCCAATAAGATTCCACCAATTTTTAGTAAGGTCTTTAGGTTAATACATTAGAGGAGATTGAATAAGAATTAGGATTTGCTAGGGAAAAAGTTATAGAGGTAGAAATATTTTTGGTGGAGCTCAAAGCCACCAAGATTGAGCATGCACACTTATTGGTGCAAGTTAATAGAGTATATAGGCCCTCTATTTTAAAAAATTATATAATTATGTTTGAACCTAATGGCATATACAAACATTACTAAGAATTGGAAGTGAAGAAATAAGCTATGGATGGATCATCCAATTCAACTCCACCTTCTAGTATATCCCATCTAATGACTACGAATTCAACCATGGAGCCCCTAGAATCCAAAAAACCTTTATTTTATTAGGTTAAATTTTATATGTATTTTTCATGTAAATTGGCAAATGGAACTAAAACATGTAATAGTTGATTGAAAAATATTGTAAATATGCACACATTGCATGGTTTTGTAATAATAAGTCTTATGTTAGACACAACTTTGCCTAGGTTAAGTATGCATGCAAACTTTGCATCAATTATAAATCTCATTCTAATTATCATTATCATCTAATTTAGATTTTTTCATGGATTTATAGGATGAGGTGACCCATACCTAATTTTATTTATATTTAATCCTCTCATTTTCAAAAGAGGGAGGAGGTTGATTGGAGATTTTATCAATATAGTAAGAGATATTTTGATTATCATACAATTATGTTGATGTCTTTCTCCTTGAATTATGTGTAATTAGTTGTGTTTATTTTCTTATTTGGTTGATACAGTAATTTAAAGTGTCTAGTAATTCCTTGTTCTTATTAGTGGTATATGTTAGTATAAGATGTGCAATAGCTATTGGATGATTTAGAAAAAGTCATTAATTTTATGCAATTAGGTTGACTTTTTCATTTTTATATCTATGTAGAAGTGTTTCCCATGATATATTTTTCTATTTTTGAGCAATAGCTTCCATAAATACCTCTCTAATTTAAACTATAATATTCTAAATAAGGGGGTGAAAAAATAACTCTAATTAGGAGAAACATTTAGTTGAGATCTTAGAGTTTACTATATTAAATTTTCCTTTAAATCTTTTACTATTTTTGTGTGTGTGTGTGTGAGAAATAACTGATAACTACAAGTATTAGTTTAGGCACTTTTCCATAAAGAGAGCAATCTGGAAGTAATCGTCCTTGAGATCATAGACCCTTCTTTCATGCTCTATGTTTCCTCCCTTTTTGGAGTTTTTTAGGCCTACCCACTCTAGAATAAAATAAATCTATTCAAATCAAGTAAGATTTAATTTATTGTAGGTTTCACTCATCCATTGACATCTGATTAATAACCTACATGCTCAGTCTGCTAGTCCACCACCTGATTTTTCATCCCATGCCTATAAGTTTTTCCCTAGAGTGTATTTTATCTCCATTAAGATCATAAAATGGTAGATGTTACCTCATTAAATCTATGGTGTACATAAAAATTACATCAATATAAAGAAAATATGGTTCTAAAAAGAGGGTCAAAAACATTGTGTGCCCTTTCCTAGAAAAGGTTTCCCCTTACATCTAAAATTTACTAAAGACACCCAAGAGAGTAACTAGGTCTAGATCTCAAACTAATATTTTGGTTTCACCTTTGTTGATCCATCAAAGGCCTATATCTACACTAATTATTTCCATAATACATTGGGTGAAGACACCTTCCTTATTAATAAAACCCTAACCCATTAATCATCACATGGCTCAACCTTGGTTAGTCAGATCTACTATTGTTGTCCCAAGAAATGTGCATCATTTACTAAGGAATCTAGAGAAGTACATACCTTATTTCTTCCCTTCAGGATGAAGGATGATAAAAGAGCATATCAAGTCTTTCAAAGTTGATTTAAGGTTGATGAATGTCACTGATGAAGATGTTGCATGTAGGATTTTCCCATTCACATTATAGGATGATGCTTATGATTGGTTCCTCAAATTATAAGAGAATTTGATTACTTAATGGAACTCATGTAAAATCACTTTCCTTACCCAATTCAAATATGTTACTAGTCTGAGTGTGGTGTATTAGTATTTAACTAGTATGAAGAGAGAGCCCAATGATTTGATCTATGATTTCAATATGAGGTTTTAGAAGATGTACACTTGGATAAGTGTTGCATATAAGTAAATAGAGGCCCCAGCACTTAAAATGTATAAGAATGCCCTAGATTCAATTACTACAATATTTCTATGCAGAGCTATTGCTACTAACACTCTAGAAATGGCTTATGAAAAAGCGATCAAAATTGATAGAAAACTAAATCTTTAGATACCAAGTAGTCCCAACCTCAATTTTAGTTTCCTAGATTTGAATCTAGTGTGTCATGTGAATTAAAATGTTCCAACATTCAAGAAAAACTAGTTGTGTAAAATTCCTTGTATGACATAACATACACCAAATCAGAACTATGGTTTTGTAAACAACCTTGCACAAATTAATGTTCATCAATAGAGCCATCATTCACTCCCATCAAATACCATAATTTCCTAGGGTGTGGATTATAATAAGGAGGAATTGGATTCTATACAAAGGATGGTTTAAAATCTAAGTAATGACTTATTAGGCATGTAGAGGAAGATAGGTAATTCTACTAGTCTTAAAAAATAGTAGAATTTTGGATTTAAAAGATATAATAGGCCTTTCAACAAGCTTAAAAATAATAAAAAATAGTAGCAAGTTAATAAGTTACCAAAGATCAACATAGTGGAGATAACTTTGACTAACTAGTGCAAGTTTCATAACATGTCAAAAAATGGTAAGCTTGACTGTGATGAGTTATATGTATCATTTTAAATCTTCCAAATAGAAATGGTGAGGAAAGATTTAATGAACAATCCACCAGAGTTCCCCTATGATACTAGTTCCTAAAGCATAGTTATGGTATTTAAAAATTATGAGTTTCTTTTCCAAAACAAAGATGATAATGTACTAGATGACAAATCATATGGGCTATACACTTTATAGTAGTTTCAAATAAGTAATTACAATTTGAGGAACAATCAACCCTTCACTATGTCTACTCCTCCAAACAATATGACTATTCTCCTGAATCTAAAGGTTGATAATAACCCACCTCCGCCAAAATAGAATGATTAGCCACTGAACAAGGAATAAGAAAGTAAATGAGGATAAAAAATAATTGAATACATGAAGAATATAAAATCAAACATCACTCTTCATGAATTGGCTTAGATTAATTAACAAAAGGATCTCTTATAGAGGTTCATTATAGGGAATTTTGTTGCAGGGAAGCCAAAAGATACTCATACAAATCTCATATACAAGACTAAGCCAAAATTTCCTCATTTATTATTAACTATTAGATCACTTGATAAGAATATACATAATTGTTTAGTTTATTCTATAGCTTCAACTAATATAATGCCAACTTCTATCTATGAAAAGATGGGATCAACTCCAAGCCCATCCAAGAGGATTGTTTCATAGTTAGACAAAATAGTGGTGCCTATGGTTGGAGAGATGAATGGCATGCACATTGAAGTTACATTTGAGCCACATGTGTAGATGAATAGACACATAATTTTGGTATATTTCTCAGATGTATATGGTCTACTACTAAGAAGGGATTGGTCAAAGATGCTAAATGGATATGTAGAAATAGAATTATCTCACATTTGGTTTCCTTAGAGATGTATTCCAAATCAAATATAAATTGATAGAGATCCAAAAATGAAGTATCCAATCACAAAATACAATGATAAGAATAAATAAGTTATAAATCTCTTAGTCATGAGATTTATACCTTTATCATGAAGTATGAGGTACATGGGCCAGAAGTCTAGGGACCTTCCCAATTATTGACTCTCCATTATGATGGGTCAAGATCCTAGGTAAGAAGCACATAGTAGCATATAGATTGCATTTTCATGCACCAATAATAGAATAAAATATGAAGCACTAATTTTGGGGTTGTTATTCACTCTTAAAAATAATGCCAAGAAATTGATAATATATGGAGATTCAGAGCTTATGATTAATTAGGCTATAAATAAATACGAGTGAAAATTATCATATCTTAAGAGATACCAAAACTATTTAGGGAATTTGATTAATTCATTTGAGGCATTCGATATAGTAGTTATTCACAGGGAATAGAACCAGGATGCTGAATCACTAGGTGCTTTAACTACTAATTTAGCACAATTACAAGAGTCCAAAGTACATAAATTATTTATTAAACCCATACCTTTCCCATCAGTTCCTGATAACATATAAAATTTATAGGTGTTTGAAAATGATCAATAAATTATTCAATTCCTGACCAATTTAGGGAAATTTGAATCTCAAATCTTTGATGATAAAGAAATTAGTTTCTTATGCTAGGAGGAATTGGGAGAATAAGAAATTCAACTTAGAGAAAACCATCTTCATTTGGGGATGGTTTATTTAGAGAGAGAATTTGATATGGATCTCGAAGACCAAAAATTGAGGTAGCCTAATGTCAATGAATTTGAGTTCAATAAAGAGAACCTAAGAGATGAGTGTGATCCATGTTATTTTAGCATTGGTCTCAGTTACACCCTAAAAGAAAGATAAAGGGTGAACATTTTGTTTATCTAGAATAAATATGTGATTACGTGGACTTATGAATACTTGAAGGTTTTTGATCCTAGATTCATCACCATAAATATCGAGGATGGTCAATCATATCTTAGAACCACTCACCCAAAAGTAAGTAGAAGAATTTTTGAATACTAAGATATTTTTCCCTATCAGACACTCAACTTGGATTGCCAATTTGGTTCTAGTCAGGAATAAGAGTGGGGACATCAAATCATGTGTTGATTTAAGGAACCTAAATAAGGATTTTGAGAGAGATAACTACCATTTGATTTTCTTAGATGAGGTGATCCAAATAGTAAGTGGTTATATAATGATGTCCTTCTTGGACATTTTTAAGGATATAACTAGGTGATGGTATAATCTATAGATAGGATGAAGACTACATTTACCATGAAATGGGGTACTATGAATATAATCAGATAAATTTCAGCCTAATTAATAAGAACTATCTTTTAATGGGCCATAGACCATGTATTTCAAGGGCTAATAGGTAATTACATAATAATTTACATGGACAACCTCACTAATTTTTCAAAGAACATAACGGATCACATAGGCCATCTATAATTAATCTTTGAAAGATGAAAAATGTTTGGCATCTCACTAAACCCAAAAAAATCATATTTGGTGTTATTAATGGAAAATTATTTAGGAACATCATCAAAAAGGAAGGGATCACCATTGATCTAATTTGAGATCAAGGTATTTCTAATATTGCATTCCCAAATAGCAAGAAAGATCTCAAGTCTTTCTTAAGAAAGATAAATTTTGTGAGGAAGTTTATCTTAGGTTTTGTAGAAAATTTTAGACCTCTAAATGTAATGCTTAAGCAAGATGCAAAGGTGAAATGTACACTAGAGGCCCAAAATTATTTTCAAGCCATCAAGGATGCCATATCTCAAGCTCCAAAATTAATATGCCCTAACTTTAGTAAGAATTTTTATTTATATTAATTTACTTCAAAGCACACAATTGCTATGGTGATTATCCAAAATAAGGATGGAAGTGGGAATCCTATTGTATTTATGGTCATGAATTTAAAGTACATTGAGTGCAAGTAATCCATGATAGACAAGTAGATCTTTGATCTTGTTAAAGTGGTAAATAAATTTAGGCATTACATCTTAAGAAATAAAGATTTTGCCATTATTATAGACCCTATTTTCAAGCTCGCTTTGGGATAAAATTAATTGGGAGAGTGTAGAGGAAAATGGATGGAAAAATTAATAATTTTGATATAGAAATTAAGCTTTCCAAAATTATCAAAGGATAAGGCCTCATTTAGTTTATGACTGAGCCTAACCTAGGTTTCTAGAGGAGATCAGTATGTTAATATCATTCAATATTTATTCTCTATTACTTGTCCCCTAGAATTTAGTAGAGAACAAAAGATATCTTTTAGGGTCAAATCTTCCTACTACATGATCAAAAATGGGATTCTCTATAGAAGATTATGAAAGCATCTATCTAAGATGCATATAATGAGAAGAAGCTCAATAAATCTTGACTAACCTACACCAGAATATAGGCAATGGTCATCCATTTAGAAACACTATAACACAAGATTTTTAAAATGGACTACTATTAGCCAATAATATTTGAAGACACACACACCTATGTAAAAACATGTCATAAATGTCAAGCCTTGGCAAAGAGAGAATTACACATAGTAATGACACTACAACCTATTATTAAATGAAGGCTATTTTCTCAGTGGGGCTTAGATTTCATCAGTGTCATCAACCCAAATACTCTGGTTGGCCACAAATTTATGCTCACAACCACATATTAATGCACTAGATGGATTGAAGTAATGGATACAAAACATTCTAGAGCATATGATGTAATAATTTTTGCTTAAGAAAACATCACAACTAGGTTTGGTACCACCATTTCCTTAGTTTTTGAAAATGGGCCAACATTATAATCAACAAAGTTTACTGAATGGGCCCATGACAACCAAATCACCATCAAGTCATCTTCCAATCATTACCCATAAGTAAATAAATTGGATAAATTGATAAATAAGAACATGATCAATGCCATAAAAAATTTAACTATAAATAAACCTAGAGAGTGTCATTATCTAGTAAAATATGCACTATGGGTGGATTGAACAATATATAAGTAGTTACTCAAAGCTTCACCTTACCTACTAGTATATGGATGATAGCTGATATTCTCAATTATGCTCAATTTTCCAACATATCAATTCATGAAAGAGCACATGGAACCAAGTGAGAAAGTGGGATATTGATTATTGGATATAATAGATATGGAAGATTAAAATAATCAAGCCTTCCTTAATTTCAACAAACATTAGGACTTGGTCAAAAGGTGGTTCAATAGAAGAGCAATGTTTAAAGCATTCAAAATATCAAATCTATTATTTCTATAGAATAAAGCCCATAAAAATAAAGGACAACATAACAAGCTTACTCCCTTATGAATAGGACCTTACTTGATATAAAATATCCTAGGTAATACTCTTTTCCTATTAAGTGACCTCCAAGGTAATTAACTAACATATCTAGTTAATTGGAAATTTTTAAAGCACTATTTCATGGTTGTACCATCTAGAGATGTCATTGAATAACAAAAATTATTGTTGGTAGAAGTAGGAGTAGGTTATATTTATTGATTTCATAGTTAGGTTTCTTGTTTTATATCATTTGATCTCTTTAAAGTAGTTTTATGTTTTCTATATTAGACTTTCTTATTCTTAGCATTTTGATTTCCTTAATTTAGTTCCCTATTTTCTAGAATAGATGTATTTATTTTATGAAAAATGGATTGACTTCTCCTAGTATGAAAAAGATGATATCTAGTTCATTACACTCTGATGCATTATTGAATTAATATTCTAAATCCATGAGAAAGGTCCTAAAATAAATAATAAGCATGGGGAGAACACAAAATATGGTACACAAATTAGTTTGTTTTCAAGTTTTACACCTTTGTATCTAAGAATTTCATAATTCAGGTATGAAATAAATAAATTAACTATGGTTATATCCCAATTGAATATTTATATTAGGTATGTAACATTTTTTTCTCATAATTCCATACATATTTAGAAAGTTTTCTCATTTCCTTGTATCAAATACACTTCTCACATTAATAATTATTTATGGTAATAACCATTGATACAGATATAGCTAGCAAGAATATTCTAATAAATCAAGTTTTCACAAATACCAGCTCACAATGGTTCTTGTCTTCCTTATTTTACTCATTTTATAAAAAATAAAGAAGATCAATGCATCCTAAAGAGTGATCAATAAAACCAAAATAAAATCTAAAGGTGATCAAATACTCACATGATGGAATAAGATCAATGTATCATGCATCATGAAAATATGTGAAGGAAGAAATGGAGGAAGGATCAATGGTATATCTATTGGGGCTATAAATGCTTGGATGAAAATAGAGAAATGATTAAGCTTCCCTAATTTTAATATACTTCAAATAAAATATAATGAAACCTATAGTTTATTCTAAGTCCTTGCTAAAACCCTCAAGAGAGTGGACATGTGAAATGTAAATTTTCATAGAGGGTATGTTGATGTGTGACTATATGAAAAATTCATAGATGGATAGTATCTATGCCGATATGATTTGGAAATTTGGTCATTGAATTATTATATATTACGTGTAATGGTTAATAAGCTCATATTGAATTTTAATAGAGTGGTGAATTATATTTATATGCATGAAATTTATTTTAAATAGTATGTGAGTTGACTTATGAAACTTACACCCAGATAATTTAGGTAAATCCATATTGTTCACCACCCAATAAAATAATCAAATGAAAATTTTTGAAACCAAAATATTCATGAATTAACAATGAATAACCACTAAAATTTACCCTATGGTATGGTCCCTTAGGTGAAAATATTGAAGACATTTAAAAAAGGCATTCACATGATTGGAGTCATCTTCTATAAGGTCACTCAGGACTATATTTATTGGAATATGGTAAAGATTAAGTTCAATATGAATAAGGAAGACGTGGAATGCATTTATAAATTGTAGAATTCCATACCTAAGATTACTTACATAGAATTATAATTTCCTCTCTTATGACATGGTGGAAGGACTAGTCCTAGCATACAACTATGAATTTATGTTATTATTACCTTAGGATGGGTTATAACATTTTGGCCCCTCAACATATTGATACCAAAACCCTCAATCATTGGTGGTCTATTAAATCTCTCCATTGTGTTTAGGCTCAGAGGTTTGATATTGTTTGGGTATCTTGTATTGAGCCTATAAAATTCCATTATCTTTAGTGTATTATTTACCAAGTTATGCATATGGGGTTATAGCTCAAACACATGGGGGTCTTGTCCCACCTACACAACCTATTACCACCCATAATCCATTAAGAACCTCTTTTGGTTTTTCCCTCATGCCTAGTTTACCTAGAGAGGGATTCATACCCTCTTTGAACCCTTCAAGACTAAAAAATTCAATTGGAAAATGGCTCTCCCAGGGGACTCGACCCTTCTTCCTATAAGATATAACATATTGTGTAAGATTTTATGTAATAATATTTTTATTAGATTTGTAAAACTAGAAATAAAACATGTTTTAATCATGAAGATATGGAAATTTTTTATGACTAATAAATTTATTATGATTACTAATGTTACCCTTCATATTTAGATTCAAACATATAAGTTTTGAAATTAGCTTCACCATCTATATATCTTCTTGGACCATTGGGGAAATGTTATTTGTGTGATCATCCATTAGCCTCCTGATCCCCTTCCCCACCATTATTCCCAAGGACATGGACATGGGGGAAGGCATCTTTGATCTCACATCTAGTTATCTTGAAGTTATAGGAGCTCCTCTCCTCACTCTCACTAGACATATCCTCCCCAAAAATCTAAAAAGGGAAACAAATATAATGGTGGTGGCATGGGGTTGGAGACCCCCTCTATAGGATAAATTTTTGTAGATAACATTGGGCATTTATTATTTCAAACAAGATTCTAAGCAATAGAATGATACTAAAAAATAACCAGTAGATTGATGGTTTGGACCTCATCCTAGTTGATGAAGATTCCTTGTCTTAGGGGGTGGGGGGGACCCTAAAGATCCTCCACCTCCTCTACCTTCAACATTTTCCATGTTCACTATTGTTCCTTAATGGACTCCTTATTATTTGTGCCTTTATCTTTCTCCTTTTAACTCAATTTGGTTATTTTGGGGTGTGATTTTATGTACATAGGGATATGATATATTAAGTTATATTGGTTTATGGAGATGATAACATATGACACACATATCCCTTAGTTAGTTATATAGGTCCAGTATACTAGGATAATTGAGTAACTTTTAGAATTAGTGTAGTGGGTAATGGTTGGCCTATATTGGGATTAGGAGGGTACCCATCTGTTGTTAGTTAAATAGAGGTTTATATAAAGGAGATAATTATCATTTTAAAGAAATATAAAAAGCATTGAGTCTTCTATTGTAAGAGGATATTGGAGGTTGTCACTATGGAGTTTTTCCTTCCTAAAGGAGTATTTCATGATGTTTCCTTACCTCAAGGGTTATTATTTTATTTATACACATATTGAATATTTGGACATCTTATCCCACCTATATATTTTGTGTTGTGTTGATCTATATTATATTCTACATATTTCTAATTGTTATAAGTGTGGATCATAACTAGTGGTGTCAAAGTTTCAATTTGGGCAATTTATGTGAGACAAAACCCTATTTTTATGGAATCATTAATATATTGAAATTAGTTGCAATTTTTTGCATGATTTTATTATTGGAGATGGATAATATTTTAAGTAAAAACAAAATGAGGTTTTATGATCAGTTTTGAGGGAGTTATTTTTATTTTAGTGTTTGTAATATTTTCATCATATATTCCAAAATATATAGAATTTTTATATGAAAAATTCATTGATATTTTATCATAATATAGGAGAGATAGAATCAAATTTTTAGAATTGTTTGATATGTTTTGAGTGATTTATTGTAATGTTTTGACTTTTCATATATTTACTCTACAGGCCAAAAAAATTGGAAATTTTCCACCAAATTTTTACTAAAGTTACAATATATCAGAGATGAGATACATTCAAAATTTTGGCCTATTTGGATACATTTTTCATGAGTTATTAATATTCTAGGTTTTTTCATTAACCCTAATTTGCATGAATAATGGAGTTTAAAGAATATTTAGGAAAGGAAGATACTGATGCTAAATAATGGTGGATATTTTTTAAGGACATATATTTTAATGAATTTTTTGGTAAACACACTTGTCTCCTTTTTGTCTAGGCCTACACAACATTGGTTTAAATAGTTGAGCTTTGCACAACAGTATTCTTCACGGGAAGAAATGGAATAGGTTTTCCTAGATCGATGGGATATAAAATAAAAAGAGATCGAAGATGAGGAACAACATAATTATTATGTTGGTGATGAAGAAGAAAAAGAAATAGGGCATGATGATGATGATGATGATGATGATGATGATGATGATGATGATGAGACTAAATTTCATAAAAAAAGAGAGGTACAAGATATCAAAGAGGAAGAAGGATTAGATGATAAGGGTTTGAATAGTTTATCTCCAAATAAAGTAGAGTCAATTTTTTAATTTCATGAATACATTCAAAAGAATAAGGTCATTTTGTTTATAAACCCTAGTAATAAGTATAACATAATCAACATGGATGTGTCTTAACATGTACATGTTCAAGCAAAAAATATCAAGGAGGATCAACTAGATGGTCATAATATTCATGTTTTTTAAGATTTTAAGCTCACTATCAACAATTATGTTTTTCATTTAGATTTTTATGATTCAGATATGGATGGCATGGATATAGTTATTGGATATCCATGGTTAGAGACTTTGTGAATAATCAATAATAATGTTTAGAATAAGTTTATGAAGTTTTGATATAGGAATAATAAGGTCACTTTATAGGATATCATATCTAGAAAGGAACAATGAATAGTCAAGGTAGATCATGAATATGATATTAAAGTATGTGAATAAGAGCATGTAGAAGAGTCAAATAATGAAATAGATGAAGAAACAATATAAGTAAAAAAAACACTTAATTTATTCAAGAGACAAAGTAACCACCAAAGAAAATGGTGGAAGAGGTATAACAAAAGGTTGATAAGGTCAAAGTATATAAAAAAATTGAGGTATATAGACACCCACATCATCATGAGAGATAATATTCATGGAGCCTTGTGAGGGACTATCATAAAAAAAATCACTTTGGCTATACATGAAATTAGAATTCCAATAAATATGGATATGAATGAAATCCAAAGACTAATTATTATGGTTAGGTATGGAATAAGATTATCACAGTGGCCTATGGAATATGGAATCAATGGGTAAATCACTATGACTATGCATGTAATAATAATTACTATGGTTTTGAATGGAAATAGAGTATCACCATAAAATATGGTACATGGAATCAAAGGAGGAATAATTATTCATGGATAACAATATTGTATAGTTATGATCATGAATGGAATCAAAGTAGCACATTGGAATATGGAAATAAGGTTAAAAATCTATCTTCTACCATGATCACATATAGGTGGTTAGATGATCAAGCTTGAGACAAGTGTGAAATGATTTGAATCACACTCATTATTTGGTTTCTTACTTTGTTTCAAAGATGAAACATGTCAAGGAGGGAAGGAATATTATGTACCTATGGATATGATATATAATTATATGTAGATTGATGGATATGATGGCATGTGATACAAATCCCCCTTATTTAGTTATATGGGTCCAATATATTAGGATAATTGAATAAATTTTGGAATTAGTGCATTGGGTAATGGTTGGCCTACTTTGGGACTAGGAGGTTACCCATCCATTGTTAATTAGATAGAGGTCTATATAAAGGAGATGATTATCATTATAAAGAAATAAAGTAAGCATTGATTCTTATATTGTAAGAGGATATTGGAGGTTGTCCCCTTGAAGAGATATTATGGAGTTATTCCTTCTTAAAGGAATATTATATGGTGTTGCCCTAACTTAAGGGTGATTATTTTATTTCTACATATATTTAGTATTTGGGTATCTTAACCCACCTATATATTATATGTTGTGTTGATCTACATTGTATTATGCACATTTTCACTTATTATAAGTATGGATGATGTTATGATCCTGATGGGCAAATTTCACTAATGACTCAAGGTTTTGGTGTAATAGTTTGTTACATTTGGTATCAGAGCCTCAACCCATGTTTAATTATGGAGAAAGTGGCTATAATAGCATGAAAGTGTTCATCTAGGGCTTCTACATGTGGGGGATCATAATGTATGATCACAAATCCAACCTAGAGTCTAGGCTTGGAAGTGTGGTAGGATGTTATGATCTTGATGGGCATATTTCAATAATACCTCAAGGTTCTGGTGTAATTGTTTATTACATATGAATTTTACACCCATCTCTTTTTGTATTATTAATGATGTATTATATCTTGTATATTTATAAAAGTTCACTTTTCAATTTAAAAAAGAGTAAATTGTATAACATGATAAATATATAATCATATATAATCATGTCAAAATTTGGAAATAATTTTAAAATTGTAATGTAATTTTCATTGAATCACATATGTAACATATGTAATATAAGTCTAGATATATATACTAATGAGGAATGAAATAAAGAAACCATTTTTTAATAAGAATATACATTAAAATTATATAATTTTGATCATGGAACAAATAATCAGGATTAAAAAACATAAAAATAAAAACACAAAATGCTATATAGTGCCAAACAAAATGCAAAGGGATGCATAACATAGACATGGACATGTTGAAACAAACAATTCCAATGTCCACACACAAAGGAAATTAAAAATATCATAGAAAACGGACATACATATGTCATTAGACACATGTAAAAGTGTCCACACACTATAATAAATAAATGTATACCTGATTATGTAACAAAGTAACAATAATGAAGAACATAGAGCAACTAAAGACTAGTCTATAACATATATATGTATTAATGTTACATTATAACATAATAGCATATCCATGTATAATTTTTTTAGGTATAAGCAACTAGAAAGACAATTGTAATATATGTAGCTCAACATGGTAGAGAGGTTAAAAATATATATAACTAGTGATACTGTAACCTATAGAATAATATGCCCCAACATAGGCATGGACCGTAGGTAGAAGGGAATAAAAAATCTAGGAATCCATGTATAATATGTATGTCCTGCATCACATTCATATACCTCATGAAATTCATGAGTGCATGAAAAATAATATTTAATCTACCAAATAATTCAATAAATAACATATAAAAAGAAGTAAAGTAACAACTCATGTCATTATCAAGTCTTGATTTTTGTATTTTTGAGATTAATTTTAAGGTTTTTATATTAAATAAATATTTGAATGTTTTAAAAAAAATGAAATATTTTTTATTTTTGGCATATTTGATATGTGAAATAATAAAATAGGGAATTATCCCATCAATGGTGGGACCATAGTGAGTGTTCGTACATATAATTAGATGTTGACTTTATATGAATAAAAATTGCTACATGTAGATGAATCCAAATCTTAAAATGAATATGGTGTTGTAATATAACTATTTTATTAATTTTCATAGAATCTTGCCTAGGATGTGTGAATATCAATGAAACAGGACTTGGTGGAGTTTGTTATATAGTAGAATAAGGTTTCCCAATCTATGTTTACTATGGAACATGCTAAAATGTCCAAGGTGCTAACTTAGGGTGCACTATATAAGATGAAGATCTTTTTTAATTCTAAATATTTTTTTCATGTGTAATAACCAACTATAGTTGTGGTGGGGGAGGAAGAAAATATACCACTAGCTATAGAGGGTACTCATATAAAATTATATAAATGTTTGCCACATCATTACATTGTATATGTTTGAGACATCAATTTATTGTCAATAGTACTACACAAAAATTCAATTTCCAATAACATCCTATGAGATTTAAAAGACACATTCTTTTTAATAATAAGGATGGAATATCTATTGTTGATAAACATTATTGAAGATGTAGTATGATATACCAAATATTATTTAGTGTATTCCAGGTAAGTATGGGATATGATTACCTACACCTATTTTCTTTCTCTCAATAAACTAAGATGTGGATAAGGTCAATCAAATAGAGCCTACAATAATTGGATAATTGGGTAAGGACCGTGTGTGTGTGTGTGTGTGTGTGTGTGCGCGCGCGCGCGTATATATATATATATATATATATATATATATATATATATATATATATATATATATATATATATATATATATATATATATATATATATATATATGTATGTATGTATGTATGTATGTATATATATGTATGTATGTATGTATGTATGTATATATATGTATATATGTTTATATGTATATATATATGTATATATACATGTATGTATATATGTGTATGTATATATATATATATATATGTATATATATATATATGTATATATGTGTACGTATATATATATATAGAGAGAGAGAGCATATGGTTTCTTACAACATGAATGTTAATAGTAAAGGGTTTCAAAACCTAAGCCTATGGCACAAGGATGTAGCTTTCACTAGACATAAAAAAATGTAATATGGTTGTTAAGTAAATGATCATACAAGATATTAACTAAACTAAAGGATGGGTTAGAATGATTGTGAATTGATAAGGCACATTTATAAACCAAATTGGAATCTATGAAACCTAAATTGATTTATAGAAATTATAAGAAATCCTATATGCACACCACATTATTTAGTGTGGATAATTAGTAAATAAGGATACACATACATATATTCACAAATAAATAAACAACATTTGATCTACTAAATAATTAAAGGAAAGAATACATGGATATAAAAAATGAACATTGGGGTGGACATGTTGATGCTTCAATCTCCACATTGTCTCAAGTGGATATTTATAAGAGATGTTTTATGTTAAAGACCTTAAATGGTTAGATTAAGACATAAGATATCTTTATATAGGAACTCTTAATGACACATCCTATTGAGATTCAATGACACCACAAGACAAGGTTCCTCAAACTAATGATCTAAATAACTAACTCTCCAAAATGTAATTCAAATAACTCTCCCAGATGTACTTAAAGAATAAGTAAAATTAAAATTATGGTATATTATATTATATGAATGAATATGACCCCTATATATACTCATCTGATACCCAAATCTAACCCTAGACACTAATTTGAAGTTATCATCCCGATCGATATAATTTAAGTAATTTGGATGACATAGAGTGATATTGGATAGTTTAATATGATATATATTTGAATATATTTTTAGTCACATGGGAAGGGTGAAGGCATAAACCAAATGGTACCATCTTTGGTAACACTATAGGATATAGGTAAATTAGAAAATTTGGAGAAGAGACAAATATGAGAGGTAAACATATGTACACATAAAGGAGGTTGAACTGATAATAAGAATGGTGTAATCAATATAGAATAGAAACATCTATCTTAAATCATCATGTTCCTTTCCCACCCCATTCTCAGTGCACTCCATAAGTCACACACTTAGAGAGATCAATGTGTAAACAAGCCACTGTAAGAGAAATCATCAATATATGATATAGTAAAAAATATTATGGGTATACATATGCCCCACTCAAAGATCATCATGCCATAATAGTGTAATGTAGGATAGTTATTTGGGAAAGAAATATAACAAAACACTAAAGAGCATAATTTAATTTTTTTTAATGAACTACAAATAAATGAAATAAAATTATATATATATATATATATATATACCACAACATACCTTTCTAATTATATAAAATGTTTCATATGTCATACATGATGGAAAGTGCACAATGAGGATATTGAGAGATAAACCTAAAAAATAATATACTTTATTAACACCTAAAAATTATATGTCTCACTAAAATGCTAAGGATTTTGAATGTGAGAGATGGACAGGAAGACTGTTAGAGGAATTTTGAACATGAGGGATGGGTGGGAAGAAGGTGAGTTGCATCCAAGAGATTACATGGAGGAAATGATAGGACTAACAATGGACCTAAGATAGGGTCCACCTATTGTCTCAAAGGATGCCTCATACATACATTGGTTCTAGACTAGGGTCCACCAGACACAACACCCAATCTCACTAAAGGAAAAAATCAATCTCATGGGCTGACTTGGTGGTTGGAGAGTGCTAAAACAAAAAGCCTTTAAAATATTCCATCCTAATCCTGACTAGTGAAAGCAATGATGTATGTATTGAGGTCCCAAATTATATCATATAGAACATCGACTCTTCCTTATCAAATTCTCTCTTAGATAAATTTAGAGATTTTAGGCCAAACATTGACTTTTTCCATAAGTGGAAAAAATTCAAATGACATCCCAAGGGAAAGATTGATATTATTTCAATGCCTAGGAATTTTTTCCTAGTTAACTTATCCCACTCCAAAAACTATATCATGATCTTCATTAGTGGCCCATGGTTCATGGGAAAATCCAATGTTTTCCTTCAAAAGTGGAAGGCAGGGTTCAATCTAGATGGTACCATCATGGAAGACATCCCTATTAGGTGAACATGCTAGAGCTACCTATGGAATTCTAGGCACTAGAGGTTATCATGGGAATTGTTAGAGCACTTATCCAACTAATTTACATTGATCCCATGACCTAGTTTAGATACAAAATCTTGGCTACCTAGATTTTTATTTTCATCCCTACTGATAAACCCCTTATTCACTCCATTAAGATCAAATCTAAATATGGGGTCTAGAATAAATGCATACTATTTGAAATGAACTCATAAATTTGTAAAACTTGTTATGTTACTAATCATTCATCTAAGAATTGCCCCCTAAGCAACTCCCTATTGGGTCAAGAAACTTCTATCCTTGAATCCTTCCCCCTGCCTTCAAGATCCTACCCCTAACCCATACTCCCCCACCCTCCTTCCTAAACCTACTCTTGCTCCTCTCAACTTGGGGAAAATTGTTTTAGCTTCTATCTCTTCTAAATATTTTCCATCCCTAAATATTATTAGTCCACCTCGAGTTAGTTATGTCTTGAAACCATTAGTTGATATTATACCTATGGCTGTAGACATTTTAAAGGTGGATAAAGTTGTTACATCTATTTTTGCCCTAGCTAATATCTTGGCTAAAGTAATGTTTACCTCTCTTATTTCAAATCATGATTCATCTTTATCTATAAATGAATCTCAAGAAGACATCAATGTAGACTCACCTTGTACCATCTCTTATGAATATTTATTATTTAATAATGTCCAGTTATTCAAGAAGTTGTGCCTATTCAAGAATTTTTAACTCCAATAAAATATTTTGGGATGCCTAAGACCTTTTCCCCTATAAATGTACAATATTTTTTAGCTAATAAGATATATAGTTCTAAGATTATTAAGGAAATGTTATAAGAACAATGAAAGAAGGTTCAACCAAAAAAGGTAGGAAAAAAGTTGAGGTAGGAGAAGCACTAAAATCACAAGGTATACCACCTAATCAAAATGTCAAAAAATCAAAAATTAACAAGCAAGTAGTAAATGGTATACAAATAACCTTTAGACATTTTACAATCAATAATAAATGAAGATCATTTCCTGAAATATAAGGGCATTGAATAAACTTGTGAAATAGAGGCTGGTAAAAAACATGATTCTTAATCATAAACCTGATATCTTAATTTTTCAAGCAACCAAAATGTCTAAGGAAAAATTCTTGAAGAATAAAGGTAACATCTAGGATAAATCTCTTTGCAGTAGTAGTAGTAGTTCTCATGGTGCTTCAATCAAGATGGTAGTATTTTGAGATTTAACCATGTTGAAAGGAAATGTCCTTATAGAAGTATAATCGCATATTAATGTTTTTTAAAAATATATCTATAGTAAATTAGAATGGGTCCTCACAAATATATATGATCCTAATTCTAGGAATGATCACAAAAAAATCTTGGCAATTTTTATTGATACTAGGAAAAATCTTAAGGATAAGAACTAGATGGTGGTAGGAGATTTTAATTCTCCTCTATCCTTAGGGGAAAAGAAAGTGGGACCCTACTCCCTCAATGATAACATGTTAGATTTTAGTGATTTTAATGTTGAGATGGAGCTAATTGATGTTGGCCTAAAAGGTAATCCCTTTACCTAGTCAAATAGGATAATGGGAGAAAACCTTATTCAATTTAGGCTTGATAGGTTTTTAATGTCTTTAAAGTGGGATTTACACTCTACCAACTCACTATTTTTGCTCATGAAGATCAGATATGATCATAACCCTTTTGTTTTCACTAATGAAAATATGTTCAAATTCAAAAATTACCCCTTTAAAATTTGAGAAAATGTGGATTACCAATTTTACCCAAGTGGATTCCGTGAAGGAATGGTGGAAATTCCAAATTTAAGGTTCTATTATGTATATACTAGCCATGAAACTTAATAAAATCAAGTATAAACTCAGGATCTAGAATAAGGAAGTTCTTGGGAATATTTTTCCCAAAAAAGTAGAATCGAGGAATATTTAAGAAGAATATAGGCATAAAATAGTTCCTTCAATTACACTCCCTCTTTGCACTCCAAAGAAAATGAACTTTTAAGTGTTTATCACAATCTAGAAGCTAAAGAAGAAATCTTCTAGCACCAAAAATTGAAGAAAATTTGGCTCAAGGAATGAAATAGGAACACTAAGTATTTTCATCCTTTATATTCTATAAATCATTAATGTAGACACTAAAAAATTGCACATTACAATTCTAGATGTTGAAACACCCCTAAATCAAACCATTACCCAGCCTTCAACCATGACCCTAAGTTAGTTTAGCCAACTATCTAAACCCAACTCACTAACCTACCCCTTTACCACACTTAACCTTAAAGCCTCAATCATCAATGATCACTTTGACCATTGACGGTCACCCTAATCACCAATGGTTAGGTCGTCCCCATATGGACAAAGATAACTCGAGTTGTGTGTAAGATAACACATCAAAATTTAATATGGATGGAAAAATAACACATCATAACAACTGACCAAATCTCCTATGGAACCTTCTACCTTTATCTCTCTTTACCTATAAAATGAGGGGAGGAGGAGGTGAAAGAGGAATCAATCCATTCATTTAAGAATTTAGCAACAAGGCATTTAAGCTATCAACCAATAGTCATCAGGAGCTTCTTCACCAGGAAATTATTTATAGGTATTCCCTTCAACAACTCAGTAGCCATGATAGAGACTTGAACCTATGACAAAATAATTATTCAATAAAAGTGTCATTACTCTACCAAAATTTCTTCTCATCTTACCATAAACCGTCAAGCAATGAGCTAAGTACATTTCTTGTTTCAAGTTTTGTTTATTAGTTTTTGACATATTTGCCTAAACCAAACCCTTTTGTTTATTACCTTATGACCTTTTGAACCTAAAAATACTTTCAAAACCTTGTTGTGACCATTCTAAAATCCTTTTATAAACATACCCAAAACCCATAGCAACCATTGATAGTCACCCTAACTGCCAATGGTCACCCTTAACTATTGATAGTCACCCAACTGTCAATGATCACCTTAACTGCTGATGGTCATCCCAACTGTCGATGGTTATTATGGTAGGAAATAACAAGTTATTTTAACCTACTTAATCCTAACCAAATTCCACTTTCTGACCCTCTGCCTATTCATAAAGTCTCTACCTATCTTTTTAACCCAACCTAGCCTATTTAGCATTAGTATTAACCCACTATTTGTTATAATTAATCTATGTCCTTTATCAATCATTTATTTCTTCTTATATTATCTTTCAATCTTTTCTATCATTTGATGTAAGTATTTCATCTTTATTTGTTTCTACTTAACTATTTTAAGAGTGTGGAGTGACAACGTTATATTAAGCTCATGATTCTTGGATCTAAATCATGCTAGGCAATCCACCTTGCTATCCATCTAACAACCCCTTCTGGATTAGTTCTTTCTTATCTATAGGTCATTCTTCACAAGATAAAGAGGACATCTTCACAATCATCTAGATCATGTGTGCATAAACAAATAGGTTCTTCTACCATACCTATGATTAGTTTCTTAGTTCTTTAATTAAAAAATGAACAAAAATTGAGAGAAACATTTTGGTATGCTCGATGGGACCCAGTAACATCTAAGTGCCCTTTTATTCCTTATTCTATGCCTTATATAAATAAATCAAAATTTATTTTAGATATAAAATAAACCTTGTATAAATTTATTGATTACATGTTTAGTTCACACAGTTAAAATTAAAGGAAAAGTAATTAAATCGTAGCTTCACTTATTTATCACACACCATACTAAACCACATAAATCAATCAAAAAATCATAACAATGGACATAAGGTCTAACTAAGGTTTCATCTCCTATTAGACCACCTTCATCCTTTTGCTATCTTACTTGGAGATCATTACCAAGAAGAGAAACCAAAACTCAGCTCTTTGGTTGATTCTAAACTTTGAAAATTGGTATATACTGGCTAAATACCTGACACCCTTATCACTACGGTATGTGAAGTGAGGGGGTATGACCCAATATCAAGCCACATATTGATATCAAAACATAGATCCTTTTGAGAGCCTTGAACACATGAAACCAACTATAGACTTATTTTCTAGTACATGTTTTACAAACCAAGTTCTTTTTCACACTTTCTAACTAAGGCATAATTCAAAAGTGAGATAAAATGTATCCTAAGATTTTAAATTCACTCTAGTGTATGTTTTTTATTGCCTTGAGATATTTTTATTTTGTTTTCTTGGTGTTTGAGTTATGAGATTTCTTTTATTTATTTATATTTCTCACATGGTCTTTACTAGATAATAGTTGAGGAACCAAACTAACCAAGAGCCACTTTCCTCTTCTTCATCCTCCATGGAGTATACCTTAGATGTTGAGGTTTCTCCCCATATTTCTACCCCCTACCATGCCACAAATTGTTTTCTAAGGTAATGTGGAGTTTTCCACCTTCCTTGATAACAACCTCATAGCCCTCCAACATTACCTCAACACCATATCTCATCACAACCCTACTTTGGTTCCTCCTAGTGATCCACCTTATGGGATGCCTCCCCATATTATGGTTGCCACTACCTCTACATAACCTATGACCACTCAAACATCTTTCTTCACCAATAATCCACCTACTACCTCCACCCAAACTCAATCAAATAACCCAATCAATAACCAAACACCCCTTACACCAACCAAAAACTCCTCTAACATAGGGGCAACCTTACCTCTACTTAACCAAACCCCATCCACCATGGGGTTACCTTCAAACCATATTTCTACTATCCCCCTTATCACTGCCAACCCACCAATCTCCACCCCACTTCAAAATATGGTGTTATTTATACCTTCTACCCCTCCAACTATCAGTACCAAAGTCACCATTCAACCCAAACCCATTAACCTATCCATGCCTCCAACTCAATCCATATCAATTATCTAATCTACCAATTTGATCATACCTCCCCACCAACCCACATCAAACCCTTAACAAATACCCATGACACCCTACCCTTGGTATGTTCATAATCGATAAGGATACATATCTCCATCTTCCACCTAGCCTCTTGTTCCCATTAAGCCTTATGTGGCATCATCCCAACCCTAAATGACCATATACCAACATGTGGCATCCTCTCAACCTTCTACTAGTTATCCATATATTACATCCACCCAACCTTAGAAAAACTTACCATACAATAATGGACCTACCCAACCCTAAAAAAATATGGTCAAAATGTTGATAGACAAAATGACCAACCTAGAGTCATCTATCTCTGGGTATCACAACCTCTTATCTTACAACCAAATCTATAATGAATGTATTCACCCATTTGTACCTATCAATGTTACCCTCCTTAATGGAAATTACCCAAATTTTTTAATTTCTAAAGCAAGGAAGGCTCCCAACCACACTTAAGAGAATTTTAGCATTCTTTCTACTTGATTTCTTATGATGATGCTCTTCTCCTTCATATCTTTCCTATTTATTTATCTAGAACAGCATTAGATTGGTATAGTGCTATCACTAAGCATTACATATTCTATTTTTCCCAACTCACACAAACCTTTTTAGACCACTTTTTGATCAATATATCTAAAAAGGTATCCATCACTGACCTCTACTCCATCAAGAAATTTGATGATGAATCAATTAATTATTTCATAGCTCAATGAAGAGGTCTTATCAATGATCTCTCTTTATATTTTCCCCAACCCAATTTGATTGAAATTTTCTCTTGAGATTATGCCAAACACATTTCTCCCACTCTATAGGTTTAAACCTTTAGAACCTTTGACAAGGTTTTCACCATAGCACGTAAATTATAAATTAGATCCATCAATGATTACTAAACAAAAACTCTAGCTTCAAATCCAATAATCCTTCCCCATCCAAAATAACTAACTAATCCAACTACCCTAACACTAAACCAAAGGTAGCCATAAACATAGTTGTCCTTAAAACCACTCCATCTCTAGTTGTCAACCAACCCAACCAAAACAACTCCTCTAACTCCTCTAATCAACAAACCCAAAATTAAAAGTGGGATGCCCCAAAACAATACACTCTACTAGGGGAGTCATATGCTTCAAGTCTGGATAAGTTACTCAAAGTCAACATTATACAACTTCCCCCCATTAAAACTCCTTAATAATTTGATGTTTCTCACCCTATGCCTAGTTGGTATAATGACAATGATATATGTGCTTTCCACTATGTCATTAGACATGACATTAGTAGGTGTAACACCTTTAAAATCATTTTCCAAAACTTAATTGATAAAGAATAACTTACATTGGACAATCCCAATGCACCCTCGAATCAGTCACTCGACATCTTTTGACAACCTTTTCCCAATCATGCCCCTTATACCAACCATGATGACAATGAAATGGAATCATCTCATGTTCATGAGGTCCATACAATCAATGTAATTATCAATGAACCTATCATTGAGGAAACCATTACCTCAAATACCTCTTTCTCCACTCCACTTTGGGAAGTGGTGGAATCACCTTCCATTCCTTTAGACACCTAAACAAAGGAATTAACAACCTTAGTTTCCTTACTTGATGAGATAATGGACTTACCCACCCATCCTTTGATATAAGTACCAAAGGAGGTAACCATTGAAATCACACCTTCCTCCCCTATCATGGAATCACCTACTCTCTCTTTGGAAACCATTCCATAAAGAGAGATCACCTTACCTACTCCTTCCATGAAGGAAACTTTTTCTTGAACCTTGGAACCTTTCATCAAGGAAAAAGGTGAAGAAACCATTCCCTTACCTCAACCTATGGGCCTAACCTTTTAATTTGATTCCTAAGGGACCAAACTAGTTTACAAACCCTTTTCTAGACTGGTCCAAAGCCTAAAATTCTCTTCTCAACTTGATTTAGATCAGGCCACCTTTTGGCACCATCTTAGGCTCCCCTATCAATAAAAGTATGAAAATTTAAGCTTAATTTCATCCACCATTAAAGTTATCATCAACTCAATCCCTTCATCAAATATCTTTCCCTCCAAAATCATGGAAGAACCATCTAAATCATCTCCATCCAAAACTATCAAATTACCTTACACCTCGCTAATCAAACCTATCAAAAACCTAGGTATGCTTTATACTCATATCCTTATCCACCCATGTTTTAAGTTGGATTTAAATCCATCTATTCTATGAAATAAAACCTTAACCAAACCAACCAAGAAGGTGGAACCACCCAAACTCCCACTGAGAACCAAAACTATACCACACCCTTCTCTCTTACCTTCCATCTAGGGATCCCATCATTTTTATATCTTAGGAGATCATCCTTATATCAATAAGTCCAACCCTCCCAAATCTACCCAAACTAAACTTTCTCCTTTTATTATACCTTTACTTACCCCTTCTATAACATCAAACTCCCCATCATTTTTAGACAAACTATCTACCTCTACCTACCCACCTATATCCAAACTTTCATCATCTCAATCACCCACCTCTAAATATCTCACCTTTAAACCTTCCACCCCAAAACCATCCAAAATAAAACAACCCCAATCAAACACACCTACCAAAACCATTATACCACCCACAACTCCTACAATGAAACCTATTTTTGAAAAATCTCCCCTGCCAAAAATTAAAAGCCCATCACCCTTAACACTTTTTCTCAAATCTTATTCAACCATTTTATAAAGGTTGTTAAAAATTTCCTCCTTAAACCTACCACCTATAGAACTATTTGACCCTTCAATTATTAAACCATCTTGGTTCAATGATAGTTTAATCTACTCATACCATAAGACACCTGAACATGACACAAAGAACTACAAAGCTCTCCTAGCACTTGTCCATAACTTTTGGGATGAGGATGATCTATTATTAGATGAAACTATATTGAGCCCATCATCAACCCAACCAAAAAATGAACCTATCTAACACTTACCCACTCCCACGCTCTCATTTAAAAGTGAAGAAGAATTGAAGTAGCCTTCCATCCCAATGCCTCCCCTCATCCACACTATCCATATGGTCATCTAATCTTGAGCCTAGTAAAAGGATAAGGGAAAGGCCAAAGTGTCCATTTCATAGATATAACCTTCCACCCATCAAAAATTCAACTTAACTCAAACACATTGACCATCACCAAAACCTAAAATATCCATCTTGGGTTCCTCTCCCTCCAACCTATATAAATCTATCCAATGAGTATTTATAAAATAGCTTCACTAGACACCAGTGAAGATGAGCCCATATGAATTAATTGATACCTTACCCCAGCACTTCCAAACACTGATAGAGGATCTATAATTTATAGAGGTCGAAACTGAAGACCCTCAACCTCTTGTAACCTTTATTAGATATCTTCAACTTTCCACCCTTATCACTGCATAGATCAATAAAACCCACATCAAAAGGGTGATGATTTATGGGGGAACTAGTATTAACATTATTTCCTCTCATGCTTATTACCAACTCTAGATGAGAAACAATATCATGTCAAAACCATAGTGGTCCTCCATTATTATAATGATATTATGCCCATAACCTTGGGAATAGTCATCCTTCACATCTTCTTGTGACCTCACATGCTTCTAGAGATCTTCTACATCATAGAATCTAAATTAAAATACATCTTACTTAGAAGCCCCTATATCCAATATATGAGTTGTGTCCCATCTACCTTGCATCAATGTGTCAAGTTTGAACATGAGGGTTAGGTCATCACCATACAAGCTGAGCCTAGTCCTTTCACTTCTTGAAACATGACATATCAACCCAATGAAATTCTTATTCCTCGCTCATCCACCTCACCACCAACCAAAAATAAATCAACCCCTACCATCCATGAATCCTTAACTAGATCATCTATCCATTCTTCTTATATCCCCATAGAAGACCCCTTGGAACCTACATCTAATGTCTCTCACTTGGAGAGTACCATCTTTTGGCCTTAAATGCTTTCCCTACTCCTCAAGAGTATGGGAATCTTGACCACGATCCTAGTTATGATCATAATATCAAAACCATCATTATTTTGGACCTTTCCAATCACCAAACCAACTTTATTTTTGGTTTCCTTGATAATTTTCTTCTTACTTCCTCTACCACCTCTTCTACCTAACCATTTACCTCTAGTTTTTCCTATTTGGACAAACTAGAATTTTCCAAATTGTACTTTCATAGGTGTGCCTAGAAAGGATTCATCCTTGGTCATTATGAACATGAACCCCATGAGTTACCTTTAATCAAAACCTAAAAATCTCATGAGCTATTTGTCCTTAGGTTTATCCCACTAGAAGAAACCACTGATTCACCCAAACCCATCACCACCATTGATAAGGATGTCTCATCCTCACCAACCCCATCTCTTTTGAAGTTTGAAGATTTTGAAACCATCCCTTCTAAATTTTTTTAGTCAATACTATTATTTTGGGCCCCCTAACCTATCAAAAGGGCATTTGTACTAAAATATTACCTTTGATTCATCCCAATATGGTAGAAAATTATTTCCCCACCATTCACACCATCCAACATAAAGATGATGATTTCATTCTCATGTATCTCAGTGTAGGGGATTCTTCTATCCACAAATCCTTTCCTCTTGAGAACCGAACCATGTTAAAAAAATCCACTATCAATGTCAACTTAGGTACTCATGATAACCCTCACATTATAAATATTGGTCAATCCTTAGATTATTTATAATAATGGGATTACCCTTCCTTTATGAACAAATCATAAAAAATTTCTTGGTCTTATTAGGATATGCTCAGAATTTATCCTTCCATATCTCTCCATAACATTTTCATCCATCTTAATGCTAAGCATGTTAGGCAAAATATTTGTAGGATGCACCCTCACATCACCCTTCTAGTCAAAGAAGAGCTTCAATGCCTCTTATCTATCAATTTATTTCAACACATTGACTATCCCCAATGGGTTTCCAATATCATTCCCATTACAAAGCCCATAGGGGGACTTTACCAATGTATTGGCTTTCATGAACTCAACCTTGATTTTCCAAAGGATGACTTCCCTTTGCCTATCATTGACCAACTTGTTGATCTTATAGCCATCCATGAGATGTTATCTCTCATGGATGGTTTCTCAAGGTATAATCAGATCTTGATTACCCCTAAGGATCATCATAAGACGTCCTTCATCACCCCCTGGGAAACCTTCTATTATAGGGTCATGTTATTTGGTCTAAAAGATGTTAGGGAAACCTACTAGCATGTGATGACCTATATATTCCATGATCTCATCCAAAAATTCATAGAGGACTATGTAGATGCACTCCTTAGCAAGTTTAAATATCACAAGGATCATCTAGAAGTTCTCAAAATTATCTTTGAGTGCCTAATCCATTTCTATGTCTAACTCAACCCCAAGAAATGTGTTTTGGGGTCTTATATAGAAATATTCTTGGATTTATAATCTTTCTTTGAGGAATCAAAGTAGGCCCTACCAAAGTTAGAGCAATCCTTGACATGCCACCTTACACCCACCTTAAGTGACTATGTAGTTTGTAGGGGAATCTCCAATATATCCATGACTTCATCTCCAATTATCAGATAGATGTCAACCCTTTCACCATCTTCTCAAGAAAGATACATCTTTTAAGTGGACTAAAGAATATCAATAAGATGATGATTCATGCATTCCCTCAAAGAATACCTTATTTCTCCACCCATTCTTATCCCTCCTAAATAAGACCAACTCTTTTACCATTATATCTCTACCATTGACCATTACTTAGGAGCAATTCTCACTCACTGTGATGAACAAAACAAAGAGAAAGGTATCTACTATATAATTCAAACACTTATAGAGTATGAGACTCGATACACCCATACCAAGAAGCTTTACCTCACCTCTATCTTTATGGCTTCTAAACTTCATTATTACCTCCTCAATCATAAAGCCTTTGTCATCACCCACACTGACCCACTCAAGTACATGCACTCTAAACCATCCCAAAGCCAACATATGGCTATGTGGCTCATGACCCTCACTTAGTTTGACCTTGAGTTCCTCTAGTAGAAGTTGATTAAAGGGAAATTCATTACTAATCAATTGGTTGAAGTTCCTTTTTCAGACAACCAACCACTTCCTATTATGTTTCTAGATTATTCCATCTCCACTCTCTCTCAAGAGGACATCACCTACTAAATGACCATGTTCTTTGATGGCTCAAAGTGCCAATATGGTGGGGGTGATAGATTTATTTTCATTCACCTTGATGGTGGACCTATTCCTCTTTCTTTCAGGCTTAATTTTGAGTGTACTAATAATATGGCTGAGTATGAAGCCCTAGTAATAGGTCTTTAAACTAATCTACCTTGGGAGTTAAGATGATTAGTGTCTTCAAAAATTCCCAACTTGTGGTCAACCAGGTCAATAGATCTTACCAATTTAAGAATGATGTTTTTTAATAGTAAAAATAACTAGTAGATGTACTCTTTGCATCATTTGATCATAACCTCATACAATTTGTTCCACGATCTACCAATAATTTCATGGATATAGTGGCTACTCTTACTTCCCAAATCCCATCTCAACCTTCAAATTCCAAGCCTTTTATCACCATTCATCATTTTATCACACCCTATTGTAGCCAGTCTAAACATCCTACCATTTTTAGTGTGGATGAATGTCCATTAGACATTTGGTATGAGAAAACCTTTGACTACCTCAACCTTGGCATCATTCCTCCCAACCTCTCTACAAAGGACCAAATAAACTTTATTTAGGTACATCTCATTATGCCATACAAGGGGGAATCCTTTTAAAACTTGGGTTTGATGGCCTCCTTCTCTGTTGCCTATGTAATCATGAAGCTTCCCATGCTATCAAGGAAATGCATGATAGGATCTATGGGGGACACTTTAGTGGCCTAGCTTTCACTAAATGTATCTTTTGCCTTGGTTAATATTGGCTTACCCTCAAATAAGAATGTTGTGATTATGTAAGTAAGTGTGTTAAATGCCAACAACATGCTAATTTACATCACACACTAGCCCATGACCTTCAAGTATCGAAGGCTTTTTGGCCCTTATCATAATGGGGAATAAATCTCATTAGGGAAGTCAATCCTCATTATTCATAGCAACACCAATCCATCATCACCTCCACTAATTATTTCACTGAGTGGGTAGAGGCTATTCCTCTCATCTTGACCAAAGGCAATAAGATAGTCAACTTCATCAACCATCATATCATCTATCATTTTAGAGTTCCCCACAAGATCATCACCAATAATGCCAAATATTTTTAAAAAAAGCAAGTATAAGGTCTTTGTGAGGAATTTGGCATAAATTTAATATTTTCCTCACCTTATCATCCACAAACAAATGGATAGGTGAAATCCTCTAAAAAAACCATTAACAAGATGTTAACCAAACAGATCAATGCTTTTAGTCAGAATTGGCACTTGCACATCCCCTTCACTTTATGGGCATATCACACTACTCATTTGAACCTCTATAGGTGCTACCCCTTTCTCTCTTGTCTTCAAATTAGAGGCGGTCTTTCATTTCAAAGTCTAGATTCCTTTTCTTCACATATCATTATAGGACATCATTTCTAAGAGTGACTATAATCAAGAGTATCTATTATGAATATAGCTACTTGATGAATGCCACCTAGCTGCACTTCACCATCTTCATGTCTATAAAGAACAAGTCAAGAGCAGCTATAACAATTACCTAAAAGAACAAAAAATCAACATCATAGACCTTGTCATGAAGTAAAATCAACATGTGACTAACATCATAACCCACAAGTATCCATTAGGATCTTACTATTTGTCCCCTCTTGAAGTCAAACTAGAACATGAGCCTCTCAATGCTTTAGACTTACATACTTTCTTTTTTTAAACATGTATCAAGTTCACCTTTTGTCTAATGTAAGCTCATCCCTCTATTTATGAGATTTTAATCTTCCTCACACCTCCACCCCTTCCCTTTAAGGATAATAGATTACAACATAGAACCATGTGATTAACCATCAAAATAATAGCCTAATACTAAATATGGGTACCATGGCTCTACCCATGGTATGGTTCTCATGGATGATTTTAATCCCTAATTGGATGGAATCCCATACATTATTTTTCAAACCCCCCTTTCACCTATCATTAACCTCTTATGCTGTAGATTTTTCCCTCATAAAGGTAAACCTCTAAGCCTAATTAGACTTATTCATGTTTAACCTAGAATCAAAATAATTTGGGTTACCAACATATCACTTGGGTCAAATATATTTAACATACAGACTGCTCCCTTAAAGGACAACTACCCAAAATCTAAATTACTTAAAAAGATAGACTACTCCCTTAAAGGATAGCTACCAAAATGAACAAATCCAAAGCATGGACCATTCCCTTAAAGGATAGCTACGTTAAATTTCTCAAAAAAATTATTTGAAGCTTCTCACAACAATAAACTTCAAAAACTTATCAAAACCAAGCAATAAAATACCCTATATCAAAATCAAGAACAAGCTATCCAAATAAAGTTGTAATTAGTTTTCATATATAACATTACTATACTTCTTCCATTAATTCATCTGCACCTTGAATTAAAACATGAACTTGTCTATTAAGTTTCCCGGGTCACCTATAGAAGGGGAAAACCAACCCTTAAGAGGTTACACTACCATTCATACCACATATCACCCATCTCCCCTTTGTACCATCTATAAATCAAGGGATTTAGAGCTTACTTGACATGATGTGATCAAGACACCTTTTAACCAACCAATGTCTACTAATGTGAAGAATTTGAAAGGTTTATGTTCCTTAAGCCAATCTAACTTTGGTTTTGTTTAGTCCTTACCAAAAATAAAAATCATGCCTTTTTTGTATCCTCTCATAATTGGTTCATGTATTCACTTAGACCTAGGTCACATGGTTTTTCATTCTTTTACCATATCTAGTTTTGTTATTTAAACTTACTTTATGTGCTATCATAAATAAAATAACTATAAATTATAAAACAATATAATAAACATCATAAACCACATCACATATCCATAACCATAAGTATCACATATCCATGATCATAAAGCACATCACATATCCATAATCATAAACATCATAACCATACATAAAATAAAGCATCACATCATCATAATCATGTATAACCATAACTCATCATCAACATCATCCATAATCATTGCATGCCTAAGCTAGTAATTATACATCTCATAAACATAATAACAAGCATAAACCTCAAAAACATGAACCATAAAATTAGATTTATATATCATCATCACATCATACTACATCATGTCTCATAAAAATAAATATATATAAATCATGTGCATCTCTCTCTTTCAAAACATATACATCTCACTACATTGACTTGTAGGTCAGTATCAAAATAATTTACATCTGTACATATTATATCATAAAACTATGTCCTTGGGGTATCATTATCACTTGGTGTTTACCCCCTTAAGGTGTTTGCCTATCCACACACTAAAGTAGCCCACTGACTTGGAGTCACTACACCTGCACCACCTACTAAGATTGCATTCTACTCACCCCATCAGATCTCCTTTGGATAATGTGTCAAAATTATGGCCTTATAATATTGTAACTCCTTAATTATAGCTAAGTAGTGTTCCATAAGAATACTACATGGTGGTCTTACTAATGTTGTAGCTTTTCCTCTAGTCTATCTTAGGGAGTCCCTCTCCTAGGTCAATAGGGATAGTGAAGTCCCTGCCTAGTCCTTCTCACCCATCATAGTGGATACCTAACCCTATAAACTAGCAGCCTAGCCCTGTAATATAACCACCTATCCTTGTAAATTAGAAACCCATGCCTATGTAATGGAAAGCACCACTTCTAGCTATCCATTAGGGTTACCTCCCTCTACCTATACCTAGCGACCTCCACTAGCTAGTTTCATATCCATTACTTGTCAACCCCATCATCCCATCCAAAATTTGCTATTATATAGAGGGCTTGGTACTATGCTATGTAGCCATCAACAAAACCTATTTCATTGATCTCTACTCTAATAGGTAGCTCCTGGTGATCAAGCACCATCTCCATTGGTTATGGCTCTAGAAGAAAAAACTTAGCATCCTCCTATTTATACCTTGAGAATGAAGCCAAAATTCCTTGTACCAACCCAAACTATCTACAAACCCTTTCAAAAGGGATGAATTGAGTCTCACCCTCTCTCCTCCCAAAAATCCACCTATATCTCTACATTGATAAAATATGTTGAGTATAGTGGGCCCACCTTAGAAAGCCAACATATGGCCTCCAAATGATGTCTCCAACCACTAGGGCATCAAATTCCCCTCTAAACTAGTCAATGTCTCTCACACCCCCTCCAGGTCCTATGAGTACATAATCACTCTTCCATCACATGAAACTTACCTTGAAGTCCATTTGGGAGTATCCCTCCCATGGCAGTCCCATCAGTCTCAAAATTTGGATGTGCTCATAGGCTGAGCAATGAAACATGAACCCCACACTAATGCCATACCTCCTATGAGCTTTAAATCCCCATCTCTCCATGTATATCTAAAATAATATAATATGTGCCCACACAAACACTATCTGACCTTGCAATATCTCCACCAATACACCTAGTAGAAAATATAAAAACCTCCCACTTCTTGAATTTGGCACCAAAAAACATGAGACTACCATCATCATCATCATCATCATCATCACCATCATCATCATCATCATCATCATCATCATCATCATCATCATCAACCTCTGATCATCTCTAGCTCTCTAATACAATGGCCTATAGCTAAACCCACTAACATATCACCTGGTAAACATATGATCATCACCATATAACTACTCCATTAACTCATCCCTCTCCTCTCTCTCAATATGATATATAAACTCCCCTTACATTGGTAGTCATGTGATCCTATGTATCTCCTCTAGTAAGATAATCATCTTTCTAGTTGTAAGATAAAGGTGTTCATGGCCAGATCCCATCTCCTAATGAGGGCCATGATCATCACCACATCTCACGACATGGGTTATAAGTGTATCATCACACTAAGGCTAACCTTCTCCATGTGGGCCAAGTCATCATCCATCATTCCTTGGTGGATATTTTAAAAAATCCAAAGGACTTGATCCCACATCTAGATCTGATCTCATGCTTGTAAAATTAAATATAGACAACACACTTAGTTTTTCTATAAAACTACTCTATCCATGTATATTCACCTTTATCCCTCACCCACCTACCTAATCACACCCATTTTCTCCTATATAAATTACATCAACCTCTTTTTTAACAAAAACTACTTCCCACCCTAAAAAACCCTTAACCTAAATATTTGATAAAAACCCTTACCCTAAAATTTTTATCAAAAAACACTGGCCTTAACTTTTCCTCAAATAAACACTTAGCCATTCAATTGACCACCGATAGTCACTATGACTACCAATGGTCAGCTACCCATTTGGTCTTCAATCTTCAACCATTCATGGTTGAAGATGACCATCAAGGATTGGGTATGACCACTGATGGTCATTGTGTGTGACCACCAATGGCAAAAACCCTGACCCTACCTATACAAAACCTACCCAAACCACCCATATCAAAAAAAACTACCTAATATCTACCTTACCCTACCCCTAACCAACCTACCCTTTATATTTTAATTTTCACCTATTAATTCAATAAAAATAACACTAAACCTCAAATCTAGGGAAAAAATGCAAAAACCCTACCCAACCCAAAAATAACCTAAAAATTTTCAACCAAATAATGCCAAAATACAACTAGTCTATCAATACAATACAACCTTGACCTCATTCCCTGACTATCATCAAGGAGGAACCTTGGGTCTCACTACATGACCATAACCCTATCCACCCTATATCCTCAGTCTTACACAATATTAACTCATCATAAATCCCTAATCAACCAATCAACTATCAACCTCATCTGCACTTTTACATAAAACACCAAAGATTCTAGGTACACATGGGAGTTAAGAGAGTCAAAAGCACAAAATTGAAAATGACTTTCCCTTTTTAATTTTTATCCTTTATGATTTTAGTGTTTTCCCCTAACCATCAATAGTCAGGGTGATCATCGATGGTTTATCTTGGGACCCCTAACCACTAACAGTCAGGATGTCCACTTTTCAACATTTTGGCATGCATACCTTAGTACCCACCTTTGGATATTACCTTCTCTACTTGCCCTACCAACCACATCCACCTCGACATTGGCCATTTTGGCCTAAACTATCACATATTTTTTGGTGACCTTACCTTGGTCCTTTTGACTACACTAACCAAACATTACCATGTTTAATATTTGAATTTACACCATCTAGTGTGCACCAAACCATTTGTATTTTATTTAGAGCACTTCTTGTCTTAGATACCTACAAAAACATCAGCCTTATCTAGAAGACTTGATAAAAATAACCTAATCAACTATGCATAATGTTATGGCCTAGTTACCCTATCACCAGTCCTTCTAGATCTAAGCTTTATTTTTACCAACCATGGAAACTAAGTCTATGTGTGATCTTGGATATTTCACTTAGTCATATTTTATGCACATGTTTTCACTTTAAATTCCCAACCCTTTTATCACCAACCTCATGACTCACCATAAACCACTCATAAAACTTGTACCTAATTTATTTTCACCTCATCAACTCCCAGTTTGAGGGGGAACACCTCCTCCCATACTTAGGGTAAAAAACCCTTTGATCCATAACCCATTTTTATTTTACATCTTTTTAACATAAATTATATAAAAAGGGGAAAAAATATAGACACTATAAAACCACACATGATATTTCTAGATGTCAAAACACCCCTAGATCATATCATTACCCAACCTTTGACCATGAACCTGAGTCAGTTTAGCCAAATACATAAACCTAGCTCACTAACCTAACATTTCAACCTATTAAATTTGAACCCTCAATCGTTGATGATCACCTTGACTATCGATGATCACCCTAACCACTGATGATCAAGTCTTCCCCATTTGGATAAATATAAATCAAGATGTGTGAAAACTAACACATCAAAATTTAATATTGATGGAAAGATAATGCATCACAACAACTGACCAAAACTCCTATGGAACCTTTTACCTCCATCTCTCTTTGCCTATAAAAGAAGGGGAGTAAGAGGTGAAAGAGAAATCCATCCATTCATCTAAGAATTTAATAATTAAGCAATCAAGATATAAACCAACAGTCATTATGATCTTTTTCACCAAGAACTTTATTTCAATTCTTCCCTTCATCAAGTCAAAAGCCATGATAAAGACATAAAACTTTGTCAAAATTATTCTTCAAGCAAATTACTATTACTCTACCAAAATTACTTCTTAGCTTACCATTAGTCATCAGGCAACAAACTAAGTACATTTATTCTTTTGAGTTTTGTTTATTAGTTTTTGACATATTTACCTGTACCATACCCTTTTGCTTAATACTTTATAACCTCCTAATCCCGAACAAAACTTCATCACTTTATTATGTTCATTCTGAAACCCTTTTTTAAACATACCTAAAAACCATAATAACCATCGACTATCACCTTGACCATTGATAGTCACCCTTAACCACTGATAGTTATCTAACCACTGATGGTCACCCCAACCATTGATAGTCATTCCAACCACTGATAGTCACTATGGTAGGAAATAACAAGTTATTTCCACCTACTTATTCCCAACCAAATTCTAATTTCTAACCCTCTACCTATTCACAGAGTCTCTTCCTATCTTTTAAACCTAACCTAACCTATTTAATATTAGTATAGACCCTTGATATAATTATTTTATTTCTTATATCAAGCATTTATTTCTTCTTGTATTCTATTTTAGTATTTCATATCATTTGATGCAAGTATTTCATCTTTATTTCTTTTAACTCAATTATTTTAATAGTGTAGATTGATAAGCACCTAGTAAGCTCACACTTTTTAGATCTAACTCATGCTAGGCAATCCACCTTGCTATCCATCTAACAAGCCCATTTGTAATAGTGTTTTCTTATTTACAGGTCATTCTTTCCAAGATAAATAGGAGCTCTTTTCAATCATTTGGATCATGTGCACACAAACAAATAGGTTTTTCTACCATACCTATAACTAGTTTATTAGTTATTTAATTAGAAAATGAATAAAAATTGAGAGAAAAAGTTAGCATAATTCCATTTTATAAATCAAGGGGAAAGATGGGAGTTGGTACAAGGATGAAAAATATATTGACTTTTAGATTGTAAACTTTTATAAAAATATCCTAGCTCATGTTCCTTCTTAGAATACACAACTAGAAGATCAAGTGGTTAATCTCATTGAAGGAGTTATTTACCAAGAAGATAATGCCTCTATCCTTTCTCCTCCCTTAGATGAAGACATCAAATCAATTATATTTTATTTTCAAGGTGATAAGGCCCCCAACCCTTACGGTTTCCCCTCATTTTTTCAAGAATTTTGTTAAATTATTTTAAATGATGTTTGATTGGTTGTTACAAAAAAATTTAAATATAGAATCATGATTTATGAGTTCAATAATACTTTTCTTGTTCATATCCATATGAATCATGGATCCATCCAATTTAAGGACTTTTAACTAATCAACCTATGCTCCACTTTCTATAAAATTTGCATTAAAGGTTTGGCTCTAAGAATCCAAATGTTTCTTGACAAATTGATTATGGAATAACAAGGGGCCTTTGTGTTTGGTAGACAAATCTTGGATGGTATTATCATAGCATATGAAACTATTTAGTTTGTGATCAATTCTTCTTGTCAAGTCATGTTTCTCAAGTTTGATATGAATAGAGCATATTATAGAGTTTCATGGTATTTTTTAGATAGATTCCTTAGAAAATTGGGTTTAATTAGATTATCAAAAATATGATTACTTAATGCATATCCACCCCATGTTTTCAATTATTATTAATGGGGTTCTAAAAGTATTATTTATGATAGGTAGAGGACTCAGACAAGGTGATCAAATCTCTCTATATTTGTTTATCTTAATAGTTGAAACCTTGAGTAGAATTATTGACACTACAAGTTTGTTTAAGATTAGTAAAGGAATCTTTGTGGATCCAAACACTAGATATATTACCCACCAGAAATTCATGGTTGACACTTTGATGATGGGATAAGCTTCAATTTTTGAAGTTAAATGCTTCAATAAAATCCTTAAAATCTATGAAAAAGTGTCAGGAGAAAGCATAAACTTCCTCAAAAGTGCCTTATTTTTTATCAGCACTTTACCTTCTCTACAAAAGAAGATTTTTAGGATCATTGTTTATGTTATATCATACCTTGGCATTCCTTTTTTAAAAATAAATATGAAATCTAATTTTTGGAATCCTCTCATAGATAGGATTCAAAAGAATCTATATAGATAGAAAGGTAAATTGTTGTATCAAGCCAGAGAACTAAAATTACTCAAGAGCTCATTATAAATCATCTATGTTTACTTTATGTCCTTGTTTGTTATTTCCAAAAAAGTGGTGGAACAAATTGAACATATCTATAAGAATTATCTTTGGAGGGGAATGGTCCCCCTTTTATCCTAGAATAAAGTCTACTTACCGTTAGCTAAATGAGTATTAGGTTTTAGAAGGGTGAGATTTATGAATCAAGCATTATTATCCAAGCAAGGATGGAGGGTGATCAAAGAGGATAACCACTAGACTAGGATCATCAAGGAAAAATATCTAAATTTAGGGGAGGATTCCTACTTTCTAGTAGAAAAAGGTCTTATTAATGATTTTTCCTTCTAGAAAGCATTAATAGTTGGAAAGAATATCCTCAAGAGAGATAAAATGGAAAATTGGTAGAGGAAACATAGTGTATTTATGGGGGGATCTTTGTTTAAGTCAAACCACATTAGGTGCCTTACCTTTTATAGTGGGGTTGAGTGAGTAATTGAAAGAGACCATTGGCCATAAGGTGTGTAACTATTGGCAAGAGATTGATGGAAGAAAAAGGTCGAAGATCCTCTATAAATAATATTTAAACCACCAAAAAACTCTCTTCCTATAAGAGTTAAATATGTCTCTTCAGAACACTCATATTAGTATCTTCCCAAAAGATTATGATCTTATTTGTAAATATAACCCAAGTGGACTATATTCTATCAAATTTGATTATATCTCCCTTTGATACCAAGAAGAAATAAAGGATAATTATAATCACTTATGGATTAAAAATATTATTCTCAATATCAATGTTTTCTTCTAGCTAGTAGCTCAAAATAAAATCCTAACTATGGATAATCTAATGAGGATGGGAATACCAATTATTAATAGATGCACACTTTAAAAATAGGAGGTTGAATCTATAAAACACATTTTACTTTCCTACTCTTTCACTTCCTCCATTATCCAATCCTTATTTAATTTATCTAATTATTCTTGGGTTCCACCTATGTCCTTTAAGGATCTGATCTATTAATGGGAGTCACCCTAGAATTATTCACCATTAAAATTTTGGTGGAATCTAGTTCTTCCTCATATTTCTAGGGAATATGGATTTTAAGGAATTCAATAATTTTTTATGATATGATTCCTAGCCATTCATATGCCTTTATGAAAATTATGGCTTTTATCAAAGATAATTGGCTTACCTATGCCTCTTCCTATGATGACCCTCCTTCCCCCAAATTTAATAGAATTTTTACCTATTGAATATTTAAATCCTTTCTCATTCCCATAAGTATCATGTTGATAGATATAAGATAAAGTAGATTAGGCCCCCTACTCAATGGTATAAACTGAATTTCAATGGTGTGGCTAAAGGGAACCCTAGACTTATAGGAGATGGTAGAGTAATCCAAGATTTGAATGGGAACCTCATGACAACCTTTGTGGGACCTATAGGGATACAAACCAATCATCTAATAGAGGTTAAGGCTGCTTGTTGGGGTATATAATTATTAGTTGAGATAGGATTGGAGAAGTTGTAGGTGGAGGGAGACTCTATGAATATCATCAATTATCTAAAAATATCTACCCATTCTTCTTAGAATATAACTAGTATTATATAATATGATAAAAATATGCTTACCTTATTCAAGGCAGTGTCCATTACTCACATTTATATAGAATATAATAAATGCATAGATAAAATGGCTAACATAGGGGTGTTTAGTAGTTACCTTACCCATAGGTAAGGTGATGTGGCATACCCTAATGATGTCATCCCCTTCTTCAAACTTGACAAAGGTCATTCTAATATGGGACATGATGGGTTTCATTATGTTTAATCAAATTAATCAAGGGTGGAGGATTTTTTCCATGTTTAAGGACATCTTGCCTTAGCCATGCCATAAGATATCACACATATGGAATTGTTTCATCTCAGTATCTAATAGTTTTAATGGAACCACCTTTAACATCATTTTAGATTTCATTACGAGGGTCCTCATTTGTGAAAAGTGTAGCAGAAGCTTATAGACAAGGATGGGTGGTAACCACGATCAAGTAAAGACAATATCATGTACATAAATGAAGGAAGATGCTTATGTTTGAAAAATTATGGTTAAGGGAAAACTAATAGGCTACATGGAGAGACTAGTTGGTCATGATGTGGTGATATCCATATACTTTGATCATGGTTAGAATGATAGAGAGGTTCAAATGTAGGGTCTAAAGCTCAAGGCCATAGAATAAGTTATAGGTGACATAACAAGTATGTATTATTTAGGTGTGAGAGATTTTAAGGATAAAAAGAGAAAGGAATAATTGTTCAACATTTTCTATAGTACTAAAAACACAAGCCAAAATATTCAAATCAAAAAGGGTTCTTGAGGGTGGACCTACACAAAAAGTGGTCAGATGTGTGCCTCCAAATAATGAGGTACATCACCCTTAAGGGAAAGCATACGGTGATATTTTCTCATCACTTTCTGCTCTTCAACCACTTTAGGGGCCACCCAATCAATATTCTCTTTTTCTTTCTCAAATCATTAGAAGTATTAGTTACTAATTTCAAATGCAATCCCTCAACTTATATAATTCGCTAGGGTATTATATTTCTCTTTGTTAAAATAAGGGAACCCCTTTGGACCAAATCTATGATGGAGGCCATTCCCATCATGAGTGAGTAGGAAGAGTCTGATAGAGAGGATTTCTTCTTAGACTATGAAATTAAACATGTAGGAGGTCAAAATGTCTTTTTCAAAATAGAGAATATTTAGGGAGACTTCGATCCTAGTCGTAATCAAAATGCCCCCCTTAAAAAGTAACACCCATCACTAGTAGGATATGAGTTTATTTTAATTTCAAAATGAAAAAGGAGATCATATAGTCCATCAAGAAAATGCAAACCAAGGTGGAAATACAAAATCTCCTAAGTATGGAAATCTCCAACGAGTTTGAGAATCTAAAAAACCTATTGGTCCCTAGTGATTTCTTCCTAGATAAGGGTGACTTATAATAGGAGAATGAGGAAGAAATGGTAGCCAAGCAAACCTCTTATGGTGAAATAACTAGCTATAATGGTGGGGGAGATTAAGATAGGGTGGAATCTGAATAGGTGAAAGTGGATCTCAAGTCTATTGGTTAAAGTATAAGAGGCCAGCCATGAAAACTATGCAAGGGATAGGAAACTATACTAGAGCTAGAGAAATGAAAATAAAGAGAATGGGGTCAACAAATTGGTCTTATATTATGAGTCTGATGATTCAGACTAGCTTTCATTTGGGGTCTAAGTTTTTTCTCATCTTTTTATTGGTTTTTTGTGTCTTCTTGGTTGAAGACAACGGTTCCATTTAACTCTTAGGTTATGTTTCTTTTTGTCTTGCTAATTTTTATTGAATATTTTTTTATTTTTTTATTTAAGGGTATGGGACCCTCTTCCCATATTTTAACCTATCAAATAAAAAAATTGAAAAAGACCTATATAAACATAAATGGGTGAAAAACATAATATCATGTAAAATAACAAAAGGCTAAATTTTCTTATATTTTTCTATAAGTAGGTTTAATATATTCATTTGTGCATTTTCTATTTTTAGAAAACTAGACCTTTGATTATCCAAATTTACCACTCTAAGAGATCATGGCTCGAAGTCAAGCTATGATCAAAGTAGTATAATTTACTTATGCATTTATTATCTATTTTGTCATTTTGGGTTAAAATGAATGAGACTAAAAAATATAGGTACTAGGGTAAATCCATGCAATAAAATTTGGCACCAAAGAATGTAGAATTAGGATGGTTAACATTTAATTGATAAAAATTCAAAGGTATATATAAAGGCATTTACTATGGCTAAGGAAAGAAATCACTACTTAGTTGAACTATATCAACCAGGCCAATACAATTTATAATTGAGTGAAAACTTCTTAGCTGATACCATAGTGTATGGTTGATGTCATTAGGTGTTTTTAAAGATGATATCATGCAGTATGACCAATATATTTTGGTGAAATGTGGGTTGATATTATATGGTATGGCCAATATAATATTAAATTATATTATTGGTTGATATTTTAGAGTATGACCAATAACATTATAAAATAAGCATTTGATTATGTAGTTTAGCACCTGGTTGATATAATAGCAATAATTAAGGTTGGTTAATATCATGGGGTATGATTGATAGAATTGAAAAACAATTCATTGAAATCATATGGTATCTTTGATATAGTTTGAAAAATAGTTTTTTGACACTATATGGCATGGAAAATATACTAGCTAATAGCGTAGGGTATGGCTAGTGTGATATACAAATTAACATGATCTATTTAGTTAGGTGCCTAATTGATGCAATATAAAACTAAAATCTATTTTTATTTTGCATTGAGTTTTAAAATTTGTTTCAATTTTTTGGAGAAATTTTTTTCTTTATTATTTGAATTTTTGTAGAGGCACCAAAGAATATGGCTTAACATGGATGTAAGTTATGATGAGAAATAGCCCATATACCCTAGATGAGGGAATATAAATAACTTAGTGGATCACAACATCAAACATGTATGATGGTTTTAAGATCATATTATGATTGTTTAAGTTTTAAATTTTAGGAATTCCATATATATATGGAAATCCTTTATCATAATTATGATGATACATGTGTTGTGTCATAATTTTGATGGGTCTATTCTTCTATACATTATAGATACATGCCTCTTGATAATATAGTATGACACTTTGTTTCATATATGATCATTTATGTCCATGTATCTAGTACATAGATTCAATAAAAATTTTAGTATGGGAAAATATAATATGGGTCATATTATAAAATTTTCTTGCTAGATCTACAAGGTGTTCTTGATGTATAAACATGTGGGACTACCACATGCTAGATGATCACCTTCCCCAAGTGAAGAGGGGGGCTCAGGACTATATTGTTTGAGTGATCCCACATGTACTGACACTAGAGATCATAAGGTGGGAACATATATGACATACATGGGTATTTTGCACTAGTGGCCATCATGGCCAACCACACTTAAAGGTAAGGAAAAAGTTACATCACTAAGAACTACACCTGGTGGATATTATCATGCCCATTTCATCAAGTCTCCATATGGTTTGTAATTGATCATTTAATGGATCCTTTAGTGGTCCCAATATTTTGGGCTCAACATGTTATAGATCTATGAGGCATGGGAAGATGAGGGCTGCAAGATGTAGTGCGTAATGTGAGACCTCACTAGCTAGTGGTGGTGAGATGATAATAAATGACACACAAGGACAAAGGAAGAAGATAGGAAGTTACCACACATTTGATATAATAGATAGACCCTTCATAAATTACAATGTATATTTGGACCATACAAGAACAAGTGCATAGGTTATCTCATTAGGTTCTAATAGTCTTGAAGGGAAATTTTGAGGATTTTCACCGCCATGTAGTCATAATACCACTTGTAACTTGGGTGGACAAGGTGATAGTAATATTATCAAAAATGATTTTTTTTTAAAATTTTATAATATCACTTTAATTTCTTATAGGTAGAGATATAAATTTTAGGTACAAGTGATAGAAAAACTATATATTTTGATATACATATAAAATATGATGTTATTTCAGTTTATGTTTTGTATATATAATGAAAGAGGAAGAGACGTGGTGGAAGAATCTAATAGAGGCTAGCCACCATGAAATTTTGAATATCATATTACCTTAGCATAAAACCACAAGAATGTTAGATCTTGTGGCACATGCGATGATAAAATATTTGGGAATGTTTTAGTTGGTATGGGAGTTGGACAGGGAATTTTGAAGATGAGATTAGGCTTCTATTTGGGTAGCACTATTAACATGGGTTAGATGGGGTGAGGTATATGTGTGATGAGAGTTAGCCACATAGGTAGCTACAAAAATGGATATAACTACATGAGTATTAGGGATATAGGGAGAGGTGGATTGATTATAAGGTCTAAAGACATGAACATATACTTTAAAATAGAGTGTACCTATGGTATTATCTAGAGCATCCATGGGGAGTCTAGCACATCACCCTTTGAATGTGAGTTGAGGTGCACCACAATAATATAGGAAACATATTATTTAGTTGAAGTTATTTTTCATGTATTTATGATGTATCAGGATGTATTTTATAAAATTGATCCACACACATAAACAAACATGCACACACACACACACACAAACAAACATGCACACACACACACACACACATACGTAGAGAGAGAAATTCTTTCTGACTCATCAGTGTTATCTAAATGTATGATTAATATGTATGGCCTTATTTTATTTCTATCATGCATTACTAGTTAATATCATACTATGGGAAAATGTTAAAATTTATGATGTACATTTTATTCTTTTTTAGATAATGTGACTAAATACATGGTAGAAAAGAAAAAAAATACAAATGATAAATGGATTTAAAACACACAAAATCTTGTGAGAATTTATGTAAAACTTTAAAATCAAAAAATAAAATATCTAATGTAATAAAATACAAAATATAATCAAACAAGAATATGTAAAAAAATAGAATGTGATTCTATGAAAAATAAGTAAATTAAACTTAAATCAAATGCTAAGAAAAATATGAGATTATAAATAAATGTTATACAAAGTGAAAGATAATTAAAATCAACTAAAATAAAATAATAAAACATGAATTATTTTAATAAACATGTGCTATGTAATAAAAGTGAAGTCCACAAAATCAAACAAGAACATGATGGAAAAATAATCGAAAGACTCTAATCAGTGAAAAATTAAAGTCAATGCTCATTATAAAACATGATGGAATAAAAAATACCCACCTAATGACATGAATAGGATGACCAAGTTTGTGTAGATGAATATGATGGGTGTTTTCAAGGAAGGCTTAGTTAGATTCCCAAAAAATTTCAATGAAACTCACAAAATGAAAAAATTAAGTGTTGTCATAAATGATGAAGGAAAATCAACTCTAAAGGCATATGAGATAGATGATAAATACAAGAGATAAATTAATGGGATATAATTTAGAAATTTTGATGTAATAAATGTTACAAGGTTCCACATGGGTGATATATAAATCCTTAGTGAAGATGAGAAACTATAGACAAGTGGGTAAGGATAAAATATTTTGATATAAGATCCTAAGAAACTCCACATAAAAATCACGTACTATATATAATAATTTTATTAAATATATTTTACCATGACTTGTATATACTTGAAAAATAAAAATGATCCTACCTCACACAACATATTCCTCACTCCTAAATACCCCTTACATATTTGTCAACCTACTAAGAAGATTGGGTGCTTATGTGAGATTATATTATGATATACTAATATAAGACATCATACCCAAGTCTATTATCCTACTTTGGCCCAATGGATTCAACCTTATCAAAACATGTTTCCCACTTCTTAAGACCTCTTATAGAGTTATAATCCTACTACAAAAGTTTAGTACTTGTGTGAGAAGATGTAATGATATACTAATATGATACCTCCTACCCTAGTCTAATAGTCTAACACACCCTAATAGACCTTAGATCTATCATGAGACTAGCTTTGGAGTTTAACCTTTGATTATAATATGATATTTTTGAAACAAATATCACATATTTTTGTGTGATCTGAATTTTAATATTATAATTTTTCCTTTTGATTTTATTAGTATTTTAACTCTTTTATATTTTTCTATTCCTCATCCATAGAAAAAAGGATTAAAAAAATATGTTGTATATATAACTAAAAAAAGAGAGTATATTATCAACTCCTATAGAAGAGAACCTAAATATCATGGTTCCTAATATACTCCTAGCCTTGGCCCATGTGGAAGTGTGAAATCTTGAGACTAACCTACATGTGCCTCAATTTAAGGTAAAAAATGGATATATGGGGATAATGAGAGATCCATACATGTGAAAAGAGGGTAATATAATAATGTATATACTTATATGTAACCACAAGGAGGAAAAATAGTGGTTCAGAAATGATGAGGCTATGCTCTAAAAAGTGATATTCATGTCACTAGGGAAGTTTTACTAACCTCCATGAGATATATCACAAGAATTGATTTACAAAGTCATTCAAAAAGAGGGGTAATTTAAATATTGTCCCAAATAATCCCAAAGAAATTAAGTCAAACTAAAAAATGAAAAAAATGTGATATATGAAACCTAAAGTTGATACCTAAGATTTTGAGGTGAAGCAAATTATGATTTTAAAATGATTAAAACATGATATAAATAAGATATTCATACTAAAAATAAAAACACCAAAAAATAAAATGATAATATGATATAAGAAAGATATATACATCAAACATCACACATGATAAAAAAAAGAACTATATGCAATCAAATAATATGATAATGTGAATATGATATGACTCAATTATTTTCTCATACATGACATGAAATATCTTGACATAAAAATCATCTATAACATCTAATAAATCACGATGTAAATCACATTACATCTAAACATGGTCTCATATAATCTCTCTAAGAGTCATGCTATGACTACCTAGCTTATAAGGTATATATAAAAATTAGGTATACTAGAATGAGTAGGTTATAAGACCTATATAGAAGAATATTAAATTCAAAGAATTTATGAAATCGAGTCACATACATCTTCTAATCTACTATATGGCTCTATTGTGAGGAAGGTTGTTCCTTTTCCTAAGGTTAACCATGTGAGAGTTTCTATGATGGTTGAGGTGAGGGCCTCAAAAAGTCTTGAATATGATGCTAGATATATATAAACCTATCTATATTGTGTGGAGTGCATGAAAAATATAATTCACATCCCCTTATTTGGAAATATAATCTAGTGTAATCTTTGGTGGTAACATGTTTGGAGTACTAAGATACTAAGTTATTTTAGTGTGAATAGCATCAATTTATTACCAAAGAGTTCCATAGTGAGTCCAAACATGTGTATACATCTTATGGAAACAAAAAATATTTGTAGGACTATCAGAATAGTGGGATAGATTATCTATGGTGATAATTATACCTTGTGGCTTTCATTGTGCTAAAAATCTCTGGTATGCTTAAAAATATTTGGTTAAGTGACTAAATACCTTGTTAAACTCATAATATGGTCAGTATTATTAGGTGTGTTGCTGTGGTACCACATAAAACATAGGTGGATATTCATATTGGGGTATATTTATAACAACATCAAATAATTCATCATTTTTAACAAAAATAGTGGTAGATTGTTAAAATTGGTTCTACTTCATATATCTATGTTACACTCTAAAATGATGTCATAAGTGACCATATACGTTCTAGAAAGAATAAAAAGGAAACACTTATTCAGGAGTCAACCTTGGTGTGAATTATGTTAGCATGGCCAACATCTCAAGATGAATCATAGTCAAAGTGTTGAAGAACCTAGCAAACCGATATGGTCAAGTTATCGCACAATTATTGAGAATTTTAAAAAGAGGCTCAAAAATAAAAATAATAGTATTGATAATAGAATTTGGAATGCACTTCATCTCAGACCTATAAACATACATTAAGGGAAGATTAATTTTAGGTAAATTGAAAGGAATTCAAACTATGTCAATTAAGTTAATACCATAAGATGATGTAGATTTCTCATATGAATTACAAAGGTAAGAATGATAAAAAAGGACATTAATCTCCTTAACTTGGGCATAGATAGATAAGTATGGGTCATCAAGGGAATATATTTCATTATAATCTAGAGTAATAATATCTATATGAAGGGATTCAAACACTATATCACTCAAGGATGAGTGGTAATCAAGATTATTAGGAATGACCACAAAAAAGTGAATCTCATTAGTTGGATTTTTTCAAGGATGAGGTCGTAAAGGAGGAAATTGAGCTATGATAATAGAACGGAGATCTAAGTTTTGATCTTTAGGTTGATATTACTTGGATCATCATCATAATTATATAAAAGGTTAGGTGGGAGATTCACCACAATCTTAGGATGTCCACTATAACATTTACTAGAATTGATGGGATAATAAAATCCTTGGTATTATTGAAAGGAAACATTAGGCCAAGGTTAAATGGTGGGTATTTTAAGGACACCTTATTCATATAATTAAATTAATTTATAAGGATTAGTATCACCTTGAATATTTATATCACCATTATGAGGAAATTTGACACATTAGAATGTGGAGAGTCCACTACCATCATGTGGTGATTCCAAAGCAACCAAGAAAGATGTTATATGATAAAGTAGATTTAAATAACATGACCTTAACTATAACCATGATAAATGGGACTATGATTAGAAACCAAACACATCTAAGTGGAAGAAATTTTCTCTTGTCATATACTTGGCATATGATTTGCATAGACTTAAGGTTCACTTGGAGTATCTAATGGTTTTGATGAATTTAAGGGAGGTGACATAGGTTATAGATCCTTTTTCAATAAAGACATACTTAACTAAAATATCACTAAATTTGACAATATTTAATTAAAAAAGGCTCATCTACTTAAAGTAATATTTACTTAGGAATCATAGAGGTAATAGGAAAATTTAGTGAAAGAAAAGCATTTATGGTTTCATAAACCTAGCTAGACATTTCTTGACATTGTTGTAAAATATATCCTTGGACTTGAGAAAGTAGCTTATTTTGGTTGAGGAATTTTCATGTCAAATAAAATTTGTATCAATGAATTTAAATGATGTTGGAAAATCATCATGAACTCAAGGAAATAAATTTTGAAGGGAACTTATAAAATTCTTATATGGGGTCTCATTCATCAAATCTTACATGATCTTCATATGACTAAAAAGATATATGGACTTATTAAAATTAAGAATTTGAGGATGGAGTTGATCCAAGCCAAATATGAGGATGAATGAAACTATGTAGTATTAGACTTGCCAATAAAGTAATGGTAGGTTAATCCAATGGTATTAGGTTAACATATGTCATTGGTTGCACAAAAGCACCAAAATCATATTGTATCAACCATGCCCATATAACACCATTATACAGACATATATAAATAGACTATATTGGCCAAGATAATATAACATAAATATATTTGGTTAAATAAACATAATGTATTAGGTTGTCTAATGTAATTTGTTTGGGTCTGCTAGCATAAAACTATATTGGGTTGGTTGATACAATAGGAATATAAATGGTATAAAAACATATTACATTAGGATGGTTGATGCAATTTTAAATGAAGTAAAATATACCACAATTGTTGGTGTAATTGTAAAGGAAGAAAAATTTATCAGGTTGGCCAGTGTAATTAGGCAATCTTAAATGATGAAGGTGATAATTTCCTCAGGTTTTATATTTGTGAAATAATGTAGAGGGATATCCTAAATGGTTCTTTAGTTAGGATAAAGAACATGAGTTTGATGAGGATGAGGATCTATATAGGAGACTATATGATTTATTTTTTTCATGTTGACCAAGTTTTATTCATCATTAGATGAGTACCGGTTAACTATGATTTTGAGAACATTCACGGGTATAGGTTGATTTTGAGGGTTTATTTGTTGATTTTAATTCTATTTAAGAAATGTATTTAACTATATATAAAGGTGAGAATTATCTTGGTGAAGTTATTCACTCTTAAATTTATATTCACAAGCTTTTTATACCTTATTATAATCTTATTTTCATTCTCAGATGAAAACTTCATGATCAAAATTTTATCTAAGTAGGAATTCTAAATCAAGGTACATAAGTGATTTACTTGTCTCTTGGGAATGTCCTAAATTTTCATCGACCATAAATTTACTTTAGGGTCATATATATGATCACTATGTTGGTAAGTATCAAATTATCTAGGTGATAATTTAAGAAGTCATTTCATAATCTCATCTATAAAAATAGGGCAATAGACTTCACAATTGTTAAATTGTGAAGAAGAAGGAGGTTATAAGAGACTTCCCTTGATATATTGGAAAAATTTCACTTGTTATAACTTCCTGGTAGAATGCCATTGAGAGTTATCATGAACTTATATGTGTTTAAGACACCATCATTGGTAGAGTTTTTATTTTTATACTTCATAAGCACACAAGTTCTAGGTTTGGGATGACAAGTCTAAAATTTTATTATGAGGAAGTCTTGCCTTTTATCTTTATCAAGGTATTGTTTTAATGATTTTGGAAAGATATTATTAAATTTGTATTTAATTTTGTGATGAAAAAGATTGTTAAACAAATGAAAGAGGTTTTATTATAACATGTAATGCTCAACTTTATTAACTATAAGGATTTTTAATGATTAATGAAAACTTGAATAGTATCAGTTTATGTTTAATTACAATTAATGAAATGGGTTAACCTATTTACATGTATACAATTTGTTTTAAATTCCCAAATCAATGTGTTAACTAAGTGTGTTAAGCTATAGATAAAGTTGGACTTGAGTTTGATATACCAATCTAAAGCATCACTCGAAAATGTTTCACCAGTGATTTGGTAGCCATAAATGTGTTAATCTTAATCCAATATTTTTTAGATATATCAAAAGGATTCAAATGCAAATCAGGATTAGTGGATTCACTAAAGATGATCGATGGATTGATAACATGTTTGTCTATGTTTATAATTTGAAGATCCAATGGTTCATTATGAAGATGTTTAATTATTTTATTACAAATTAGAGGTTGTATATTGGTATTACCATGAGCATATTTAAGGGGGTGGTGGGGTAGAGTAGGGATACATTTAGATTTTTTTATCCCCACTGAGGATGGTGATGAAAATTTTACATTTAAAAAATCTAGTTTTAAATTTGTATCATTTGAGAATTATTACTAGCCTTAAATCTAGATAATTAGTTAATGGGTTGTAACATTATTTGTTGAGGATAAATCATGTTTTTAATAGGTTTTTAGAATTCACTACATGTGCTATGGCATTAGTTTTAATTTGATTACTTTGGGTAGAATCAATATATAAAGGACCTACCAAGTTAGTATCAATACTAGGCATGGATAATGAATAAGGGAATGAGGAAGTCACATATTGACTTACCCCAAGTCATGTAAAAAAACTATGATTATGGTAAGGATGTCTTTCCAAATGGGGAGCCATCATGAAATGATAGATCACCATAGATTCATTTACCTTATTCTTGGGGTGTTCTTAAAATCAAATGATCATTTCATTAGAATAATTGAGATCACACTCATCATCTACCTCTATCATGTATCAATGTGGGTGATCTCAATGGATGGTCTTAGGATTTTGAAGTCGCTCATAACTCTTAGATTGAATCGAAATCACATGACAGGTGATTGTATTTTGGTTTGAAATTAGGATATAAAACATATGGGTTTTAGGTAATTTTAGACATTTTTTAGTTATATTAAATCCTATTGAATTTTATCTTTAGATTGAGAAAATATGTACTCTATAGTGGAATAAAAATGTTTAAATGAACTTTGTTGGATAATTTAGTTAAAAGAGGGAAAATGAAATCATAAAATATAAAGTTGATCAATATAGTTGATAACTAGACCTAAAAAATTATATTGTATTAGGTTGGTTTATGTAGTATGATAACAAGAAATAACTATAGTAGGTTACTTGATACATTTGGAAAAATGAAGGTAAGTTGAGACTATATTAGGTTTTCTGACATAGTCATGGGGAAACACAAAACTATATCTTGTTAGTCTACATAGTTTATCAACAAAATAACATGTATCAGGTACAAACATAGTATAAAATGGTATCATGCTAACCAATAAAATCTATAAATAAGGTAAAATTAAATTTATCTAAGCATTTTTTTGAGATTAATATAGAGAGGTATACTAATAAGTATTTTATTTATTTATTGGCCCTTATATATATATATATATATATATATATATATATATATATATATATATATATATATATATATATATAAGGGCCAATACATCAATCAAATACTTATTAGTATACCTCTCTATATTAATCTCAAAAAAATGCTTATCTTAGTTATACTATGCTTAATTTAGTTATGTGAAGGTAATAGCTATATACATACAATATTTTTATTAACTTTACCACTTAATAACACTCTATATCTTGTAGGAACCTATCAATTTTTAATCCCTCTGAGTGCACACCTTAAAAGATATACCAGTAAAGGGTTGGGAACACCATTGGTGCTTCATAAGATTGTTGTGGTTTTGTATCATTCCTACCATTTGTCCAACCACTTGTTATCAACACAAAATTCTCTTTTGTACTTTCCTAAGCCTTGTCTCCTCTCTTTCACCCTCCTCTACTCATTTTACACCTTCATTATGTTGATCATGGTCATTGATGTCTTAGTTTGTCATTGATGTCAAAGAGAGAATATGGTTATAGTGCATGAATAACGAAGAAGTTATGTTTGATAGCTTGGAGAGATATGGCATATTTTTAGGTCTATAAGGACAAATAAAAAGTTGTGAGGAATCCATAGATGTTTTGGTGAAGTTCATATGTGTCACTTGATAATTTGTAAAGATAAACATGCATCTTATAGCTTAAGATAAGTCAGACCATCATTGCATATCATGCAAATATGAATGAACTAGAAAGTTTGTGTATTTAATTTAGGTACTCAAAAAGTCAACTAAAGTTAAAGGTTTTCATAGAGATGTTATCTATAGTGGTAAGAAGGTACCCTAAATATTTAAACTCTTGAATTATTTTCTAGCTCAAGTTATAAACCTCCAAAGTTGCTCTTGTAGATTGTGATGGGCCAGAGACCATCAAGTTTAACTACGTTGAAGTCTAAGGTCAGTAGTTAATAGATATAATGGTGAGCATTCATCATCAAAATTATGATCTAATGGTGCATGTGAATTTAAATTATCAAAGGTTCCTAATATTAAACATACTAGTGACATGTGTATCTATCTAATAGATTTTATAGAAGATTAACGGTTCATGGGTGTTCGTACAAATAGAGATCAATGGTGTAGGTTGAGTCAAATAGTTAAATGTGCAAAAGGCATGTAGAGATACCAAGTGGCATAATCATAGGAACTTTGATCAATGATTAATTATGAGCATTGCAAGGTAAAGATGAGGCTACTTTTGAGGACATTGATAGTGTGTATTTATCCAAAGTTACCAAGAAACATAAGATGAGATTAAAGTGCTTGATGTTTAGTGTTTGAATAATGACCATTGGAATTTGAATTTTCAAATTAATAAAGGAAAAAAAGTATGTAGTTTTTTATCTATATATTTTTATTTAAAATGAATTTCTTATTGCAGTAAAAATAAAAGTTGTAAAGGACTTCAAGGCACATCTAAAAAATATAGTTAGAAAGTTTGAATGTTTGTAGAGGTGTATATATGGAGTTTAAAAGTTGATTGTTTGTTCATTCATGGTGTTACTATGTACAAAATAATGCTTTAGAAATTTTTACTTTAGTAGAAGTTTGTTTTGGTGGGATTAATAACCTAAAGATGTCATAAGGGTTATATGGAGTGGACCCATGTATTTTAAATTGATTGTATATTCTTAATTTTCTTGATTAAGTGCTTAATGGGTGAGTAGGTCTCCATGAGACCTATAAAGGTTTTTAAGGCCTAATTGAAAGGTGTAACTACTTAAGTGTGACCCATGGATGCTATGGCCAACTTATGGGGATGAATTTGAGCTATTTATTAGCATGTTATATATCTTAAAGTTTAAGGTAAGTATTATGGCTGACCTAAATGTTGATATTCATGAAGACTCTATAGAAGGTAAAGACGAAGGTAATGGTTTATATAATTTTATGTGAATTTGTTAAGAGAGAAGAATATAGAGATGAAGGAAAGAGATTAGAGAGAGTGTGCTCAGTGGATGGACTTAAGTACAAAATAGATTGAGGATGAGTGAAGAAGCTTATAGTGATCCAAAAGGGTGTTTGGATGCATTGCTTGCATGAACAAGTTTGAGTGTGTGTGATGAGTTGAAAGAGAGGTGTTATACATTATTTCTCCAATTAGATTGAAATCATATGTGTTGTTTGGGTGATCAACATTTAGAATAAGTGGGTGCTTATTCATACTTAGGGGTGGGTTCTCCTTGTGAAATGGGTGCTTCACTAAAAGGTCTCATGCTTTTTTTTATCATCTTATAAGACAAGCAGTCCATGTGTTTGTAGGATTGAGAGTGGGTTTTATTCCCCAAGAGGGTTTTACACATAGATCTTGTGTTATATGGGTGATATTGCATCATATTTCTTATTCATTGTTATGAACATCTTGTATTCTTTATGAATGCACGTGATCATTGAATTAAGAGTTTGAAAGGGTTATAATTAGAGTTTGAAATATCTTGCATCATTGATTCCACCCCCCCCCCTCTTAGTGATTGTACCTTCAAGACATTATCCCTTATTAATACTAAATCCCTTTTTGATAGTTTACAATTTAGAGTCAACTGGGCTGACTTTGTATTCTAATTACTATTTGTTTTTATCAATTAACAATATAGAGTCTATTAGGTTAACTCTATCAGCTAAAATTTTTAAAAGGATTAAGGTTAGATTCTCTTATATAAACACACTCATTTAATCATTTATTAGGGAAAATAAGAGATATAAATTGTGCATCTGCTTATCCAGCATTCTACTAGAGGAGCATAGCTTAGGGTTTCATACTTTTTTTAGAAATATGGATCTTATCTTATGGAGAAGTATTTTGGATACATTGATAGGTTGTGTATCATGGATATAATTTATCCTTATCATATTTACATATCACAACAACCTCTTACAAATCACCTTGGCCAAGAGAGACATTGATGCTTGATGGCTTCATCTTAAAAGGTAAGTATTCCTAACTTTATTCCTTTTTTGTAAGAGTAGATAGATATGTATTTGTACTTCTCTCCCATGTATTATGATTGTGTATACATTGACATGAGTATATGTCTTATATTCATCTTTACTTTTCATGTTTATTACCCTCCTACTTTGTGCCACAAGTTTTGGTGAGCAATAAATTAGACTTTTACTTTACTTGTTATACTTTAGTGGATATGAAGACATATTACCTAGTAAGGGTTATTACAAAGTTTTGCTTGACTGGAGGCTTTATAACCCTCCCTAGTGATATTTTTGTGGTAAGATATCCTTTGGATAGGTCTATCAAATCCATATTATTCATGACCTCGAATATAAAATGTATCCACAATTGGAAGTGTAAGTAGGATTATCTTTTCTAAGATAGGATTGATATAAAGATATGACACATTTCCCATTGCATATACTAGTAGTAAAATATTCCATTTTACATATATCTACACTATCCATTCTCTAATTTACATTTAGAATAACTTCCCAGGGCTAACTACTTACAAAGGAATTACATAACCAAATAAATAGTTGGCTTCTTATAGCTCTAAAAAGGAAACCTTAGGAGTTTACGTTATACCATGAGGTATGTGTAAACTCAAGTCCATCATAATGTTTTCTAATGGATTGATTACAAGGGTATCATCACTCATACCATGGTGTTAGTAAAACATATCATCTCTTAGCCTAGAATGACATATCTCATATAGTTTTAAAACTATTAGAATACATTTTCTAGGTAAAATAGAAAAATAAAGATCAAAATATATATTTTAAGCATGTAATAAAATTAAATAGGTAAACAGAATGATATTGGATATATTTTAAGTTGTACAAACACATAAAGGTATTGCATCGGTTAATACCTTTCATAAAGGTATAAAATTCTATCTAGTTGGTTGATATAATTAGGTTGATGGCTTGGAATAATTTATTGAGATTAGAGAAGGAAAAATATATAATTTATCCAATCCAAGGTGAAATTAAATTCATGTTAGGTTCACTAGAATGTATGCATAGACTAGGATGACCTATACCTATCATATTTATCTCAATAGACTAGGAATCTGATAAGGTTAATGAAATAGAGGATGCAATACTTGGATCAAAGGATAATGTACAAATTAATTTCATAGATATATCATAGGGTTAGGTACTAAAAAATGTCAATAGGAAAAGGTTACAAATCATAATCTGAGGGAAAAAGATTTAATCTCTCACTAGACCTCAACAAATATGTATAATCATTTTAAATAAAATGATTCTATAAGGTATTAAATAAACTAAAAGATGGGTTAGAATGAATTTAAATGGGTAAGGTGTAATGGTCAACCAAATTAGGTTATATGAAACTTAATATTATTTATGGAAAATATAGTAAATATTGTAGCCACATGATTTTATTATTGTGGATAAGTTATAAACAAGGATAAACATACATACATTTAAAAAATGGCAAGTGTCATTTAATTTATTAAGTAACTAAAGTAAAGAGTATAGAGATAGAAATAATTATGTTGGGGGTAGACCTATCAAAAATTAAATCTTTCCATTTTATCAACTAGGTATTTTCAAGAGATGTTTTAGGTTCAAGACCTCAAATGGTTGGAATACAATATAAGATATCCTCAATTAGGAAATCCCAATGACTACTATTGAGATTTATTGACATCATAAGATAAGTCTCCTCAATATAAGGTTGTAAACCACTAACTCTCCCAAGTGTAGCTAGGGATTAAGTTCAAGTGAAAACATAGTGAATAAATGGTATATGATATGATATGAATGAAATATGACCCTTATATATTATTTCAATACCCAAAACTAACCCTAGATATTAAGATGATGGTATCAACCCAATTGATATAGTTGAAAGAATTCATTTGACATAGAATGGTATCAACTAGGCTGATTTAATACATATTTCAAAATACATTATAATAAATTTATCATATTTTATGACATACTATAGGAAGGGTTAAGGCACAAAACAAATGGTATCAACCTAGTCAATATCATAGGGTATATCAAGAAACTAATAGATTTAGATAAGAAACAAATAGGAGAGGTAAACATATAGAGATGTAGAGGAGATAATATTAATAATATAAATGGTATATGAAGATAAAATATAAAATTATCTCAAAAATAATGATGATCTTTTTTTACCTCATTTCCAATGCACCCTTTAACATGTGCACTCAATGAGATCGATGCATCAACAATCCATTATAAAATAAAGCATCATTAAATGATAAAGTGAAAAATATTATGTATATATGCCCATCAAATTCATTAATTATCTTTGATGTATCTTGTAAATATTATTATACATACCCAAGAGTTTGAATAAGTCTCATTTAACATCTATTTTCACTTGACCCATTTTCAATCGTGACACCATGTAAGGGTTAGTTATTTAAGCTCAAATAAAGAGTACATGTCTATTTTAATCATCATAAAAATTATCCTATCATCAAATCTGATCATGGGACGTGGTGCTTATGTTAATGAAAATGTACCAATAATAACATATATTGGATGCCCATACGTTTGAGGAGTAGTATGCACATTGTAAGGATGGTGTCCTTATGGATTTTTATTTTGTTCCATGGTTTGGAAATAGATTACTAAGATTTCAAATTTTACATTTTCATTTTTATTTATATTTTCCTCTTATTCAGTGTGCTTAATTTAATATTATTTTAATAGATAATATCTTTTATCTTATGCCTTAGCTTATAACATTTTTTTTATAATATCCAATGCATGTATGATAGTCACAACATGTGTTTTTTTAAACCCATTATGTTGAGGCTTAGTCATGTCCACCTATAAGGTTGGAGGGATAGATATGATATTTTATTCAATGAACTTATGTAACAATATATGATGAGGTGATGTTAACCTTAAAAATTGCCTCTTTGGTAGAGTTGTCAACTAAAGCTTGTTCATTGGTTGTGATATTTCATTGACTATTACTTTTACTTCAACATTTATTTCATAATTTTTTACCTTGTAGATTGGTGTGATTTGAAACTTAGTAGTTTAATTTGTTATATCATTTTGTTCATACTTATTATTTTTTAGAGATATGAGCTTGACTTATCATTATTTCACTCTATGGCATAACTCATCAAAATATTTGAATTTGTCAAATGTGATATACTCATGGAGTGGTATTAATAATTTTTTTATTAATATATCATGTAAATAATTTTATTCCATAAAGTTTGTCTTGTTAGATATCATAAATTTGTATCAAAGAACATATTCACTTATTGGCTCATTGGACCATTGCTTGAGTTTATAAATTCAATAATAAGATAAATTTTTACCATTGTTGATAGAGAAGTGTTCTAGAACTAATCTAAAAAAGAGTTGAATACTTTGAATAATTGGAATGTAAGATCATATAATAATCAAAAATCATGTTCTTTGAGGCTTCTTAGAAATAACTTAGTTAATAATTTTTCATTGTATGCATAGTCCAAGCATGCCACATGAAATTATTAAATATGTCATTTTGAATAGCCTTTACCTTTGTAGAGTGGAAGCATAGGAGATAAAAATCCTATTGGTAATTCTTAAGATTCTATTTTTGGTGCCAAAGTATTATGAATTAAATAATGGTAATCCATTGAATGAATATCTATATAGACACCATGCTCTAATTTTAAAACCTTAGCATAAGGGCTATAATATTCAACTCAAGAGAATGTGCATTAGGTGAAGTTGGTGATGGACCTTGTGTATTAATAAAAAGAGTGGGTATGATGCCTATATAAAAATAAGCATATTGATATATTTAAAATCTTATGATTCCCTCATACCCATGGATGATATCACATATTTAACTAGAGGTGTTGATATAAGAATATAAGAAATAGATTTATTTTGGAATAATTATAGTAAAAGTATTAACTTGAAATGGATCATATTGTTCTCCTAGTGTAAAATCTTAAACCATGTTATTTTATTCATATCTTACAATGTGTATTATTGCATCCATTTTATGTGGATTAGAATTAAGATATTCCATGAATTATTTGACATTAATTACAACTGATTGCTTTATATTGGCTTTATCAATTTTAATAGTCATGATAAGTCCATCAACATGGTGCAACATAATATGAATTTAGGAATTTGAGACATAAAAAAGTTCTTGCTCCAAATTCACTTTATTTTACCAAAACAATCCCTAATTATGTTTTCATCCTAATGGGATCATGATATGATATACTATTATAATAAAAGAGTTGGGGAAGGATTGAGATTGTACATTATTCATTTTAGACTTTTTATGATATATGAATTGATTAATATAAATATATAGTGAATCTAAATAACACCTCAAAAAGAAATATAGAATGGGATAGTGAACCTTATTATCTAGATCAAAAGATAGAAGAAAAATTCATTCATTATTTCCATGATTTGATTGTGAAACTTTGAATTTTAAAATGATACTGATGGTGTAACTATACATGATGTGTTTTATTTTTAGGATCTTAAATATACTAATACCAATCATAAATAATCAACAAGTCCTAAAGGGGAACTAATTTTAGAAGATTCCACCATCTCATAGATATAATATCCCATGTTTGAGGTGTATCAAGAGTAAACTATTGTGGATAATAACTTAGGAATGTACTAAAAAATGATTGAAATGATTCATATGGTTGAAAATAAAAAATCTTATACATTTCTGATATACCATGAGCTATATGGAAACTAAAAGTTCTATATGTTTAACAAATTTTAAATTAAACTAATAAAAATAAAATTTTAAAATTAGAATGATGGATTATATAGATCTAATAGTAAAATAAAGAATTCAAAATATGTTAAAAATAATAAATTTAATAAGAGGATGAAAACCTAGTTTGGATCTAATTTTATGCTAACTTATGCTCAATGTGCAAGCCATCTGATGGCATGAAACTAATCCAAATGATATTTGAATTATGTCATAGCAAAAATCATAATGTTAGCATGTATTTTTACAAGGGTGAATTAGGAGGATAAGGCTACACTATAGCCATGTCTATTGACTGTGGTAGTGCCCCAATTAACTATGCATAATATTTTTTTAATCTGAGTTCATGTGCTTGTTTGTGAGGGTTCCATGATTATGTATGAAAGCTAAATAGATTCGTGAAATTTATATAAAATACAAAAACTAGTCCTATAAATGAAAATATATATATCAAATTAAAAGGATGGAAATGGGTAAGGGGATTAGTCAATCTATCCTACGAAAAGTTTTGCTTAATTTGACTAGTGCATACATATCCAAAATGGCCCTCATGATGATGTAGTTATCCCTCCTAGGGTTATTTTGTGATATGTGATTATGAAACTATATGCAATTATATTTAATATTATTTTATATGCTTGATAATGTATGTTGTGAATCTATAATATATAATTATCAAACTTCTCCTATGACTGTTAGAATGCAAAAAGTTGCAATTGTAATAAATATATTTTTTTGCTTAGTGTATAGTTATTTGAAATAAACTTAATAGGTGTAATACTAAGTGGTTTATATGTTATTTTATGAAATAATATTTCAGTTTTTTTATTTAACTAAATTTTTTAAAATCATGGGAAATGCACTATGGTGTGTCTAAAATTATAAATAAATAAAAATTAGAGTACTTTTAACAAGGGTGCATTAGGGAAAATTTCAGCATGTTGTCTTTCCACTTAGTATGATCTTATCTAATAAGGGAAAAAAATATTAAAATTTACCATTTAAAATATACAATAAAATGGGGGTGATTGAATGATGTTTTAATTTTTCAAAGATAGTGAATAACATATTAAAAGCTCTCATGTATATTTCTAGTTATCAGAAAGACAAATAAACCAAGTGAGGTAAAGATGTCAAGGTTTAACATTTTCAATCACTTAATGATTATATTTATTTCTATATTTTCCCATACTTTTATTATATAGATGTAATGAATTGAAATTAAGAGAGTAAAGCATATGCAAACTTTAGCATGTATACATACTTTGTGTTTTAATGTGAAGCTTGATCATACAAGATTCCACAATGCAAAACCCACAACAATGTCATCAAAAGTAGTTATTCTCCATATTTGAAGATTGAAAATATGAAACTTGAAATTTGAATATTTGAAACTTGAAATTTGAAAATTTTAAAAAGAGAGCAAGGAAAGTATACACATAAAATAGTATGCTATCTAATTGCTCTATAATATTAAAAGTGAATAACTTAATGCTCCCTTTTTGGAGAAATTGGAGTGAAGATGGTGTGATTTTAAAAATTTTCACTCTATATCTAGGGAGAACAAACAATTTTGAAAGTGATAATAGGATAAGTGGTAGGCCATTGGGTGTCACTATAACATAACCATACCAACTCATAGGGTTGGATTCTATGGTGAAATTGAGAGTGATCAAGTCTCAATGAGTGAAGTATTTGAATTATTCATGGATATGATTTGACCTATTAAGAGTGATATTAGGAAGGGTAAAGTTCTAACAATTGAATGTCACTAGAATTTAATGGGAAAAAAAGATGGAATTGTGCATTAGGTTTACAAAAGTGCATCTGTATATGGTGAATGTCACTACTCTAATGTGGACCACTTGTCACTATACAAATCAAACCAATAAAGAATAATATAATTTTATTTTTGAAGGATTTTACCTTTGAAACATTTAAAATTTAAGTGTTATTATTTTGAAATTTTAAAAAGAAGAGAACATGAACTAGTATCATGCTCTGTGTATCTATACAATATTGATATTGAATGCTAATTGAACTTGTAACTTTCAAATTTTTTTACTCATAAGGGATTAAAATATAAATGAAATAAACTATGATTACCCACTTTTGAGAAGAGGTGTGTATCTTGAAAGTCACTTATCTAAAAATAAAAGTTGTATAATGTTTGAAAGATATCATTATGTAGTAAATCTGAACATTTAAAATATTTTGCATCGTAGTATTGAATATAAGAATGAATTGTATAGCATTGAATTGTAGATGTATCATGTGTTGGATAGGTATAAGATTTAATAATATAAGTAGAATGTGAAAAATTTAAATGTATTACATCATAATATTGAACATAACATTTAAATGTACATGAAACATGTGTTAGATAGGTATAGAATTATAGGCATATAATTTTACATAATTTACATAGAATATTACATGTAAATTCCTAAAGGCAACATAAAATGGACATGTGAATGTCAAATAAGAACACAAGGATAATGACTAAATATAAATGACATGATGATTCCATTTAATTAATAACATGTATATGTTGCACATACAAGTATAATGGTCACATATGAGAAACAAGAAAGTCATAACATATTATACACTAAAATAATCATATTAAAATGAGACTAGTATAAATTCACCGCATGTATCAGTGTTTTTGTAATAAAAATAACATATCCATCTAGCACATGTATAATATGAGTGAGTAGTAAAACATTTATATGATATATAGATCAATATGGTAGAAAGGTTGTGTATAAATACAAGCTGTTAAATTCTTCATGGATAATGAAGAAAATTTACAAAATGATAAATTTCATTATGTAATAAGGTAATATCAACAATAAAACATGTAAAATAATGTCCTATATCACACTCAAAATACTTTATGAATGTTAGATCATTTAATGACTAAGTGTGCTTAATTGACCCCAATTTACCTTGGTAGTTAATTAAATAATAATATATTATTTATTAACTCAAGGTGAAAACCTCATGGAAAATTAATAATAATATTATATTTGTTTAATACATACCATTGTTATTAATGGATTTCAGGAAGGTTGGATCCATTGGTTACAATGGTCACATCCCTTCATATTTTAATATCAATAGGGTTTTACCCCTATTTTAAATCACAATGAATTGATAAAAAAAATTATCATTCAAAATTAAATGGGTGATTTTGAAAGGATTTGTTAAATTTATTAAGAAGTGAGGAGGATAAGTTTATATTGTATTGGGTAAAATTTTCTCGAATATTGAATAATCACTATGGGTTTTTAACCCCATTTTGAGGTTTTCCCACCTAATTCTCCATGTTTTGTTTTATTGATCTATGTGTCAATATATGTGTATTATTTGCTTATTAATTCACATCTAGATCCTCTATGTCCATATTCACTCCAAATTCTTTCATGGTATTAGAGCAAAGGTGATGTATTTATTAATTGGCAAGAACATTTGAGATCTCCCTATAAGCTTCTCAAACTTCAAAGTTAAGAAAATAATTTATTTAATAATCTTGGTACAACTATATTATGGCCTTGGAAGAATATTATTTAATTTAAATCTCTTATAGAGGCATGTATATCAGTTTATTGAGTAAATATCTCCATGCAAGCATCTAAAAACTCCTTTCAAACAACTAATATTCATTTTTTGAAGCCAAATTTTAGTTTGGATGCCATTATTAGTTGTGGGATAGAAATTATATGGCTGGAATTTTTTTTTTAAAAATCTAAAAATTTCAATTTTTGGTTGCAAAAAATCATTATGGGGATCCTAGAGGCTTAGTTTGAAGATTTGAAAACTACTTTACAAATATTAGAGCCTATTAAGGTTGCCTAAAGCTTTTGTGAAATTTTTATCCTCCTTGGGCACCATTGTACATCTGGTTTATCTCTTAAAATTTTTAATATTATATATTTTAGCATTAAAATTTGATTTTAAAGTTTTAAACTGACTCATTTGAGGATTTTAAGAGGTTTGAAAAAGTTTCAACCATTATGGTAGCTTATAGAAATTGCTATTCTCACCCGTGCTGATGCTACTATGCCATGATAATGTAAAAATATGTTTTTTTAATTTAATATAGTTTCATGAAATATTTAAAAAATTAATGTTTTTTTATATTTTAAAAATTTCATACAAATCTTGTTGTCCCCACCCTTCTTTAAAGTCTTTTAACAAAAGTTAAAAACTCTTTTTTACTAGTTAAATTTTACATGCATGGTATTTATTTATATATAAATATATATTTTTATTTTTTAGAATATTTAAAAATAAGGTTTAAATACTATTTTGTACATGTAAATGCTTAAATAATCTATTAGAAGGATTGGTGGTTATTATTTTACTAAAATCTTACAAGTGAGGAGGTCTTTCATTAAAAATATCAAAACCATATTTTAAAATAATTTTTTTAATCCAAATTAATTAATTTTAAATTCCATTTTTGTTATACATTCTAACTTTTCTCACATGTAAAACCCTCTTTATTGTCAAATTTCTTGTGACATTTGACCTTATCAAAACATTGTTGGCTATAATTATTTAACCAATCGATTCATAAGTTTTGACACATTAAATATGCATTTTTGTGGTATATTTTTTATTTCGAAACCTCATATTATAGTTTTTACACCTTCTTAATCATAGTGTTTAAATAGTTATTTTGTGTAAGAATCTTGCGACACTTAAAATAGTTCTTTTTTGCTTCATTTTTTTTCATATTATTTAGCATATATTTAAACAACTATAAATTATTTATGATTTTAATTTGATTTTATATTAAATAAATTTAAATTTCATGTTAAACAAGGTTCATTTTTTTATTTTTATCACATTAGTGTATTATTGCGACACTTGTGACACCTTATTTTATTATAATATTTCATAATTTTCTTTATCTAATATTAGTTTGATTAATTATTATTTATTTACACTTGAAATTTATCATATTTTAAAATATATTATAAATTCCCATTTTAAAAGGGTTCAAGTTTAGGTATTATCTAGTGTTATAGTGTTAACTTTAAAGGGAAGCAATATCTTTTCCTAATTGTGTACTAGATAAATCATAAATTCTTAATGGATCTAATTATAACATATGTAAAATTCATGTTAAATCAAAATTTATGGCCCAGAATTTATGGAACATTACTATTGTGATTAAAAAATCCCCTTTAAGATGACATATGACCCTTAAACCTTTAAATGCATTTCCACAAAAATCACATGAAGCCATGTCAATTATATTATGAAGTGATAAAGATGAATTCCTACTCCACATTGGTAATCAAGAGTCCCATAGAGATTATTAGAAACTCCTTGATTATATGTATGGGGGTACTCATCTCTTTAATATTATTAAAATGATTCTTGAATTGCTAACTACACCTATGAAAGGTGATGAAAAGGTTAATTTTTTTTTGCAAAAATTAAGAATATTAAAGTTCAGTTAGATAGTTGTAATTATAATTTGATTCAAGATCAATTATTATTTTTATTATTAAATTTAATATTCATGTAAAAACCCATAATTTTATCTTATTTGAATTCAAATATTAAACAGAGAAAGATATCCCAGACCTCACTACCCTATTTGATCTTCTGATATAAGAAGAACAAGTGATATATAATTTTGATTCTAAAGAGAATGCCACCTATGCACTTTAATCTCTCAACCCTATTTCTTAGAACACTAAGAACTATAAACCTAACCCTAATTCTACTAAAAAAATGAGAACAAGATATTTGGTAATAAGAAGCATAAACCTAAGTTAAATGGGAATTGTAATCTGTGTGGTAAATTTTCTCATAAAATGGAAAATTCTTATAAAAAATATATAGAGATAATAATAAAACCTCTAAAAATAAAAAAGGAAAGAAATCTAACCAAAACCATTAGAAGAATCAAAACTGTAATTAGGATCATAATACTGCCATTATTTCTTTATAGGCTACATTATTTACTTATAATGAAAATAAATGATGTTTAGATAGTGATTCATCGCATCATATGGCTTACGTATCTCATATTTTATCTTATAATATAAATATATCTAAAAATATTTATTTAGGTGAGAATTCATTTATATAAGCTACTAATCAAGGAAAAATTCATATATGCAAATGTTGTTATTAATGATGTTTTCTATGTAACTAAGATTAAAAAGAACTTGTTATCTTGTTCAAAAATTACTAATGATAATTTTATTCTAACATTATTTAAAGATATTTGGTCCATTATAAACTAATTTGGGTCTTTGATTATTAAAAGGGTTAAAAATAATATTTTATACATTTTCTCTCCTTCTGCATGTTTTCTTTCATCGTATAGTAAGAATGAACATCCATTATGACATGAAATATTAGGATGTGTTATTTTAATAAGTTTACATGATATGTCTTCTAAAAATCTTATTTTTGAACTTTTTTTATGCCTTCTCATTATGAAACTTGTGAGGGTTGTTGCGTACATAGTAACATACAAACCCCTTGCATAAGAATCATGATGTGAATACCTCACATCTTTTAGAATTAATTCATATTTATGTTATAGGACCTCTTGAATTTGTATCTCTTAATGGTTCTATGTACACAATTGCTTTATAAGATGATTATAATAGAATGATATGGTCATATTCCATTAAAAATAAATTTGAAGTATCATCTAAACTCAAGGAATTTAAATTTATTTTTAAAAATACTTATAGTTTTACTATGAAGAGATTAAGATCTGATAATGGTGGTGAATATAGTAATAAAGAGTTTGATTACTTTTTCATTGGTTGTGTTATTCAAATGGAATTAACAAATCCCTATTCCCCTAAACAAAATGGTATTTGTGAAAGGTAAAAGTACACCATTATATAAATGGCTAGAACAATGTTGCATTTTATAAAAGTTCCTAAGATCTTATGGGGCAAAGACATGAAAAATGCCATGCATATATTGAATATATTCCTTAATAAATCTTTATTTTTTTCTACACCAAAATACATGTATGTTCATGGAATATCACTTTCCATTATTATAATTTTGTAGTCATTTACTAACTAAATTGATAATATCTCCACTACAATGGTATTTGCTAGTAAAACTACTTAGTTTAATTCTTGAGAAAAGCTAATTATAATTATATTTCAATAGATATATTGGTCTTAGATGAGAAAGTGAAGAAAATATATGTTATATTAGTATAAAAATGATTATGTTTATGATTATTTTCAATTCATATGAGTTAGCATTGAAATACATTATATGAATAGCATCATGCTTAATTTGACAATAAGATCATGTCTAGTTATTGCATTGGTAGGAAGATCATGCTTAGTAATTTTGGATCTTTTGTGTTTCAAATTTTTAAGATGATTTTATTTTATTAGTGGTGTAATTTCATGTTTATAGGCTTCATCTTATAATGAGATATGTTATGATATGTAAATTGTAAATAGAGTTTGTATTATTAATTAAATCTTCATCAATTACTTTACTAAGCATTATATTCATAAAAATATAAAATTATTATTTTAATCTCATATTTGGTTGATTGGATGATTGCATATCATTCTAAAATTATCCATATTTAATGTATGAGAGGTTACATACCTCAATCTTTTGATAAATCCAATTTTACATCATTGGAAATTTGAAGCATATTGAACTTGTAAAGTTTTGTTAAGACTCATTATAAAATGAATGAATTATTACTAATAATATATCTAATGTTTAGATAAAATTAGTATCATATTATTAGTAAAATTATTTTATGTGCATTGCTATCAATAACTTTGTAATCAAAGTAGTGAATTTGTTTGCCTAAAAATGACTTGATTGTTTAGAAAGTGCTTTACTATAGATAAACATATGTCATATTTTATATTTATGTATTTGGTTATTGTGATGCTAACCATATTATGTTATCATGAATATACTTATAGATATATTTTTAATTTTTGTGTAGGTGTGAAAGTTGTATAGCTACGTAAGTGCATGTAGTTGGGGACAATTCTATGGACATTTTCGATAATGTAATCACATTAATAAAAAATGAGATCGAATTATTTAATTAACATGATCACTTTCTTTAAATTATGGTTTGGTAATTAATGATCCATAATGTGATCACATTATTTTAAGTAATAATGTGATCACATTATTAAATAACACGATCATATTATTTTAAATAATAATGTGATCATGTTATTAAGGTGATTGCATTACTAACCCAATCATGTTATTATTGTTTTCAATAACACAATCATGTTAATAATAGGATCACATTATCTATGTCATAGAAAAAGAAAGAAACCAAAAATTCCTTTGTTATCCTTGCCTTCCATGATTGCATTTTATGTGAGAAAAACCAAAGCTTGATATTAACCTGCTAAATTCATCTCAAGAAGCTACTAATTGATGATGCTTCCATGTATTAGAGGTAAGTGATAAAAATTTACACTTGTTAACCCTAATTTTTCATTATTTTCATTGTTTGACCCCAATTTTTAATAATTTTATTAATTTTTAGTTGTAATTTATTTGTTTTAAACAACCCATCCTGCTAACCCTCCTAACCCTCCATGGAACCCACTTGTTCCTTATCTTAACCCTCCATAAAACCCTCTTATTCATCCTCCTATAACTCCACCTAACCCTCCTATAGTTCCATAAAATCCATAAGAAGTTAGCATATTATAATTGGCAACATCATGGGAAATAAAATTGAAATTGAAGAATTAATTGGGAGAATGAGGGATCCCACTTCCACCAACCCCTATTGCACCCATCTAGCCAATTCCTTAGAGACATTATTAGGTCAAATTGACTCTATAATGAGTCAAATTGATAGATGGACTTCATATCAGGATAGTTGTAGTGCTTATTATGTTGATAAATTGTTAGCACTTGAGGTCAAGAATAAATAAATATCAAAAGCCTCCATTTACACCTTATTCATTAACCTAGCCACCAATGCACCACTTTTGGTAACTATTAAATGTTTTCAAATTCATTGCTATCAACTTAAATTAATCACAACCAATTTTTGGGATCGATGGTGTATGGTGTTTAATTATCCATCATGTAACAACCACGAGGCTCTATTGTATTTATCCAAAAGCCACTTGAGCTTGAGATCCCCTTTATAGTTTAATAGGTCATAAATATCAACACTTTGCATGATCTTAGTTTTCTCACTCATAAATTTATTCAATATATGAGTAGGCTCTCATAGACTGATGTTAGAGATATGCCACCTAGTGTGTATACTTGACCCCACCCTTATAGTTCTTATGGAGCTATTACACTAGACCTTCTGATGATGATGGCATTGGTGGTTCAGATGGATTGGATAATATTCTAATGAGTGATGAGTTTTATCATGCATATTTGGTGTGAAAACATCAACCACTACACAAATGTAGTTATATATTATATAAATGTCATTTTGTATTTAAGTTATATTTGTAAATTTAATTTAGCTAATAATTAATTTACATATAAATTAAATAATATATATGTCATTTTTTATGTCATAAGAGGTGACAGTACCTTCATCATCACAATCAACATTTGTAAAATTTAATTTGACATAATTATTATTTAAATTTTTTAATCCAGTTGTTGGCCCATCTATTACTACATCCATCTTTGTTAGGATGACACCTTTTAACTATACAAAGGTAAAATTTCGAGTTAATCTTATGCTCTATGTACATTTAATCTATCTATATTTGTCTTTTAAGTTTAAGTTAAATTTATCTATCAATTATATTGATTCATATGTTCTAATAAGATTCCTTGATATGGATGGAAACACATACTTACCTCTACCAAATACCTAGCTCTGATATTTTCTTGTCCTTCTTTATCTTCTATCTTCAACCTCTTTATCTCTTTGATCACTTTGCATTTATTAAGTCTTTCTTGTTCACTCTTACATACTTAATGGCTCCTAAGCCTCATTGTATTCACTTAATCCTCCTTATCTGCTTGAAGTCATTTTACTAGTCAACTACCTCTACAATATTTCTTTTTAACATCAACCTCCTCAGTTCATACTCTATTTTCATGTTCTCTCTCTTTATTTGTGCTCTATTCTTTATAATATTCTTATGTGTTTTCATAGGCTTTCATGATAATTTTATTTTATTCTTACACAATAATCATAATATCATCTACCTACTCGATTACATCTCATTTCATGCATCCAACCATTACACACAACCCATAAGCTTCAACTCTTCACTTAACTCTTCATTTCTCTTTGACACCTTCCTTCTACTAGCCCTTTTTTGAGGCAAACCTCCTTGTTCTAAGTAAAATAAAATGCTAAAAACCAAACCAAAACCACAATGATATACCCCTTTACATCACATAGCTCATGTAGGGACTTTCATAATTTAAATCTAGAGAACACCTAACTCAACACCCCTCAGGACTAATTATGTCTCCTAGCCCTAATTCAAGGCTACTAACTATGAATCTATACCATATGGATTGAAATTAAAATTAAACCTTAAAAGTAATCTTCCTCCTATATAAATAAAATTTTTAACAAAATTTAATGACATTTCATCTGTTAAATCACTTGTTATCTCATTTTCTTATTTCAAACCCTAACTTATGTTGTCTTAGTCCTTCACCTACCCAAGAGGATAATAAATGAGATAGAATGACCTTTTGACCTTTATAAAAGATTATAAGCATTTAAATGGATCTTAAATTACCCAATTCATCTTTTTAAACATTAATTTTCCTTTCTCAATATTAAATCAATCCTAACATGTAGTTTTACATATTTTTTGTACCCCTCCAACATGACTATGTCAATAGATAGGAAAAAATAAACCCTTAATCCCCTTTAATTTCATTTGAGATAAATTTAAAGAATAAAACACATGGAAAAAAATATCCCACAACATTCATAATACCTTAAATCCATAACTCTATTTCCAATAACTCTAAATGGTCTTTCTTTATGACTATGTAAACTCATAATTATTACTAATTGGGTTGTATATAGTCTTCCCATGTATTTTGAATTTTCTCAATAGTATTGAGACTTTAAATGTGTTTTCACTCATTTAACAGAGATATTTTATCCCTTACTCATATTTCAATCATTTATAATGACACATTAAAATTACTATGTTCTCTTCTTTCTGACTATGCCTGAAGCCAGAGTATTGAAACTTGGGATTCACCACTTTGAACTTGTAGACTACTGACTTGAATCATCTTTGAATAGAGATATGAACACTATAGGATTGATCATAAACTTATAGACACTTATTTAAATTTTAATCTATCCAAATAACCTTTACAAGCAAGGACAAAGTTATTGATATGTCTCTTATTCCTTTTCTCTCCCTAACTTAGCCTTGTCAAAGAGCTACTATTCTTTCCACCTCCTACTCTCCCACTCACACTTCCTACATGTAAATTTTTTATATAACCTAAAACATTCAAACTAATTTTTATTCTTGACCATTAAACATTCCATGGTATTTAAACTTCCATGATTCTTGGTTTACATTATATTTTCATGATATGCACGTTGAAATATGTTTCCATATATATCTTGGTTTACATTGAGAAAAACTTGCCATATATATATTTGATGCTTTATATAAAATAAAGTAAGACCTTTTTTAAATGAACATTTTATTGCTCAAGTAGACACATCTCCCTCTCTACAAGTCAAAATAGACATAGGAATTATTTTTCTAATGTCACAAGCATAGGTGCTAACAAAGGTATATATTAACTTGTAATTTTGACTAGTAAAAATAGACATGTGTTTTAATAATTTTACTACATACTTTGGGAAAATATAACTTATGTGAATGTATTATGTATGCAGGGTTATCTTATGACATTTTATAGTCCTATTTAGATGAATATTAGGGAAACTTCTCATGTTTCTCCCATATTTTAGATGCCTCTTTTAACAATTGAACCTACCATTGAATTGTTTGAGAATCAAAAATAGATTGAGTGGGACCATGAGCTTGTAGTAAGTGTATGTTTAAATGATTTTTTATTGCAGTTTAAAATTAATTTCTTAATAATTATTTGAATGTGTTTTATATTAATTTTGTAATAATAATTTTATTTGAATAATTTCAGCTACAAGTGAGCTATGAGCATAGGAACCAAATTTGGACTATAGAGAAATCCAAGGCATTAGAGGGGTCTACATCTACTAGCAGGGCATCCTAAGGAAATTATTCTTTGAGGAAGGCAAAAAGAGGAAGGATATTTGATGAATAGGATGTCGTAGATTATATTTACTTTTTTTTTTACCTATATGGAAATTTATGCAATTTTAGCATTGTATATATGTATATGACATTAACCCAACATTATATACTATGTTGGTAGATGTAATTTTTTGTATGCCTGTCATGACAATCAATGTATTATTGACATTACACACATGTGCCTATATTTTATGCCTATCATGGAAATATATCTAATTTATATTCAATTTTTATTTCATTGTGTGTTATTGTATAGTATTGTTTTGATTTTCCAAACTATCATCTATTGGATCTTGTATTAATGTTGTACAAAAATGAGTATTAATTTTTTTTAATGCTATAAATATTGAATCTCCCATATTTTTTAAATTAAATGTTTTATTTCATGTGGGTAGTGGAAATGAATAATGACACTCTTATCTATTTTTCATTTATCATCACCCATTTAGAACTTTTCAATTGATCATTAACACAATTTGATTACACTTAAAACACATACCCAATCATGTTCAAAATTTTATAGTGCAAAGACATAAAATCATTCATAAATACGTACAAATTTCTCACTCAAATAGTTATAAAGGACTATTTTAGATAATAGGAACTTATCAATAGTCCAAATTTATGAAAACTATCAGAAATCAATTAGATTGTATCAAGATTAAATTGGACTGTATCGAGATTAAGTTGGATTTATTATAAATAAATAATATATGTCTAATGTATTTTTGATAAGTCAAAATTATTTAAAATAATAATAAATAATTAGTAGTTGAAAAATATCATAAATAAATTGGACTTCATCAATAATTACTTGGAATTATCACAAATAAATCACATCTATATTATATATTTCCAATAAGTCCAAATTATGCATCCATTTAAACTAATTCATAGACCATGCATTTACAAATAATAAGACTTGGTAGTTTATTATTTAATGAAAAATAATTCATACATAAATTGGGTGCTCAAGTGATATGTGATTTAAAACACCTAAGATGATTCAGATGCCACATGTCATCAGTTGATTGGATCATGCACTATTTGTTTAATCTAATTCAAGTGACATCCTCAAAACCATCAAATTTTTTCTCATATTTATATACATGACATGTGTCGATCATGGGTGTTCTATTATTATATTATTAATATAATCTCCCACATAATTGAGCTATTGATATTGTGATGCATGTTACAATCTCAAGTGCTTACAATGTACACGACTTTTGTTTGTACTAGTCATCTTTTTGCATAGCTGCACCATAGGGCATAATCTTGGGTGTTTATATGAAGTGTAATTTTAAAAATTAAAAATACAAATAACATTTGTCAATACTCAAATTACAAAGAAAAAATCTTGGCACTTAAGTGGGACATTCTAAAGCATAAACCTCGAAGACCTTTTTTCATACATAGGAATACCGAAGTGTATTTTGCATAACACAAAAGTTGAAGTGTAAATTATTAGATGTGTAAATTATGAAGACCATTTATTGAAGACTATTTTTAAGGATGAAAAATTTGATGTTTAATTTTAAAAACCAAAAATCTAAAAAGGTTTTCATGATTTGAAAAATGTGATCTAGCTATCTAGAATACACAAAAGCCAAAGACCATTTTAAATCACAAAAATGCAAAGTGGACATTCCAATAGTCAAATTATATTAAATATATGCATAGTTAATAAAATATTGAATAGTCATAGTAGAAAATATAAAACTCAAATTTTGAATTGTATTTTTCAAGACCCAAAATACAAAGTGCCACTAGAAATAAAATAAAAATAAAATATTAACATTATCAAAAAATGGATTAAATTTTGAAAAAAAAAAAATATTTCTCATTCCAAAATTAATGAAACACCATTTCAAATCTCCCAATATTTTTATCACTATTTTTGTTAGTTCCTAATGGGATGATGCATTCAAATAGTCTGTTACAATGCCTTTAAAAAAATTAGTGAGAACAAGTGTATGACCTCTCCAATTTTTATTGTGTTTCCAAGTGTAGATGATACTATATATGAGTATAGATGGTAAATATGTGTCAATTGGGTTTGGCTTCCATTTCCTATCTAAGCATCTTGAGTAAATTTTTACTTCTTCTACATCTTTTTTCCCTATAGAACTAGGATAAACCAGGCTACATTGACCCTTCATTCTATATTCCCATTTTTGTATATTATCTTAATATTGATTTTAGATCTAGAAACCCATAATGTTTAGTCCAATCCTATAGAATTTTCACATCTTGAGGTATATTAAATGCATTTTTTGTTCTTTTGCTTCTTAGACTAACATATGTATCTGTAGATACCACTCTAAAATCAAGGGTCCTATCATGAACCATTTTTGTAGATATTTATTCAAGGGTATGTCATGATGATTTATAAGATAAAAATCTCATATTCACTCAACTTTAGAAGGGAACATGTCTTATTTCATTATTCCATGGATGTTTTGGAAGTAATATGCTAGATCTTTCCACTTACTATTTCCAATCAAACCAAATTCATTAAATTGTTATATATACTTATTTAAGTTATATTTAATTTATTTTTCACTCTTTTTTCTACTTATATTTGAATCTTTTGTAATAATGGAATCTTGAGACATTTCTCTAATTTTTAAGTCTTTGAAATATATTTTTTTAGATTGCCTTCTGGAACATTTGGCTCACCATTTTATCTTGTTCCCCATAATGTAATCAGGGGAGACTAACTTCTATCTCTTATAGAGTTTTTGTAACACATAATGGGTTGACCTTGCTCTATGTGTAGAATAAAGTATTGACCTTTTGTCAAGCCTACTATTTCATTTCTTATCTTTAGTTGGTAACTATAAACATACTCTTTGAAATCTAATACCTCTTTAATAAAATATGGCATGAAGTTTATTGTATTCTCACACAACCTATAAGTGTCCATCATCTCTACCACACCCCATACATCTTTCATATTTATACATTTAGATAGGTTTCCAAATGTGTCATTGATGTCCTCATGGGTATGTCCTCTATGGAGAAATTTGACCTTGACATCAAGGATATCACCTTTGTAAATAAGGATAGATAAATATTACAACACATACCTCTATTAAAAACATGATTTTATGAATTTATAAATGTAACATTAGTTCCATATAAGGTTTGACATTTTTTAAATATAATTATGGATGAAAGAACATGTTCTTATTGTCCCCAAAATAGTTGTCTAGTTGAATTTATAGCCTAGAAGGAAGTTTTTGAAGGCACCAATTGATTGTGATTTTTCTCTATATTTCTTACATTTAGAGTAGCAGTTGTTAGACTAAAGTACATCATACAATGGATATTTTGAAGATCTAAGTTTATATAGTAAATATCCATAAGTATCTAGAATTGTTATTTCCATATCCATGAATCATTTATTCAATGAGGTGATAGTAAAGTTAAAACCTCCAAGAACATATGATAAAAAAATGCCCATATCCCCCACACCATGACCATGTGTTATAATCCCTTCCATTGATAACTCTAATATTTTGTCGATAACTACTTTAATTTTTGTCACTATCGTCAGCACAAATGTTTTTTGATGTTCCACCTTATCATGAATGATACTGAGGCATTATTTAGGGTATTACTCTGACATTCATTTATGTGTGTAATACATTTGTCTTGAAAAAATTATTTGATTTGAGTGCATCATAAATTCTTGATCGATCAGCTCTTATTGATATCTAGAGAGGGACCTAGATTGTTTCTATTGAGTCAAAAATATTCTTATTTTGCTCCTAGTGATGTCATTAGATGTGGTGATGGTCACATAATGAAAATTATTTCTCCACATGTTATTGAATTTTGGCTAAGATATTGGCTCATATTTCATATCTACTAGTTGGGCATTGATGTGTTGCCACATAAATTCTTCAGTGAAAGATGATGGAAGATGTCAAACATTTTATCATGAGCTATTTATATCTACCTAGCATGTTAGTCATGAAGAAACATCTAAAAAGTCATCCACCAATTGGTCCAATAAATCTTTAGCTAATATTATCTTCTTTTATGGATTTTGTCAAAATCTCCTTGCATGGAATTCATTTCATTCCCCATTTTTGTGACAATTTTGAATGTCATAAAATCTACTTCTCTTCAATCCATATATTTTAAGCCAAACTTCCATGTAGATCTCTATACCCTAAAAATCAAAGCTAGTTTTATTTTTATTTTTCTTAAAAAAATAGGTAGAAAGGGCATCCAAGACATGTTGCCTCCTATTTATTGAGGTGGAATCAAGCAACTTCATCTTTGCATATTTTAGAATCTCAAATGACAATCCTTATTGAAAATAGTTTTTGGTACAACATTTATCTACATACATTGTTTAAATCTCACTATCTATGCTTTCATCAAATTCCACTTAGTTGAGTGAAGGGATTGGTTGATTTCTTTTTTGACCTGAGTATTTATAGGAACAATTTAATTTTTTAGATGCCTTTGTGCTAGGAATGTCAAGCAAGGAATGACTTCATTACCCAATACATTTTAAACATTTACAATTTATTTCTCCTTTGGTGTTATGTATGGTAAATTGATTGATCTTAAAGTCTCAATGTCCATTATTTTGTTGGAAATCCATCTAACAATAGATGTTTTAGTTACCTATGTACTGTAAGTCTCATAATGTTGTATAACTTGCCTTATGTAAATTCCCAATTCATTTTCTAATATTGGGATAAAAATGCAACCAAAAATATCCCCTAGTTGTGCAAATTCGATATAACTAAAAGCAATTTTTTCATCATTTGCAAGAACTATACATTTGTGCAATAAATGTACCCTTTTCCCAAGTAATTTTTTTCTTAGGCTTTGAAATGTGGTAGGATCATTTATATATCAAACAAATAAATCCAATAAAGGGTTTTCTTATTGCAATGGTTATATATATAGAACTAAACTCAAATTATTTTGTATATGTTCCATGTCATTGTCTATAGAAAACTTTTCTATGATGTGTTACGTCATTCTTGTGCTCTATATAGTAAAATTATCAACTAAAACCCTCCATAAAAGTTTTAGGAAATGGAAGTGGTAGATTCAGATCAAAATATTTAGTCACATTAACACTTACACATTCAATAGGTATTTCCTCATTATGGCATATGGAAGTGAGATTTATGGGTTGCAAAGATTTAGCATCTGGACTTGCCACTTTGTGTATTCTTCCTTCACCAATGACCTTACCATTATTTATGAGAGAAACATAGTCTCCACATTGGAAATCCATTGATGTATGATTTTTCATCTTGGACATTTACAAAATACATAAGAAGAGTTGTTAATGAGGTTATCTATAAAATCAATCCAATTTATACTTGTATGTATGAGATAAAGTTATATTTATACTATAACACAAGCATGGAGATATGTTAAAACCTAAAAACATTAAAAAACTAATGTATAACATTTTTCTAATGACAAGGTTTATGTCAATCCAAAAAATAATAGATTTTAATATCATATACTACATACTTCAATTCTTGTTTCATCCTACTTTGAAGGTATCTCCTAGGAGATACATTTAAAATATGCATCACAGTAGAATAGTCATGTAGAGAAAAATAGTTAATTAAGTCAATATTAAATCATAGAGATACATTTAAAATATGCATCAGAGTGGAATAGTCATGCAGAAAAAAATAGCTAATTAAGTCAATATTCAATCATGTATTTTTTTACAATATAAAATGATAATGAGCAATAGGGGTTTTAAGCAAAATTATGGAAAATGATTAAATTCTTATATTTTTGGATCCTATATTTTATTTGAACCTTGGTTGTGGACCAAATTTTTTGAAGGTATCTCTTAGGAGATACCTTTCAAACATGTGTATGGGTACCCTTGAAGGTTTGAAGATAGTACTAGGTGATACCTTGAAGGGATTTTTAATACCTTCAAGGGTACCTGTGACATTAAGCTTAAGACTTCATTTTTCAATAGTCAAGGACATGTAACATAGACCCATAAACCCATGACATTTCAACACTTAGAAAATATTTTAAGTTCACTAGGTGAGGGACTCTCTTTGATTATGCCAAGTGTCTTCATCTCAATTACCTAGAGACTAAAAAATTCAACTTCATGTATGAAATCTTAGGGATATGTAAGAATCATTTTGGTGATGCATGTTTCCCTCTAAACTAATTTTGAAATTATTGTTAAAAATGGGGCCCACTTCCCTCAATCAATGGCTCACCCTTTCTTTAAAGAAGAACTCCCTTCTTTCTTGAGGAGCATCATGACAATATGTTTCATCAATGAAAAGGATTGATACTTCAAGTTTGTAATTTTAATCATGTGTGTACTTAGTCCCTATGAGTCTGCAATGAACCTAAGTACTAGCTTCACGTTTGTGGCCATGTTCTTTATTCTCTACCAATAGGATACATATAATTGTTGGACCATGGGGAAGATACCTATGGTCTGGGAGTGAAAATAAAGGTAATTATTCAACTACTATATTTCTTGGTCCTTGGCTAAGGACTCTTGTTGCATCTACTATTGTATCTCGTATTGCATGTTTGTAGAGTCCAATAGGATATTATGGGTATTCATAGTACAACATATTAAATGCATTTAATAAGTTAGTAAAAAATTTAAAATATAATTATTTGTAATTTGCTAAATAAAGGTGATTAAGGAACAATCCAGTAAAAAAAGTACATTGATCTTAAATTAAGTATAAGAAAGCAGTAGTGATAAGATAGGTATGACAAAAAGAACATTAAAGGTCATGCAAGACCTTTAATGACATGGTGTTTTGAAAGATTGCATCTCGTTCAAGGAAAAATTAGTTAGGATGTGATAGATGGGTTCATTAAATAAAGTGTCCACATGAAGTAACATAAGGTTATATCAAAAACATGTTATGGGGTAATTTCAAGATTTGGGAGATAAAAAAGGTCACCATTAAAGCCAAAATATTAAAGATGAGGAAAATCGCTCATGCATAGGTAGTCAATGCATTTAAAGAGGATAGAAAGAGTAAATTGGATGTCAAAATCCATAAAATGATACATAAGAAAAATTCTAAAACATTATAGACTTTGGAGATTAAGAGTATTCTCCTATCTTCTCTCGATATACTCCCATACATAAAAATTGATACCCAAATTTTGGTAGAACAAAGCAACCAAATAGTATAGATTACAAGTTTATTCATAGATAGGAGCAAGTTATTGATCCCTCTTATAGATGTGGAGAAGGTAGAAATGGGGATTGGGTTAGGTATTCAAAAAACCAAATTCAATGACCCAAGCCACTTTGACTTTGTGGAAATGGTTAAAGTTACTCTCTTCTCCCTATCAACACAACTAGGTACACAAGTAAGAGCTCTTGCACTTCAACATCCACTTCGAGGTTAAAATGTAGAGAGTCTAATAAAGTTACCTACATTTGGGTAGCTGAATGATTTCATACATACCTTGTTAAGCAAATAAAACTAAGGGGATATTCATTATTTAGATATATAACTGTTTAGATCAATACACAGACCATAGTGAGAGCCATAGGCCTCTTGAATCATGGAAAATTGTTATTTCCATACAAGTCCACCACACTACCAATTAATTCATTTCTTTAAGATAATTTTCCCACTAGGGTAGGTAGATGAACCCCAATTGACTCCATTGAGGATGTTACAATGTGAATTCTGGTAGAGTGTATTATAAAGAGGTTTTGGTAGATAATGAAGTAGGCCAAGCAGGAAATAAAAGGATTAATTAACATTATGTATCGCATGATACAATAGAATGAGGACTTAAATTAGCTTAAGTTTCTCACATTTGAGTTTACCACTAATATCAAAAAGGTAATTTTAGGTAGCTCATAAAATTTCTAATAATAATTTCTAGTTTTGTTGTTATGCTTAACCCAATGAAATTTATCACTAGGTCAAGTTAATGTTACTATGGAAATTTGGCTTGATACTACCCTCAAAAGAATCATTTGGACTAAGATAAGGAAATATTATGAGTAATTGGGGTGATTTAACATATGTTATCTTGAGGTTCTAGCTTTAATCAAGTCACACCCTCAAATTCCATAGGATGTCATTCAATATTTAGGGTAGTATGCATCCATAACCAAGTTGTATAATGGTATTAAAATAAAGGTGAATGAGTTGGCCATACCAATTGTGACTCCAATTCCCTTTTTGGTCATAATGGTTCAATCATAAGTTAAAGTATAGAGGCAAAGATCCCTAGTTATGATTTTATTGTAGCCTATTCAAACCATCCCTCTAGGTGCACAATAATGTAGGTAAGAGTAAGAATAATTGTACACATTTATGAAACCATAAACATCACCATAATAGTTTACATCTCCCCCATATCAAGAAAAATGCAAATAGAAAGGACTTGTGAAAAGAGCCTCACCACCACTAGCTAGAAAGATATAAAGGAAAATCATGTCTTGGTTGGACAACCCACATGTGCCAAGGATATCTTGGGAGTATGATCTCATAATGTTGGTAGTTGATGAACATGAAAATTTTTATTTCACAATCAAAAACATCAACTAAAATGTATATTATAAAGAGGAAGAGAATAAGTTATTTTTTTAGAAAGTAGTGTATATTTGCCAAGTGTGGAATAAGGTTAGTAATAAGTGTTTGGTCAACATTACTCAATCCCCTCCATCTATCTTTTTAGATATTGTAAGCCAAGAATAAGCTCAGTATGAAATTTTCATAGAAATATCCAAAAATATCCAAAAGTTGGTTCATCATCTACATATTTTGTAGATCTACCAGATGAAGGGAACCCAGTATGGCCACTGCTTTGTAAACAACATAGTCATCATCGAGTGAGGGATTCAACCACCATATTAAAACATATGATATATTTTGTAGATCTAGCCATAAAAAGTAGTGCCCATCAAGTGAATTTTATGTTCATGAGGAGACATAAGGATACACTTATCCCTTCACTCGAGTCAAGAAATATTTTAGTGCACAGAGGTATGGTTATCAAATCTGAATCTTGAAAGCACTCACAATCTGATATAGAAATAAATGATGTATATATAATGGAGGGATACCTAGATACCACTGTGTTGGATTCAACATAAGAAATTAATGTTGTATATTATATCATGTCTCATGAGGAAGAGGTTATGAAGAATGAAAATAGGAAAAAGAGAAAATCAAAAAATAACAAAGAGAAGAAAGAGTCCATGGAACAAGCAGCTATGCAAAAACCTCAATGTGTGTAATATTAACAAGAAAAATAGTGCATCAAGGAATAAGAATAATAAAATAAGTTTCAATAAGCTAAGGTTAGGAAAAATAAGGTTAAAAAAGATCAGGCCAAAAGAAAGAAAGTTGAGGAAACAAAAGTCAGAAGGAAGAGAAGGGATCACCAACAGGTAGTATGTAAGTATGAAGAGGTACAAGTAGAAGTAGAGGTGAAATATACCAAGGAATAAGCTTCTCATAATGATGCAACCCAATCAAGTACACTAGAGGAGACTTCATTATCAAAGTCTCTCCCATCTAGCTAATGGTTGTGGGATGTCCCTACCACATCATCTTGTCATAATAATTTTTTGCTTTTGTTGGCTCAAATTATGCCATCTCCTACCATAGTCCAAATGAGATAAACCACACTTACTTTCACTTCCATGGAGATGTATTTTTATGTTTTGTAGCTACCATTATCCAAACAAATTAAAATAATAAATTCATTCTAAAAATATATTATACAAAAGGCTTTAGACTTCAAACATATTATTTTTTAGCTGCTCAAGGAGAATGCAAAAGCACAAAATCAAATTATTGGGGCTAGGCAGATCATTAATGTATCTTATCCTACTCTAGCTATGCAAGTCCTTGGTGATCAACTAATGTCTAAGGATAAACAACTCACTATGTTGCTAACTTAACTAACAAAGGATTGGGTGAGTGTAAATAAACTGCACACCCAAGGGAAAACTATCCACACTGAGATGAAAGGCATTTGTGAAATTCTATAGGAATATGTATAAGTCCTATATATTGATATTTATAAGGATAAGTATATTATGTAAGTAATTTTTATTGCAGTTAACACCTTGATAAATCTTTGGATTATACTTAACTAGAATTTTCAATAATGGATAAATCTAAAGCCATATCAAATGATCGAATGGGTACTAGTGAAATATTTAACACTGCATTTCAATAGATTTTACATGCCAAGAATACCATTATGAAGAATCTCTAAGTTTGGTAGAATGAGATAATGTGCAACACATTTTTTGTTATTCAAGCCTAAAGGACTATAGATAGGTTGGATGATATTGTGTCAGCTATCTAGTTTAAGTTATCAAATGCCAAAGACTTCTTTATCATCATAGAAGATGTAGATGTGCACAATTTGATGGTCATTTAGATTCCACTATGCATTTTTATTACCATGGTGTGGGATGTACTTGATAATTGGAAAATACTCAAGCATGAACTCTCACAAGTTAAACTAGCTATTATGCATATCATAAATGAACCTAAGTTCATTCCACGATAGGAGCTCCATGCAATTTTTTAGAAGAGAAAGATGGATATAAAAGCATAGTTTGGGCATCCACAACCTACATAACCACCTAGACAAAATTTGGCATGACCTCTGCAGTAGGTATTACACAGTTTTAGTTTTACAGTTTAAAGACAAAATTGCTTTATAACATAGTCATAAGCATTTAAAGAGGGGCTATATTGGTTGAATACCCCTAACCTAGATGAGCACCTAGTTATGTTACTCTATATAAAATTGTAGAGGGTGGTACAAAAGTATTCTACTTAGTTGAAAACTTGAAAGGGTGGCTAAGTAGTGCACCAAGGGTTTAAACCAGTAAACAATACCTAGAGCAATTACCACCACTTTTGTGAAAGGCTAATCTTTTTTAGATTTAGCCAAGATTAGAGTTTAGATTTTGTCTCAGGATAAAAAAATAGTTTAAGTCTATTAAAGTGTTGGATGTGGAGTAGGGACATGTGCAAAGGGTATCATTTTTTCATCTATATGATATTTTGGATGTCTTCAACCTTATTAGCCCAATGATAGATATAAAAATGCCATGACTCTTTTTTTGTATTCTAGAAAGTTGTAATGTAATATTTTTTTGATGTGTGATAGAGATTAATAGACTATCTTTGTTATTGTTTTCATAAGATTTTTTTTATGTATGCCTAGTGTGAAGTGTTTACTCTATTTTTTTTTAGCTTATTTCATCTTGTATTATTCTTTTTACGTTCTAAAATTTTTAATTCCATTTTATTTTATCTTTATATTTGCTTTTGTGTATAAAATTTAAGATTCTGTAAATTTACTCATGCTATTATGATTCTTTTCTACAACCTGTTGCATAAGCTACACCTAAAATTTTCATGTTATGGAGAATTTTCAAGAAAATATACTAACATTCCTTCAACATGCACATGATTGGAATTTTATTTCAATGTATCTCTGAGGATACCTTGAATGTCTTTGTAGTACCTTCAAGTGTACCCTAATGCATGCTTTTAAGGTATACATTATCTTTTAGGAGATACTTTCAAATGTGTGTTTGTAATACCTTCAATGCATATCCTAGTAGATACCTTGAAAATGCACATGATTGGAATTATATTTCAAGATATCTCTTACAAAATACCATGGAGGGCCTTGTAATACCTTTAATGGTACCTTTATGCATGTTTGAAAGGTATCTATTAAGATATACCTTCAAGGTAGCCATGATGAAACTACAATACCCTTCAAGGTATATTTCAGGAGATACATAGTTAGTTAGTTTCCCTTTTTTCTACATTTTTCTAATGCTTCACACATTGATAAGGGTGGGTGTGTAGTGGAGTGCAATAAAAATTTAAATCCATATATGTCTAACTTTTTAACCCCTCCTATCCACATGAGAAAATTAAAATAAGTGAAACTTTACATATTTTCCTAGTTACGTGGCATGATATAATATGTTTAAAGCATAAAAATTGATTTAATTTTATTGGAATTTGTGTTAGTCAAAGGTAAGCTCAGGGTTGACTTGGGTAGTAATGAAGCCTTATGTTTGTTTCCCCTCTCATTATTGCTATTTCCCTCAAAATAAATGCCACTAACACAAGTTGATGTCATTTTGTGTTAGGTGTCCACACCTTGGCCCTCCTTAACTTTAAACCTTCTACTGGTAGATGGTTATCTACCCCACTCCCCTTGTAATTATTGTCTAGGCATTCCATACTTCATGATCCCTTATAAGGATTATCACAAATCTCTTATGAGACACTCCTCAAGTATGTGTGTCACCTTTAGCATTCATGGGCACCCAATTTAAAAAAACATGCCATGATGATCATGCTAGAAGTATCGGCCTATAAAATCCACTCTCCTGAATGGGATTATAAAATATTTGAGAGAATGATACTTAGGGTTTTTTGCTACAAATAAAATGTCCAAGAGAATTTACGTCTTTAGGAAAATTGTTTAGATAACTTCCTTGAAAGGTATTGTACTTAGCATTTGCCTCAGATAAATTTTTTGAAAGAATTATGTCTTTGGGAATTTTGTGTTGGGACACTTTACCAAAAAATGACTCTTTAAGAAAATTGTTCAAGATAATTTCCCTGTAAGAATAAACACCTAAGATTTTACTATAGACAAAATGTTTGAAATAAATAGGGTCTTCAAGATTTTTATTTCAAACAAAATGTCCAAAATAATTACCAACACTTAGCCAAAATCTCAAAACAAATTCTCTAAAGGAAATGTTAGTGTTTTAGCCAAAATAAAAGCCCAAAAGAAGTTTTCACTTAGTCAAATAACCTGATTAGTACCTAACTTTTAAACTTGCAAGCTTTCTTAAAATTGTTTTTGGAATGTTACTTGATTTATGAAGGCTTTAACACCTTGAACATCTTCCTAGCAACCTTTATCTTTGATCTGTAGGCCTATCCATCAAAAATTGACCAAATCCACTTTAATATAACTTAAGTATTTCAAAAGCATAACACACTACATGATTTTTGGTGAAAACTAACTAATTGTGTAGATTTATCTAATAATCAATTAATTTCAAATGTCTTTCCTTCTAAATGAATGAGAATGAATAGTTACTCAAAATTCTAGTCATTTGTAATGACCACATCATGGGCACAAGTGCCTAGTTCTAGGTGTCCTTCTCTCAAGAGGTTGTTGTGCCTATATAGGCATGGATATTTTCATTTTTGAGGGGTTAGAAGAATAATTATCTTTCTATCATTAAAGAAAAACCATTTGTAATATTCTAGTTTTAGAATAGAAGTAACATCAGTTAGCATTTTTCATTCTATGACCTTTGCAGATGCCCCTCACGAGAAGGATTGTACTGCATATTATTCCTTTGGCCTTTTGTATGGTGTTTTCTACCCATCAATGATGAGGATGTGGTGTTCTATGTCAAATTGAGTGAGAATTTTTTTTTTTGGTTACTTCTTTTCTCTGCTTCTATACTATTGGTTCTTATTTGAGTTATAGACTTGAATTCATGCATATGATCCTTTCATAGTCTATGATGTTCAAAGATTAAAGATATTTTATGCAATTATAGTTTCATAATTTAAATATCTCGATGCATTTTATTGGTTAGTTTTTTTTAAGCTTTACTTGCATTCCTCCCCCTTTTCCTCCAATCTAATCTAAAGAGCTGGCTTTTAAAATCCTTGAGATTGCCTTACAGACCACAATTTGGTCCCATACCTATAAAGCTTCCCATAGGAAATTGCTCATTAAGGGTGATAACTTTAGACATCAACAAGGTCTTTGTGGTACCTTCAATTATTATCTTAGTAGATAGAGATATCTTGGAGGGCCTTGTAATAACTTCAAGGATACTTTTATGCATGTTTGAAAGGTATCTCTTAGGAGATACCTTCAAGGTAGATAGAGATACCTTGGAGGGCCTTGTAGTACCTTTAATAATACATTAATGTTATTTTTAATGGTATTTATTAGGAAATACCTTCAAGGTAGCTTTCAAGGTACTGCAATTCCCTTCAAGGTATCTTTTTAGGAGAAATGGGGATCCACTTTTCTAGATTATGGTCTTAATTTTGATCCCCTCTTCTATATGCTTATGAAAAATATGGGTAAAGACTGAGTATTAGACTCTTATACCTTCAGTAAGATGGTAGTGGTGTTTTGATTTCATAAAACTAACTCTTTTGTTCTATCAAGTTTATATTTCTAAGCTTATACTTTGGGACTTATGTAATTTGTCCTTTTGGGTTTTATGTTTTGGGTGTTTTGTCTAGTGCCTTTATCAACTTTATTTATTTTGGACTTTATGTTTGTATATTTTTTCTTTGGACTTATCTTTGTCAGGGTTATTATTGAAAACTTTTTATCCCAAATAATTCCCCAATAGAATTGGGTCTTTAGGCTTTTTGCTTGATGAAATTTAGTCCACAAATATTTTGTTTGAAATGAATCCCCTAATAGAATTCCTTTACCTTATGAACCTACCCTTTAGCCTTTGTGAAATGATCACTTACGCTTTGGGAATTTTGTCTTGGATCCCTTTACCTAACTAACTTACCCTTTAACCTTTTTGTTTTAGCCATGTTGGCTTAACAAAATTGCCCTTCACCCTTTTTTAATTGCCCTTCAACTTTTTGAAATGGCCCTTTCCCTACCAAAATGTACCCTTTGGGACTTTTTTACTAGACTATTCGACCCTATGAAGTAGACCCTTTGGGTATCTTTTACCATGAAGTAGACCCTTTAGACCTTTTTGCACTTGCCTTTCAAGATAATGGGCATGGCCCTTTGCCCTCCATAACCTACCCTTCAAACTTTTAAAAGTGCCCTTTGGACTCTTTTCAAATGCCCTTCAAGCTTTTTATCATCACCACTTTACCCTTTGAGAATTTCATCTTGGGCACTTTCCCCTCCAAGACTTATCCTTCAGGACATTGTCTTGGGCCTTTATCCTATGAAGTAGACCCTTCGGGATTTTTGTCAAGGGCACTTTTCCCTATGAAGTAGAACCTTTAGATTGTTTCCTAATGAAAATGACCTTTCAAAATTTTTTAAATGACCCTTTAGGATAATTGCCTTGGATATTTTGATTGAAATTTTTTTATTGATGATATTGCCAAATGATAGGCTTTTTATTATGGGTCTTTTATAAAATATCAGTCCCTAGCATAAAATTGAATACCTTACTATGAATAAAAATATTATCCCTTACCATACTTATCCAAAATAAATTTAAAGTGTCTTCCAATGATATATACTAATGACCCCTACCAACTTGAACTAATAAATATTGAATTATACAAGAATATAAAATCAAGGTGAATGTTGGGAATTTATGTCACACAAAATTTTATTCAATGTAAAATACTATATATGTGATATAGAACCATTAAAATACTTTGTCTTTCAATCAAACTTTTATTTAAAGTCTCATACTATCCTACAATGACAAAGAGCCCTAGCTACTATCTTGAAGAGCACTATGAACAAAACAATAATTAAGCTAGAGTTGAGTGGATCATACAACATACATAGTACCCAAAAGGAAACTAAAAACAACACAAAGTGTATACTATAATGGCATCTTCATCTAGGACATTTAGGGGAGCAAATCCACCATCACCATACTTAATCAATAACTAAACGAAGTTCATAGATATAGTGTTTTATGCCACCATATTCAATAATAGGGACACTAACTATTCAAAGCTATGGGATGTAGTGGATTCAATAAACATATTTTCATTTGAGGATGAGATGACACTTACTGATAGGGTATTTGTCAAAGAATTATTAGATTTAAAATTTTAAATGTTACATTTTTCTACTACCAAGTCAAAAGTAATGCCATGCATTGACCTCCTACGAGATTTATTCTTCTTAGGAAAGATATCATAGGATGAATTCCTAAATTATTCTAGTAATAACATAGTGGTCACATGTATTTCAATATCTAACTTCTAAATATACCCATCTTTGAACATAGCTGATGCATACTATGACAAGCATACATTACTATAGTTTAGTATAGAGAGATCAATTGAAAAGGCATTATCTTCATGGTTACTCTTAGGATAGACTATTGCATGGAAAGGGAAGAAACCAAAGGGGCCTATTTCCATAGACAAGTTTAGAGTGGGGATTGGTATTGGCATGGCTCTATTGAATTGAATCTGCAGTATGTTGAGTATTCATTTTGTCAATTTAGATTGGGTTCCATTTATTTATATGATGCTCGCCCATGATATTTCATGCCATGGGAGAGATAATTCGCTTCCACCTAAGGAATCAAATAATTCACAAAGCCAAGTATCCCACACCTTGGGTAACTTATATATGATGTCATATTTACTAGATGTTATTATGGGAACCTATTACATAGACCTTGGGGGATTATGGATCCCATCCATAGACTACATAGAAAATGAAATGTGTGATCATTACGAGTTTATGTATATATATGCCTACACTAAAAACATAGTTACGATAGCTAAATATGTCTATCCATAGGTTTGGTAAGCCATTCATGGCTCACCCATGCCAAAAATTGGACAAAATATCATAAAAAAACTAGAAAGTAAAGGGGATTCTTTCCTCTATCCAAAATTCATAGTTATAATGATTTGGGAAAATAAATTTAATCCTTTGTGTCTCCAAAAATACATCCCAAACAAGTTGGTAGAGCAAGAAATTGCTCTCCAACTATGGTGGAGTGTTGAAGAGGACCCATCTAGGTAGAAGAAGGTTTTGTTCTTTGATCACCATATAAAAATTGGAAGAATGGTTTACATAATGAGGAAGAATTTCAGATAAGTTGGTAGTAAGTGAAAGAGTTATCCTTTCCCTATGCTTCCACATAGATATTGGTATATGCATGGGCTTATTCATAAGAACATAAAGGTATTTAACATCCCATATAGCCATGTTTCCTATTCATATGATTTTTTGTTTCTTAATTCAAAGGATGATACAAATGTGTTGGAAAGATCAAGGATTACTGGACTTCAAGAATATCATTTGAGAATAATCTAGGATGATCTTTTAGTCATAGTAAGGGAATTAGACAATAATAAGGCTCTATATAAAGCATGAAAACATTTTGATTTTTGGATAGGACAATCTAAGGAGCAATCTAAGGATTAGGAGGGTACCTCATTTTAACCCCTCCCTTTGAAATTCAAGATGAAGATTGTGAAGAAAGATTCTAGGTTGTTTGTACCTAGAAAAATTATTGGATCATAGGTAGGGGTCCCCATTAGTTTATATTTTGATGAGGAGGAGAAACATAATAACAACTGGTTACCAACACTATTCAAGTAACTACTACTATGCCCCAGACCTAGATTTCCACATATGTTGGGATAGTAACATAAGATGTAGTAGCATTGATTTAACAAGGCTCCCCTATACAACTGATGCCCCCTATATTTTATATGAGGAAGCTTAGGAATCTAACAAGGAGTCCCATAGTTGAATCATCACAAGGCTTGGCTACTATACCTCTACATTTATAACCAATAAAGGGAGAGGTTTTGATAATTAAGGACATTGAGGATGACTCTGATGAAGAAGCTGAGATAGAAATAATTAAATCCATGAGCCTTCAAGCATATCTTGCAACACCAAGTTCTTTAGGTAGTAAAACTTTCATGATTATTCCTTTATCTTCTATTCTCATTTTTAGACATGTTTTTATTTCCTCTATGTTAAGGATACCCTATGTGGACGTGCATACTTCTACCTCCATTGATACTTTTGTCCTTACCATATTCACTCAATTATATCTTACCACTAGTGAGGTAGAAAAATATGTTTATTATAACACCATGGCCATTCCATAATCCACTTCTATCCTACTCACCATAACTACCTCCTCTATCCCTTTTAGCACCTCTAGCATTAGAGCCTTAAAGAAGAAGGTGTCTGAAAAGGTATAGACTGTATTAGCCATTCCACAATTTCATTTATAATCCACTCAAATTTCCCTTCCCATACCATCCACCACCTCTATAAAGGAAAACATTGTGATAAGTTCTATCAAGCGAAGCAAGCCGAAACCCCAATTGATTATAGTCCATCCACTCCCTCAATTTGGAGGAGTGGATTGATCCAAGATTATTTGGCCTTCCCTATTCAACATCCTCTTTAAGGATTATCATAAATAATAGGTTTATGAGGAGATATAGTAAGGGGTTGTGGTTACAACCTCATATTCATCTCAATTGCATATTCCTCTATGGGAGTTAGACTTGAGAGGCAAGGAAACCCAAATGCCTAGCTTAAAGATCATTGAATTTACCCTTGTCTCCACTCTATTTGACCCCCCATTTGGTAGTATATAGAGAGTGAAGAATAATAGTAATAATATAAATATGAATAAGAAGGATTATAAGGGAATATAAATAATTCGAGAGGAAAGATATGAAGTATTCTCCCTCATTAAGAGGCAAAATAGATATCCCAGATAGTCTCCTTACATTAAAAATATTGTAGACCTATCCCAAGACCATAAAGATGATATAGTAGCTATCCATGAGGAAACATAGATGGTTCAATAGGAACATGAAGTTGAAGCTAAATAACTTGAGACCAAGGTGGAAAAAATAAGGAAGCAAGAAAAAACTATGCATATCCTTGCAGGGACATAAGTTGAGGTGCAAGAACCAACTTCTTGATACTACAACTCTTTGGAGGTAATAGAATGCACGAAGGATGAAATGGCCCCTCAAGTAAATAATGCTAACCAATTGTATAATTTATTTAGATATGATAGTTATAAGTTGAAAATTTTAGTTAGATATATAGGCAACTCTTTATATAATCATCTAAATTTATTGATAACACTAGAGGCATCGAATGCCTTGAACTTGGTTTTCATAAGATAGGAGGAAGCACAAGAATGGTTACAAGAATTTGGGGCTTTAATACCAGAATATTAGGCACATGAGGCCCAAATCCTCCAAATTTTTCATGATTTGAAGCTATTAAAGGTGAAGAATACTACATTTAAATTGATTAGAAGGATCAATTTGATAAACTCATTCAAGAAGTGGCAGATGACTACAAGAAGAGTTTGCAAGGCTTAGCACTACAAGAGATATAATATGAGTTATGTGTGTCCATAAATAAATTCACAAAGGTATATATTTTTAAGAATAATTTTTAGATGACTAAGGAAGAACATGTAAGACTCTTCAGATAACTTAATAGGATACATCGACCACCGCTACTGAATTTAAACATCATATGAAAGAAATATGATGAGGTATATAAATTTTATTAAGAGAATGAGGCCAATAAGAATTAGACTTCTAGTGTTTAATATACATCTATAAATTCTAAAACTACCACACCAACCAATGTACATGAGGTTATCTAGATGACTTAGCCATGATAGGCTAAGATTTTATGCATGTACAATTTTATATATGATGGATGTAGTCATAGTTTTATTGTAGTTTATACTTTTCATTGTAAATTTGACTTTACATTTTTTACACATGCACACATTTCATAGTTTTGAAAAGGTCAAGTTATCTAATTGATAACTATATGACTACTCTTATACAATTTTGACCATAGTTAGAACTACATTTTCTAACTATCATATGTAATGACATTGCATGAACTTGGAGGATGAGGTGACCCCTTACCCAAGTCTATATAAAAAAATTTAATCCAACTTGCATTTTGTTTAGATAATTTTTGAATACAGGAGCAACATCAATTTTGATCATCAATGAAGTGTTTGGATATTTTATTTCCAATTTTTGTGTAATTAGTTGGTACTTTTTTGGTTGTATGCTTCAATAATATTTAGTGTATAATAATTGTAAATAGATTATTGGATATCTTTATTGATTTAATAATTTTTATATGTGCAAAAACTATTTAAATATTGGTAAATATATTGATTAGGATGATTAAGTTCAAATTGATTCATATTTTTGAATGTGTAATATTGTTTTCTTTGATGTTGTTTTTTATGTGTGTGATATATCTTCCTTAGATACTTCAATATCATGATCCATAATCTCTTGAATAAGAGTTTTAAATAGCTTATCTAAAAGGATCGACCTTTTTTTAGGCTTGTGAATTTCCTGCATTAGTATAGGGTTGTATGGGGATGAGTTTTAGGGGATGAGTTGTATAGTGATGAGTTTAAAGTTTTACTGATTAGACATAAATGATACATGATACAAAATTATAGTTATGGGGAGGTAGGGGGATGAGTTATAAGTTATATTGACTACACATAAATGATACATGATACAACATTATAGTTATGGGTAGGTAGGGGGTGCCTATGGTTAACCTATATGAAGGATTAGGGTTGTTAACCCTTATGTGTCATCCCATATAACTCATCTCCTATGATTGGAATTTTCTTTTGTATGTGGTTAACCTCTATTAATTATTAGGATTGTTAACCCCTATGTGTTATACCCTATAACTCATCCCCTACAATTGGAATTTTATTTCAAAGTATCTCCTAGGGGATTACCTTGAAGGTCCTCGTAGTAGTTTCAAAGGGTCTCATAAATAACTTGAACATGCACACAACTAGAATTTTATTTATAAGTAATTCCTAAGATATAAATTGAACATAAACATTATTTAAATTTTTATTTCAATGTATCTCTTAAGAGATACATTAAACATGCACATGATTGGAATTTTCTTATGAGATATCTCATAGGAGATACATTGAGCATGCACATGATTATAATTTTATTTCAAGATATCTCCTAAGAGATACCTTGAATGGCCTTGGAATACCTTCAATTTTTATTTAAAATATCCTTTAAATGGATTTTATATAACCATGACACCTTTTTATTTGGCAATTACCCTAATGCACATGATTGAAATTTTCTTTCAAGGTATACCCTAGGAGATACCTTGAACATGCACACGATTGGAATTTTATTTCAAGGTATATCCTAGGATATAAATTTAAGGGCCTTTTAATACTTCCATTTTGATTTTAAATTTCCTTTTAAGGGATTTTATATAACCATGACACCTTTTTATTTGACAAAAACCCTGATGCACACTATTAGAATTTTCTTTCGAGGTATCTCCTAAGAGATACCTTGAAAATGCACATGATTGGAATTTTATTTCAAGGTATATCATAAGATATAACTTGAGGGTATTTGGAATAAATTCCATGTTTATTTCAAAGGTACTTGAAAAGTATTTGATATAACCATGAAAACTTTTTATTTGGCAAGAACATTGATGCACACTATTGGAATTTTCTTTTGAGATATCTTATAGGAGATACCTTGAACATGCACATAATTGGAATTTTATTTCAATTTATCTCCTAGGATATACCTATAATGGCCTTGTAATACATTCCATTTTGATTTTAAATGTCCTTGAAAAGGATTTGATCTAACCATGAAAACTTTTTATTTGGTAAGAACACTTATACACACTATTGGAATTTTCTTTTGAGATATCTCCTAGGAGATACCTTAAACTTGCACACAATTGGAATTTTATTCCAATTTATCTCCTAGGTTATACCTAAAATGGCCTTTTAATACCTTCCATTTTTATTTTAAAGGTCATTTCAAAGGATTTTATATAACCATGACAATTTTTTATTTGGCAAGAACACTGATACACACTATTGGAATTTTCTTTTGAGATATCTCCTAGGAGATACCTTAAACATGCACATGATTGGAATTTTATTTAAATGTATCTCCTAAAATATAAATATAAGGGAATTTTAATACCTTCCATGTTGATTATAAAGGTACTTTCAATGGACTTGATATAACTGTGGCACTTTTTTATTTGGCAAGAACCCTGATGCTAGTTCTGATTGCTTATGAGAACGATGCATGGAACCCATACATCCTAAAAAATCTACAGGCCCCAACTAAGATCTCACAGCAAATATAAATATTACACATGGAAAAATATATAAAATTCATCACACTAAGCTGCATATCGAGAGCCCTTGAGAACAATTAGAAGGTGCAACATGTCAAAAGGCAATAAATTTAGCTTTATAGCTAAAATTAATGATGAATAAAAGGAAAATCAGCATTAAATTTGAATTCTAATGAAATTTAATTCCAAAATAAATAACTTAAAGATAACCCCCCCACAATAATCCTTACAAGTTGGGTAGAATTAAAATCACAAAGTGGTAGGACATTGTAGTAGCTGCAAGGCATACAAACTCATATGTATTGCCTAAGGATGATTTCAAGGCATGGGGAAAAAATAATTTAATTTTAAGGCTCTCATTAAAATTCAAAAAGGATGTGTCTATGGAATATAATCACCAAGAAGAGGTACATGAATGGATTTATAAGGATGTAATGAATGATGAGATAGTCCTCAATAATGCTACAAGGAAGAATATTGAGTTAGAAATGATGCTTGATAGGGAGAAGAAGAAATAGGATATTATGAAGCCCCAAATCCCATGAAATCATAGGAGCATGTTCAATTTTGACAATGAGGAAGAACAAGAGGAGGAGGAAGAAGATAATGTTTCTCTCATTAGGAATAGGCCATGTAGACCTCCACTATAGGATACTCCAAGTAGAAAAATCCTACCTTTGAGATCTAAGAAAGGGGAAGATAGTAGCCAACCTAGACCCTCTCAAGGTCCTATAATCTTATCTAAATATACTAAGGAAGCTTCCATATAAATCTTGAATCAACTAGATCTACATGTCATTTACATTGAGGACTTTCAATAAGGAATTGAGTTTTTTATGGAGGAAATGTAAACATTGGATAGTAAGAATATAGAAAAATTTTACACGGGGAATAAATCTCCTAGAACTACCATGAGAGGTGTAGTGCCTTACACTTATATAAATTGATGAAGAAGAGGCACCAATATGGAATCCATCAAGATAGAGTGGCCATGAAACTTGACCAAGTAGTGCCTTACACTTATATTTTAGCCACTTGGTTGTATTTGGATACCTTTTATGGTCCCATGTTAACATTTATTAGGAATTTTATGAGCATATAAATAGGGGTTTCCCCCTCATTTGTAACCAAAAAATAGTTGTTACTAGAATTAATACAAGGAGCCAAAGAATTTGAGAGTTTGTCTGTAGTGTTCTCTTGTGTGTGTTCTATGATTTTTGATTGTCATGATTTTAGATGGAAAATAGATTATTTTATACAAGATAATTTGGTAATAACACACATTATATGCATTTGTTAGCCTGAGTTTAACACTATGTTGACTAATTTGATAGTATACTTGCTCTATTTTCTTCTCATTTATAATCGAATGTGCTATGTAATTTATTGTGCGTGAGTAATTTTCATGTAAAATATTCTATTAGACATGAATTTTCTTATTTTGAAGCTTAAACTACATTTATTTAGCTTTGATCATTACACCAAAATTGGTAGATGTTAGTTTCATGTGTTTTTGCCTCAAAAGTTAGTAGAATTGGTATCTTTGATCATCTTATGCACAATGTCTTTCTTTCCCTACCATAATCACTCTTGGATCCACACATGAATCACTTTAGCTTAGTTCATGCTATAAATATCCATTGTTCATTTATATTTTGGGAAATAATTGGCAAAGATTGAAACAATTTTATAAAGATTAGTAAGAATAAATGTCACTACATAAATATATGTTATCCCTATAGCAGGGTCTGTTAGTAGACTTTTAAAGTGGTGATCACATCTCTAATTTTTATGTTATTTCTAGTAGTAGTTGTATAAACAACTCAATCCACAAGTCTTATAAGACTTAAAATTGAGTTTCTTACTTTCCCCTTGTTCCATGATGACATAAGAAGCATAATAAATGCATCAACAAGCCTAATAAAATAAAATTTAAGTAATCAATCAAGTGTCTTTGATACACCTATAGGCTTAGTTTCAAGTTAAAATATGCTATAGTTAGGGGTCTAGTAGTCTTAAGACATTTTCTAGGCTTGTGGAGGTTATTTAGACCATCAAATGCTTGAACTATTGAGATGAATAACCTTAATATAGATCTCAAGAAGGATACTTATGAGGTTTAAATAGGGCTAAAGAAACGTAAATATAGATTTATAGCTATATTAAAGAGCACTACTATAGTCAAGTGGGTAAACCTTGCTTAACGAAGACTTCAAGGGTATATACTTTCAAGTAGGGTAATGAGATTGTTAAGAGATCATCATACATAAATCAACTCATGGGTACTTTGTGTATTGTCAAAACTCCCAAACCATCTTTATACCCTATCATAGTCT